>JAVXUO010002614.1:0-120000 GCA_033065855.1 Escallonia rubra
TTTGCTGAGTTGCAAGCTTGCCTTTAGGTTGTTGCATCCTTCATTGATGCTTATATGCCCCTGCTCTTCGCACTTTATTACCACCGATGTTCAAATTCCTTCCGCCTTGCCAATTCGAAAGATTTGGTCCAGTTCCACTCAACCGTGCCCTTTTCCTCTGTATGTCCCCATCACTCTTCTCAATGAGCAAGGCTCTCTCTACCATTTCGTAATAGTCATCAATATTGAGAATTGAGGTCTTTTCTTGGATTTCAGGCTTCAAACCATCTTGAAACTTTTTAGCCCTCCTATCTTCTCCCTCTACCAAGTACGAAGCGTGCCTAGCCAGTGATGTGAACTTGGTTGCACCGTCTGATTGCCCTGCTCAAAATTCAAAAAATCAGCCTCCATTTTCAGTTTAACACTTAGAGAAATGTAGTTTTTATGGAACTCGGTTTTGAACAATTCCCAAGTGCGAACTGTTTGAGCCGCTGTCCCTTTGCTATCGATCATTTCCCACCAACAAGCAGCATCATTTTCAAGTCTAAAAGTTGCATGTAATAATTTCATCTCATCATTCAGCCCCACGGTCTTAAAGATTTTCTCCAAGTTCCTAATCCAATTTTCAGCTTTGTCTGGGTCACCCTCTCCAACAAACTCTGGTGGATGCATATTCATGAAATTCTTTAGCAATTCAGATTTACCTGGCCCTCCTAGATCGTGGTTAGATCCACGGTGGTTGAGATTGTTATTTTGTTGATTCTCCATGCAAGAGACCATACGCCCCAATATCACATCCATATCCTTCAAAGCGTTGTCGGCGTCTTTCCCCGAACAACTTGCTTCTCTGCCAGCCATTCGTACCTATAAAGAGGCATGAAATTAGAGGAAACCGAAGTTCTAAGATCAAGCTTAAGACTTAACTCCGAAGATCATATCCTGGCTAATAAGCAAAACTTATGCTGTGATACCATCTTAATTGTCACGCCCCGAGAAGCAGAACGCGACAAAACATATTCTAACACGCTAACCTTCTTCCGATGGTAATCAGAGTGCGCTAATTGCATTCGGATATAAACCACACAACACGCCTTTTAGACATATATTACATTCGTCCATCCTTACAGATCCAAGCTTATACACACGTACACATCACACCACTAGTCCCGTAACAAATGACACATATCTACATAGCACACCTCACTCTCTATTTACAAGTGCACAAAGACTTACTATCCCTGATTCTCGGGCACAAAAGGGTACTCAAAATCTTCCTCGCCAACGCCCTGGGCCTACCACTTCTTGATCCTCTCTAGTATATAAAAAGCAGATATGGAAAAGGGGTTAGCCACAGCTAAATAGATCAAACATATGACCAACATAAGCACTATCTTAATCGTAACAAGCGTGCATAAACCAAATGGAAAAAAAAACTCGTGCATGGCATATGATAGATTGCAGCGAACGAGCAAGAAATAACTCAAGTATAACACATATCGCAATGACTCTAAGGAGCCCAAATCATAAGCCGAATGCTCATTCACCGACCATCCTTTCTTGGTAAGACCGTAAATTGATCACTCGAAAGCTGAGCATATCAAATTCAGTTTATGAGTGATAAATTTAGAGCTTACACAAGACTTTGTACATATTGACAGCATACGTGGCGCAACGTAATGCCCCTGGGAGGTTAACTTGCCGACCAAGCTCAACGTATATCCCGTTTCCATATAACCCAATTTGCCGGCCACTACTTCCGAAGACTCACATGATTTATAGCATGATATAATGCATTGAGAATGTTAAACACATCAAGTATCGTATAAAACATTTATATGCATTTCTTAGCTCAAAACAGTTTCAGTGAAAGAAGACCAGTTCCAAAACTGAGCAATTTATACACTTCGAATTTGAGAGTAATATAAGATTCAATGTTAAAGCACACGTCTTAAGCTTTCATAAAGTTAGAGAACACTCAAATCCTACATTAAATATCAACACATAATCTGCCCAGTTTAATCAGCTTCGACCAGTTTGATGTGATCAAAGAAACAACGTTAAAGCTAACACCTCAGCTTTCCAGAAAGCTATAGAACACTCAAATCGAACAAGTATTGAATGAGATATGCATTTTTAAAGATCAACCTAGAATGTAACACCCCGATATTTTTAACGGATTAATAAAATAAAATTTAGCGGAGAAATATATTTTAAAGCATCGATATTTTAATTAGCAATTTTTAACAATGTTATTTTTTTTAAATACTTAGCATTGACGTATACTTTTAGCGACACTTAGTATAGTGCGTTATCGAACCCAAACCATTTAAAATTTTTCGAGCATCTAAAGTATAGTAAATAATTTATTTTGACCCATTCACAATTATTAAGGTTCGGGTAAATTTTTGGAGCGACTAATGAAGCTCAAGGGGGTTTTTGGTAAATTGCCTGAGTAGGGTTTTATATTTATATCCCTTTTTATGAGAGAGCAGCCGTCGGAGGGCTCTCTTCCATTTATCTGAAGTTCGACCGAGAGAGCGAGGAAGTGAAGCAGATTTTCGGCGATCGTCTAGTTTTCTCGGGTAAGTTTTCTAGACCCTTTTTCTACTCTTATTTAGTTACGGTATATGTAAATTAAAGGGGGGCATGGAACAGCCGTGAGTGGTTTTGCGATCGGGTGGCTGCGGTTGAAGAGTAAATAGCTGTTGATGTTTGTATGGTGTATATATATATATATAGTGAGTTAAGGCTGAGTTTAGATGGGTGTTTTTATCGTGGGATGGGGTATGTGGGTTACGGTAGTGTGCGTTGGGGGAAACGGGTGCGAGTTGTAATGGAGAGAGGGAATTTGCCGTGGGTTTCGGGAGTGACATAGTGAGGCATGAGAGAACCGTGAAAGAAAAACCTCGTGTAATTAGGGCTGCCGCGATTCACAGTCTTGACACAGATTATGCGATTATGGTGTATATATATATTGTGGTTTATGGCTGGATATAGATGGGGTTACGGATTATGTGTTTGTAGGGTAAAGGACAAGAAAAACGGATGGGAAAATGGGTTCAAGACAGCCATGAGAGACTGCCATGGAACAGAGGTAGTGATGTGGGTTGTGTATTCGTATATGTGGGTTTTAGAGAGAGAAAATGGCTGTGAGGGATTAGTGCCGAATAGATGTGAGTGAGGGAGGTGTTTCAGTGGGTGTAGTTGGTGTTGGTTGAGTGAAGGAACTGCAAATATATGACTGTGTGTGAGGCTTGCCGTGGTGGCTCTCTCAGTGTGTGTGAGTTGTGAGCCTATGTGTTGATACTCCTGTGTGTGTTTGTAAGAGTGTAAAAGGTGAGTGAGATTTGCATTGTTGGTGTGTGGGTTCGGTGGGAATTTGGAGTAGTGTTTAGTGCAGTGTGTGTATATATATATATAGAGTGAGTGAGTGAAATGGAAGGAGAAAGGGAGCTGGGTGAGTGCATATGTGGTATATGCTTGTGAAGAAGCTGTGCACGTGAAAGGGAGAGAGAACAGCACTGTTGCTGTGCTGTTTTGGTGTGCATGTGTTAGTTTGTGAAAATGGTGAGTGTGTCCACTGCTGTGTGCTCATGTGTGTGAGAGCATAATGGGTAATTGGTGTGGTGGGTGAGTGGGTCAAGAAGAAGGAATAGGAAGGAGCCTGTCGTGGGTACACCTGTGTGTGAGAAAGTGAGTATTGGCCAGCAGGTAGAAATCAAAAGGAAGGACAGGAGGAAGAGAAATACAGAGCGGGTAAATTTGGGTTAGCGTTAGATCGACACGTGCATATGTTAACGCACACTTATCGTTAGCAGGTGAAAATTTGCAGTATAATACGTTATACAATATTAGAATTCTTGGAGAAAATTTATAATTTTCTGAGATCGTATGAATTTTTAGTATTTTCTGTAATTTCAGATTCGGAAAATTCTTTTGGAGTCTTTAAACCCTGAAAATGTTTTGGGGAACCTTATAGTGATGTTTTTATAATATAATAAAGACTCAGTAAGAGTTTGATGATTTTTGGGGTTGATTTTCTATGGTTTCCATATCGCATTATTTTTAGCAAAACAAATATTTGAAAAACAGTTTTAATGCTTTTTAATTTCTGATTTAAATTTCTATGATCTTTATACATATTTTAAGGTTATTATAAAAATTATGGGACTTATTTTCCAGCTGGAAGTAATTATGGCTATTATTGGGTTTTTATTGCATTTAAAGAAATTATTTTAATTCAAAAATATTCAAAAATTCAGAAAATGCATATTTTGACTTTTCATAATGTTTTAAGCTATAAAAGTGTTTTAGTGTAAATTATTATAAATTCTAGAGTGTCGGTATCCGTTAGGGAGTGTATAGGATTTTCGGTCAGGTTGGCCGTGTGCGAGAACCGTTTTGAGTGCGCGATTTCGGAGAGAGTGGGGTACGCAGTGGGTAGTTGATATTAGGGTTTATAGTGTATTTTACATTAATTATGTTCTAACGAATAAAATGTCAATCTAGGTTCATTCAGAGATTTTAATATTGATCGAGGTTTGGTAGCATCGCTTAGCTTGGACCGAGGTAAGGGATTTCTATTCGAACCCCATTTCGTTATTCTGTTTTCAAATGCTTATAGAACAGTTTTACAAACTAAATTGATTCGATTTTATGCTGATATAAAAGTTGTTTTGAAACTGTCCATGAAAGCCTAACTTGAACCTTAAGCGATCGTTTGGAATTCTTAAATTGTTTACTCTCATCTGTTTTATCGATTCAATTATCATAAAATGTTTTGAAAGTTATTTATTGTTTCTCAATGTTGACATGAGTTAGTAACTTGGGAGCCATAAGGATGGTCTGTATTGTTGGCGTTATAAGGATGGTCTGTTGGATGGGTTTAACTAGTACCTAGATGGACTAGTAAGTGTACATATGCATATGTAAGTGTATCGAGCACTGCTGGGGTGGCTTTGCTTCTGTACTGCTCATGTTCAACGTTTCCTATTTATGCTTATTGCATTTAAGTGTTTTAAAAATGGTTATTAATTTAAGGGAACTGAGTTGATACTCATCCCTTTGTTTATATTGAAATGCTATGGTTTTCTTTGAAAAACCCTTTTCAAATTTATCGTTTGATTGTATATAAAAAGATTGTTTGAAAGCTCTGTTTCTCCGCCTTCAAAATTTTGTATTGATTTAAATGTCAAATCGTCCGTATCGTTTTCTTATTTTTAAATCTTTGTGCGACCTTACTGGGCTCTCAAAAGCTCACTCCCCTTTGACTCCTTTTCCGCAGGTGATAGCCAGCAGTAGGTTACCTGAATTTGGATTAGAGCCGAGCGAGCGAAAGCAAAGGAATTAGATTTTAGGATTGATCGTTAGAACCCCTGCGTGGGTAAATATTAATGTTTGAACTTTCTTAGATTTAAACTTGGTATTTCAATTATGATAATTGATTTGGAGTATAATTTGATTGATGGATAGTTGCTCTGACAGCTTGTTGCATTAGTTATTGAGGTTATGGAAATTACTGTCTTAGCGTTATAGATCGATTTAGTGTAAACATTTCGGAAAATTCCGGGATGTTACATAGAATCTGCCCAAATTTCTCTAATCCAATCCTAACACTCCATAAGCACATAATACACCATATATACACACCAGCCGTGATTAAAACCATGCTCAAGGCTAGGGTGTAGGAATCATCAAGAGCTCCCTCTTTTGTCAAGAAGAGAACATCTAACCATCAATGGTTACTAATCTGAAATTGTCATAGCAAATTCTCCCTTTTTTTCTTCCTTCTTCAAGCTCTCAAACCTCTTCTATAGTTTTCTCTAAAACTAGGCAGCTCCCTTCTCTCTTCTCTTCTTGTTTTTACTTTGAAAAATAGAAGACACGAGTGACTAAAGTTTAGAGAAATCTGCTGAGATATCTCCCTAAAGAAACAAGTGTTTCAAGGGGATGAGACTCCTTCCAAGTCTTACCAATAAGAACATGACAACCCAAATCAATATCTAGACTTAACAAACTTCATTAGTACTAGTTAACCTAGATTAGTCACTAAGTAATCACAATTAGCCCAATCAAGATTACGGGAAACTAATCAATCTTAGTCACTAACTAATCAAGGTTTAACCTTGACTAATCCAGATTAGCATAATCACGATTATGGCTCAACTAATCATGCTTAGGGATAACTAATCGTGCTTGTGACCAACTAAACATGATTAAGACTAAGCTAATCCACCTACTTGAGGTGCTTCAATGCCAACACAAGTGTACCGCTTGTTCTACATAAATGGTCATGAATACCACTCGTATTGTAATACCCCGAAAATTTCCTTTTCCTTATGCAAAATTTGTATATTTTTGAATAAATAGTTTGTGGTCTTTTGTTAAAACTAAGAAAATGAATTGGGATTGTTTCTGAAATTTTTGGTCAAATGAACAGTAACTTTTAGTCGAATTTAAATGTTTTAGTCGAATTTAAAAGGTTTTAGTCGACTGAAAGTTGCTTTCGGTCGACTAAAAGTGTTTCGGTCGACTAAAAAGTGTTTAAATTGTGTAAAAAATGGTTTTCTGGACTTTTAGTCGAATTTAAAGGTTTTAGTCGACTAAAAGTGTGATTTCAGTCGACTAAAAGTTTAGTCGATGTACAGTGATTTGTGAACAGTAACTATGAACAGTAATTTTGAACAGTACCATGAACAGTGTTTTTGAACAGTACTTTCAGTCGACTAAAATGTGTTTTCAGTCGACTGAAAGTTGTTTTCGGTCGACTTAAAGGTTTAAAATTTGGTTCCCTATAAATAGTGTTCTATTTCATTCCTAGCTCTGTTGTTCTTGATTTCTTGCTCCTTTGTGGCGAAGAGAGAGAGAATAGGAGGCTTGGGAAGCTCTTTGGCGCTATAGTGGTGCTTTGAAGTTTTCTTTGGTTCAAAAGCTTGTTTGAGGTAAGAGATTTTGCCTTTCTTTGCTGTGGTAAGGGTTTATACGATTTTTGCTGTGGAAAGGTATCTTCGAAAATTTGAAGGCTTATACTTTCGTCACTTTTGATTCATCTATGCTCGTTTGTAATTGATTGCTCCACTTTTGCCTTCTTGAGAACATTGTTCACCCCTTCTCATTTGTGCCTTATTGATGCTCAACTTTGAATTTGTACATTTGTGACCGTCAATTTAAGATTGACATTGACTATGTTGAACAACTCTCACATTGAGAGGGTCCTTTGGACACATGTTTGTTATACTAGAGAGCCGAAGCCTCCTAGTATGCTCCGGAGCACACGTTTGATGTTTGATGTTTGGTTCGACATTTGGGTCTTATGACCACCATAGTCATCGCACGTTTGTAGCGTACCCGACATATAATTGAAATGTGTTTTGGGTTAAACGCTTAATGACGTTTGCTTTGGTATTTGACAGTAAGATATGATTGCATTTTCGTGCCTTCGGGCTTGTATTTGATTTGGGTTCTTTGGACTACCTTGTGAACATTTCGTATATTTGATTCGCCTTACTTACATTGTGGTCAATTGTTATATCTTGTTCGTCAAATATTTGGTTTTGTTTTGGACTACGACTCATCGTATTTGATTCCCATTTGTTTTCCACTTGCTGGGCTATTCGAGCTCACCCCCCTATTCGTTTGTTTTGTCCTTTACCACAGGTATCGGACGTGATTTTCGGGCGTGGCATGTTTGTGGGAAATTAGAGTTTTTAGTCTTTGTTAGTATATTTGAGCAATGTAAATTATTTCACCGCTGCGTTTGGTAATTATTTTGTAAAGGAATACTCAGTGGAATTATTTTGGTGAACGGATTGTCTTAGACTTTTGTTCGTGGAGATATATTATCTTAAATGATTTAATTGCTCTGTCTATACCGTTATCTTTAGAACTGTAATGGTATATAATGGAGTTTGACGTTAGTCGTGGCCTCTCGTTTTCGGGGCGTGACACGTATAATGCAAAAGATCTTTGAACAAGAAAGATATTCACGCTACATGCGTAATAACAAGCGTCAAATGAAGTTTACAGCTAGGTTAAACTAGGGTCCTCTCACCTACCCCTCCTTAAAAGAATTTAGTCCCTAAATTCATACCCCGGTAAGGAAAAAGACGGGGATACTTCTCTCTGATTTCAGCCTCTCTCTCCCAGGTTGCTTCCCCAATTCCATGGTGTTCCCATAACACCTTAACAAGTGGTATGTTCCTAATCCGTAGCGCCTGTTCCTTTCGGTCCAAAATTTGAATCGGTTGTTCGACATAAGATAAGTCTTTCTGAATCGGAATCGGTTCACGATGCAATACATGTGAAGGATCATGCTCATACTTCCTCAAAATAGATACGTGGAAAACACCATGTACACCAGCTAGCGATGGTTGCAATGCAACCCGATATGCTACTGCACCAAGCCGTTCCAAAATCTCAAAGGGACCAATGTAGCGCGGTGCTAGTTTTCCTTTCTTTCCAAACCTGGTAACCCCATTTAGTAGGTGAAACATATAAAAATACATGATCTCCTACACCAAATTCCAAGTCTCTTCTTCTTTTATCCGCGTAACTTTTCTGTCTACTCCTAGCCGTTAACAAATGATCACGTATCACCTTGATTGTTTATGTGATTTCTTGCACCAATTTGGGTCCAAGTAACTGTCTTTCACCAACTTCATTCCAACAAACAGGAGATCTGCCCTTCCTGCCATATAGAACTTCAAATGGTGCCATTTCAATGCTACAGTGGTAGCTGTTATTGTAAGAAAACTCCACAAGTGCCAAGCGATCTTCCCAATTACCTTTCAGTTCCATAGTACACGCTGGTAACGTATCCTCAAAGCTCTGAATTGTTCTTTCGCTTTGACCATCTGTCTGTGGATGGAAAGTTTTGCTAAACGCAAGTTTAGTTCCCATTGCATCTTGAAAGGCCTTCCAAAAGCTTGAAGTAAAATGAGGATCTCGATTGCAAATAGTGCTTACTGGTACGCCGTGGTATCTAACAATCTCTTTTATATACCTACGTGCCAACTTCTCTGAGGTGTAAGTCACATGTGATAGCAAGAAAGTGAGTCGATTTAGTGAGTATATCAATAATCACCCAAATAGCATCGTGTCCATTTCGAGTTCGAGGTAAACCTCATACAAAGTCCATCGTAATATGCTCCCATTTCCACTCCGGCACGGATAACGGTTGAAGTAACCCAGCTGGTTTGCGATGTTCCAACTTAACTTGTTGACATGTAAGACAGTTTGCAACAAATTCAGCCACATCTCTCTTCATGTTACTCCATCAATAACTAGACTTTAGATCCTTATACGTTTTAGTACTTCCAGGGTTGATAGAATACTTGGACCGATGTGCTTCTTCCATTATCTCTCGTCTCAAACTAGCATCATTCGGAACACACATTCTCTTACCAATTCGGAGCAAACCATCACTGTGCAACGTAAAATCTGATTTGGAACTCTAATCTTTCAAAATAGCTTGTACTTCTGGATCTCGTGCTTGTGCTTCCCTAGTCCTTTCTATCAAAACAGGCTGCACCCAATATATTAGCAAAGACAATACATGTCTTAAGTAGTTGAGGCTGCCAAACGCATGCATCTTCTAACAATTTCCACTATTTTATCATCAAGTGTGCGACCATAGCTTTTCTACTCAATGCATCAGCAACCACATTAGCTTTACCCGGATGATATTGGATGGTGCAATTATAATCATTGACAAGTTCCGTCCATCTACGTTGCCTCGTATTAAGCTCTTTATGTGCAAATAAATACCTCAAGTTTTTACGGTCCGTATACACTTCAAACGCTGCCCCATACAAAATAATGCCGCCATTTATGCAGGGCAAATACAATTGCTGCCAATTCCAAATCATGTGTAAGATAGTTTTGCTCATAGGGTTTTAGCTTCCTCGAAGCGTATGCTATATTACCTTTCTCCGCTGCATTATAACACAACCCAAGCCAACATGTGAAGCATCACTATAGATTATAAGATTATCGTGACCTTCTGGTAGAGTTAGAATTGGGGCTGAAATCAATCGTTGCTTCAATTCCAGGAAACTAGCCTCACACTTGGCATCCCAAACAAACTTCACTGATTTTTGAGTAAGCTTTGTTAATGGACTTGAAGTCTTTGAGAAATTTTGCAAGAAATCATTGAGAAATCTTGCACAAAATCTCCGGTAATACCCTGCCAGTTCCAAAAAGTTACGAACTTCTTTCACTGTAGCCGGTCTCTGCCAATTCACAACCGCTTCAATCTTTACTGGATCTACGGATGCGCCTGCAATAGATACAGTACGTCCCAAAAATGTGACTTGCTGGAGCCAAAATTCACATTTGCTGAACTTTGCGTACAGTTTCTTTTCACGTAAAACTTGCAGCACTACCCGGAGAGGGTATTCATGCTGTTCACGGTCCTTGGAGTAGACAAGAATATCGTCAATAAAGACTAAAACAAAGGAATCCTAGTATGGCTGAAAAACACGATTCATCATGTCCATGAAGGCTGCTGGAGCGTCAGTAACACCAAACGGCATAACAAGGAACTCATAATGACCATAACAAGTTCTAAAAGCTGTTTTGGGTACATCTTCTTTTCGGATTGATGATATCCTGATCTCAAATCAAGCTTAGAAAATACCGTTGCACCCTGTAATTGATCAAACAAGTCATCAATGTGCGGAAGTGGATATTTGTTCCTCACAGCCACATGATTTAATTGCCCGTAATCAATGCACAATCTCAACGAACCGTCTTTCTTTTTAACGAACAATACGGTTGGTTGAATAAGGCCTTTATCTAGTAGTTCTTGCAACTGAACCTTCAACTCTTTCAACTCTGTTGGAGCCATTCTATATGGAGCTTTAGAAACCGAACTTGTTCCTGGCAATAACTCACACTACAAGAAAAGACACTTTTAGCGACGAAATTTTCCGTCGCTAAAAGTGGGTATTCCGTCGATAAACACTTTTAGCGACGGAGAGTCCGTCGCTAAAAGTCCGTGGGTGAAAACCCCGTCACTAAAAGATTAGCGACGGAATTTGGTGGTCCGTCGGCAAAATTTTACTTTACCGACGGAATTATTTACTTTTAGCGACGGAAATTTCCGTCGCTAAAACTATTTTCTATATTTTTTAAAAAAATCTGAATTTCTGAAGAAAAAGTTTTAAAAAACATTTAGCGACGGAAATTCCGTCGCTAAAAGTCCGTCGAAAAAAGCTTTAGCGACATTTGTTCCGTTGCTAAAAGTTTATCTCTAAAAACATTTACTAGTCTGGAGGACTTTTAGCGACAGAATTCTGATTTCTGTCGCTAAAAACTTGTCTTTATAAAATTAACTAGTCTGTTGGAAGACTAAAACAACAGAATTTCGTCGCTAAAAAAAGTGAAAAAGCCTTTTTATTTTATTTTATATTGTTTTTTAAAAACCTAAACCTGTTTCCAATCCGACAATAATTTAATTCTCTAAACTAGCATCCATCTTTTACTAAATTTCAAGTAACACAAATAAGATTTATCATCATATATACCACCAACTAACACTCCATACTTTAACTACCAAAATTACACGTTCACCAAAAATATGATATAAACGCGATCACATCTACAAATCCCAATAATAAAATTACAAGTTTCACTAAAACTTAAAAAAAATATAAACCAAATGCTCAGCGTACAAGTAAAGAAACCGTAAAACCCATTCAAGTCAGGAACAGAGCCGGGCTTTGCTGGTTTAATCACATGGCTGAGGAGGATCAAAACTATGGGAATAATGGTTCCGATGTAATGTACACTCCCGTATGCCGCAAGCGTTTCACGCAAGCTCAATACCTGAGATGGATGAAAAGAAGTATTAGAATTTCACCTTCGCTTTTAGGCTGTGTAAGTGTGAATTAGACTTATCTTGCACACACGCCAGCAAGCACACACGCAGGCGAGCACACATAGGCAAGCAAACACATACGGAAGCCCACAGGACCCACAAGCATGCAAGCACACACGCGTGCGCGCGAGCATACATACACAGAGACTAACCATGGATCCAACATAGGAGTAGTTCAGAACTAGAAGCGTGTAAGCAAAGTTCAAAAACACCAACAACTTCTTAACCAGAGTTTCTTTC
Source organism: Escallonia rubra (assembly GCA_033065855.1). Taxonomy (NCBI): domain Eukaryota; kingdom Viridiplantae; phylum Streptophyta; class Magnoliopsida; order Escalloniales; family Escalloniaceae; genus Escallonia; species Escallonia rubra. The sequence goes on from JAVXUO010002614.1 coordinate 12,098, forward strand.
CACTTTGAATAAGCCTCTCATAAACATCTAGAAGAACAAGAAAGTACTAGAAATTTTTTCTTGAATCATCACATTCTTCATTCATAACAATGCAAATTCTCAAATCAAATGATGAAATCCATCTCACTAAAACAATTCCAATTTCAGTGCAAAGTAGATTGAAGTTCCCAGCTATCCGGCAAGCTGGGCAAATTGCGCAATGTAGATACCTCTTTATTAGAAACTACATTATGCAAAAATGTGGTAGAAGTCAACCAGGTATGTAGTACACTACATTCTTCTCCTCTGTTAACCAAATGACACAGACTAGATGTTAGACCCCTCATATTTAAAAGCTTAAAAATGAATAAATAAATAAAATTAGAGAGTTTGGGACGTAATGGGTATTTTGAAATTCTATTTGTTTTAGGAATATAAGAATTGTTCTTTTAGGTTATTGATAATTTACGTACTATATATTCTCTAGGAACCCTAAGAGCACACCAAAATTCAGAAGAGCCTCCAAAGAATCCTTAGGAAGAGACTTCTTGGGATTTTGACAAATTGCTTGAGGTAAGAATTTAAATTGATTTTTTGATTTGGGATTGTAGTAGTTTACGAATTTCGTTGTCATTAGAATTTGATTTGAAACCTTTGGGTTTGTCAATTTTTAGGGCTTTGATACAATTGAATTGAGGAAATCAGATTTTGGGTTTAATCACGATCAGAGGTAAGGGTTTATTCTTTTGAAATCAGAATCGGCGTTGGATCAATCATTCATTCAATGGTTTAATTCTTTAATTCAGAAGCCTCGGTTTTCATGTTGTTACTGTGCCATTGTAATTGCGATTTTCCGGTGCTTTTCTGTCTCGATTTTTATGCCCTGTACCGTAGCATTCACCTTTGCAGAAGGTGAGTTGTGTTCGGTTATCTGCCTCGGATTTCTTGTCTTACACAGATATCTGTTTGGTTGTTTTGCTTTTACTGTAGTTTTGTTTGGTGTGTCAGCCTTCATCAATTGTTGCCCCGTTTCGCGTGCCATAAGAACAACATAGCCTGACTTTGCATTTTGATGTTATAGCCGTGCACCCTTTTTCATGTTCTGGTCATGCTTTTCACGTACCTTTATCAGCCTTGTCCTTATTCTAGTCCATGTGGACTTGGTTTATTGATTCTTTCCACACCATGAATTCCAAATCACCCATTACATGATCATTGTATTTCCTTTACTTGCATTCAATGGTAACCCACGAAGTACACCTGCTTCATTCAGAAAAAAAAAAATGCTATATTTGTTCTTTTTCCCTTCTTGACTTTCCCAACATGATGTCAGCGTATATAAAGGCCCGCTTGGTACCTTTTCGATTTTCTTAGACACTCTATACAAAATCATATGCTCTGTCATTTTGTAAGTCGACTTAATTAATTTGTCCCTTTTACTGTCTTTTAGCTGTAAATTCACTTTCAGTTTATCGTGCCATTTTATTTATTTATTTTCTTTGAATACGTTAACGGTCCTTTTTTATACTTCTGTCGTATGACTTGTATGATATTTAATTGGTACTCACTATGATAAGCTGCTAAGTGGGTCTAACGTATTTTGAAACTTTGTTTTGGAAATCTACTAGTATTTGATATGTTTGTTTGGACAACTGTACATGTACTTTTATGAGCCATGTCACATGAACGTGACAATTCTAATTCTGACTTACCCACGTGGATTGGAACGTGGGCTAGCTCAGTGGGATGAGCTAGAGATCGCGATCTTATTTTCTGAACCTGGTTCCACGTGCCAGTGATGGCATGTGTGACCTTATTCTGAATGGCTCTCTAGTGTCAGTTTCTGTATAAGAATACATTTTGAAATTTTGTCTTTCTACGAAACATATTTTGTATTTTGACAATTCTGGTTTGTATGCGTTCTGTTAAAATTCTGTATGTCCGATCCTGTTTTCTCAGATATCTTTGTATCCCATTTTGATTGGTCTGTTGAGCGACCTTACTGGGCATTTGGCTCACCCCCCCTTATTATTTTACTTTCAGGTGATCAGTAGAGGGGATTGGATTACGGGCCTAGCAATTTGACTGAGAGCTAGCGGTTTAATCTCAGAGCTACTTTGATTAATTGTTTTTAGAAATTATAATAAGAGGAAATATTTAGATTTCGATGTTTCATTTGGAACTCCTTGTAGGAGTAAATTCGGGATTAAATTACTATTTAGGCCTATTTGACATTTAATTGTGTAAATTGGAGATTTTCTGATTAGATGCTCTGAATAACCTGTTTTGGAGACTTTTGGAAATTTGAGGTTTTCTGACTTTATTTATTTGATATTAACGCTCCGAAAATTCGGGGCGTTACAGTTGGTATCAGAGCTATAGGTTTAAACTCCTGTAGACTTATATGCTTAGGATCAGATAAGTTGTGAGATGGGTAGGATGGGTAGATTTAAGTTTATTGTCCTAGTCAGTATCTTATTCTAGTTTTTCTTTTGTAGTAATGGCAAGCGGTCGTAATAATAGGCGAGCCAACAATCGAAATGCGGAGCGTCAAAACGTCACAGGGAATGAGAATCCGCCAGATCTTCTGACTATCCTGGCAAATCAGCAAGCTCAGCTAACTCAGTTACTGGCGAACCAACAAGCTCAGCTAAATTAGCCGAACCCGAATCCGAATCCTAACCACGGGCAGGCTCAGACTCGTAGCTTATTAGAGCAGTTTGACAAGAAGAATGTAGAACCTTTTGGAGGTACAGACGATCCGATTGTGGCAGAGAAGTGGATTTCTCGACTTGAGAAAGTATTTAGGCCTATGGGTTGCACTGATGAGGAAAAGATAGAACTCACAGTGTATAAGCTAGACGGGGAAGCAGACCACTGGTGGAAAACTATTGAGGATAGTAAAACGGTGGAACAACGCAAAGCGATGACATGGGATCAGTTTAAGGACTTGTTCTTCGACCGCTATTTTCCTAGGAGTGTAAAAGAACAAATGTATCGTGATTTTCTTAACTTGAGGCAGGGGGAGAACGAGAGTGTTGCTGAGTATGAGGTCAAGTTTACACGGCTGTCTCGTTATGGTAAGCAGTTGGTTGCAAACGAGAAGGATAGAGTGCAGATGTTTACTTGGGGTCTCAAGCCTAGCATTAGGCAGCGCATTGTTCCGGTTCCAATAGACACGTACGTTCAGTGCGTTGACATTGCGAAGACTATCGAAGCTGAGGCAAGGGACTACAGAGAGAAGAAGGATGCCAAGGCAGGCAAGAGAGACCGTCCAGAAATATCCCAGCCACACACGGCATAGGGTGATGAAAAGCGCAGACAGACTTCTTCCTCGATTTCTTTTGGTCAGGGGGGCCAAGGTCAGAGACAGAGTCAGGGTCAAAGTAATTTCAGCAGGGATTCTAGTCAGAACTTTGCTCAGAGGCCCCCATCTACAGGTTCCGACCCTATTTGTCAGAGGTGTAATAAGCGACATGGCGGTCAGAGTTGCCATTGGGATACAGGAGCATGCTTCAGGTGTGGCCAAAAGGGTCACCATATCTGAGATTGTCCTATTCCAGCATCAGGGCAATTTGGGCCGCAGGGTTCTGTTGCAGGGAGTACAGCCTCAGGCCCAAGGCAGAGTACGAGTCAGTCAACCGGAGGGCAGAAACCTAGGACCACCGGCAGGGTGTTCAACATGACAGCTAAGGATGCATCGGGTTCGAAGGATGTGGTGGCAGGTACGATTCAGATTAACTCAATTGATGCGCATGTATTGTTTGATTCTGGTGCCACACACTCTTTTGTTTCTCTTTCGTTTGCACGTCGCCTTGGGGTTAAACCCCAGTCTCTTGACTGTGAGTTGTCTGTGGGTACTCCTGTTGGGGATTCTGTGGTAGTTAAGTCAGTATTGAGGAATTGTAAGATCCACATTTGTGATAGGGACCTTCCTGGGGATCTAGTTCTTTTAAATATCCATGATTTTGACGTGATTTTGGGTATGGATTGGTTGGCATCCTATCATGCTTTAGTTGATTGCTTTGAGAAACGAGTCAGTTTCTGTCTATTTGATTCGTCTGAGTTTGAGTTTCAAGGTTCAAAGCCTAGCGGGTTGTCTATTATCTCAGCTATTTCGGCTCGTCGTATGCTTCGTAAGGGTTGTGAGGGTTACATTGCACACATCCTTGATACTAATCATGGAGGTGTTGAGCTATCAGACATACCGGTAGTTTGCGACTTTCCTGAGGTGTTTCCTGAGGAGTTGCCGGGAAAACCCATTGATCGTGAGGTTGAATTCACGATTGATTTGGTGCCTGGTGCGGCACCTATTTCCAAGGCTCCGTATCGAATGGCGCCTACAGAAATGAAGGAGTTAAATGAACAGCTTCAAGAGCTACTCGATAGGGGGTTTATACGCTCTAGTGTATCACCTTGGGGTGCCCCTGTCTTGTTCGTCAAGAAGAAGGATGGCACGTTGAGACTTTGCATTGACTACCGTGAGTTGAATAAGATCACCATACGTAACAAATACCCGTTGCCGCGTATAGATGATTTATTTGACCAACTTCAGGGAGCAAGGTTTTTCTCAAAAATAGATCTACGTTCTGGATACCATCAGCTAAAAGTTAGGGCAGAGGATGTGCCAAAGACCGCATTTAGGACTCGTTACGGTCATTACGAGTTCTTAGTGATGCCTTTCGGGTTGACTAATGCTCCTGCTGCTTTTATGGATCTGATGAATCGTGTGTTTAGGCAGTATTTGGATAAGTTTGTTATTATTTTCATTGATGACATTTTGGTGTACTCTAAGTCAGAGGAGGAGCATAGTGAGCACTTGAAAATTATCTTACAGACTTTGAAGGACAACCAGTTGTATGCAAAATTTAAGAAATGCGAGTTTTGGCTTGAGCAAGTTACATTTCTGGGACATGTGGTGTCTAAGGATGGAATAGCTGTTGACCCCTCTAAGATTGCGGCGGTGACTGATTGGCAGAGGCCTAGCACTGTTACTGAAGTGAGAAGCTTTTTGGGATTGGCAGGTTACTACCGTCGATTTGTAGAAGGTTTTTCGAGAATAGCAATGCCTTTGACTCAGTTGACTAAGAAGAACACCCGATTTGTTTGGAGTGAGGAGTGTGAAGCTAGTTTTCAAGAACTGAAGAAGAGGTTGGTGTCTGCACCTGTATTAACCTTACCATCTGGTTCTGGAGGTTTTGTGATATATAGTGATGCCTCCAAGAGAGGTTTAGGTTGTGTTTTAATGCAGCATGGTAAGGTGATTGCCTATGCTTCTAGACAGCTTAAGCCTTACGAGCAGAACTACCCCACCCATGATCTTGAGTTAGCAGCTGTGATATTTGCTTTGAAGATATGGAGGCACTACTTGTATGGTGAGACCTGTGAGATATATACTGACCATAAAAGTCTTAAGTATATTTTCACCCAGAAGGAGCTGAACATGAGACAGAGGCGTTGGTTGGAGCTTTTGAAAGACTATGACTGCACGATTCACTATCACCCGGGTAAGGCGAATGTCGTGGCCGACGCACTCAGCAGGAAGAGCACAGGAAACCTAGCAGCACTTATCACCTGTCAACCCCAATTATTAGAAGACATGGAGAACCTGGATCTGGAGATCAGATGGCAAGATGGTGGAGAGTACTTGGCTGCATTGCAGGTACAACCTACCTTGATTAACAGGATCAAGGAAGCTCAAGATGGAGATTCTGGTATAGTTCGCATTATCGAGAACATTAACAATGGAAAACAGTCTGAGTTCAGAGTTGATGAGCACGGTGTAGTTTGGTTCCATAAGAGACTTTGTGTACCGGCAGATATGTCCTTGAGGAGGGAATTATTGTCAGAGGCTCATAACTCTAGTTTCTCTATCCACCCAGGAGGAACAAAGATGTATCATGACCTTAAGGAACATTTTTGGTGGAGCGGCATGAAGTCGGATATAGCAGAATTTGTCTCTCATTGCTTGGTCTGTCAAAGAGTGAAGACAGAGCATCAAAAGCCTAGCGGACCACTTCAGCCACTTGAGATTCCGCAGTGGAAGTGGGAGCATGTAACAACCGATTTTGTGGTAGGCTTACCGAGGACAGTCAAGGGTTTTGACACTATTTGGGTTATTGTTGATAGGTTGACAAAGTCTGCACATTTCCTTCCAATCCGAGCTACAGCACCATTATCTGAGCTAGTGCAAATATATATTGATGAGATAGTGAGGTTGCATGGAGTACCATTATCAATAGTGTCCGATCGAGATCCACATTTTACTTCAAAATTCTGGAAGAGCTTTCAGAATTCCATGGGTACCGATCTCTATTTAAGCACTGCTTACCACCCACAGACAGATGGACAGTCTGAACGTACTATTCAGACACTAGAGGACATGTTGAGAGCTTGCACACTAGACCTCGGTGGTAGCTGGTATAACCATTTACCTTTAGTTGAGTTTGCCTACAGTAACAGCTATCAGGCAAGTATTAAGATGGCACCGTTTGAGGCATTGTATGGACGGAGGTGCAGGACACCACTATGCTGGGAAGAGGTAGGGGAGAGACGGTTATTGGGACCAGAGTTGGTACAGTTGACTACTCAAAAAGTTGACTTGATTCGGGAACGTCTCAAAACAGCTCAGGACAGACAACGCAATTATACATCTCACCGTCGTCGCGAACTAGAGTTTGAAGTAGGTGATCACGTGTTCTTAAGAGTTTCACCTTGGAAGGGGGTGATGCGTTTTGGTAAGAAAGGAAAGCTTAGCCCTAGGTTTGTTTGGCCATTTGAGATTTTGGAAAGGATCGGCCCGGTGGCTTACAGAGTTGCACTGCCGCCGGAGCTTTCACACATTCATAACGTTTTTCATGTTTCGAATCTGAGGAAGTATGTTTATGATCCGACGCACATTGTGCCGTATAAGCCTTTATCAGTGCAGGAGAACCTTTCCTACGAAGAGCAACCAGTTGAGATTCTTGACCGTCGTGATCAGGTGTTAAGGACGAAAGTCATTCCCTTAGTTAAGGTTTTATGGCAGAACCATGAAATTGAGGAGGCTACTTGGGAATCTGAAGAATATATGCGACGTACTTATCCGCACCTTTTTGGCATCTCAGGTACATTTTGATTCCGAGGACGGAATTTTTATTTAGGGGGGGAGGATGTTAGACCCCTCATATTTAAAAGCTTAAAAATGAATAAATAAATAAAATTAGAGAGTTTGGGACGTAATGGGTATTTTGAAATTCTATTTGTTTTAGGAATATAAGAATTGTTCTTTTAGGTTATTGATAATTTACGTACTATATATTCTCTAGGAACCCTAAGAGCACACCAAAATTCAGAGGAGCCTCCAAAGAATCCTTAGGAAGAGACTTCTTGGGATTTTGACAAATTGCTTGAGGTAAGAATTTAAATTGATTTTTTGATTTGGGATTGTAGTAGTTTACGAATTTCGTTGTCATTAGAATTTGATTTGAAACCTTTGGGTTTGTCAATTTTTAGGGCTTTGATACAATTGAATTGAGGAAATCAGATTTTGGGTTTAATCACGATCAGAGGTAAGGGTTTATTCTTTTGAAATCAGATTCGGCGTTGGATCAATCATTCATTCAATGGTTTAATTCTTTAATTCAGAAGCCTCGGTTTTCATGTTGTTACTGTGCCATTGTAATTGCGATTTTCCGGTGCTTTTCTGTCTCGATTTTTATGCCCTGTACCGTAGCATTCACCTTTGCAGAAGGTGAGTTGTGTTCGGTTATCTGCCTCGGATTTCTTGTCTTACACAGATATCTGTTTGGTTGTTTTGCTTTTACTGTAGTTTTGTTTGGTGTGTCAGCCTTCATCAATTGTTGCCCCGTTTCGCGTGCCATAAGAACAACATAGCCTGACTTTGCATTTTGATGTTATAGCCGTGCACCCTTTTTCATGTTCTGGTCATGCTTTTCACGTACCTTTATCAGCCTTGTCCTTATTCTAGTCCATGTGGACTTGGTTTATTGATTCTTTCCACACCATGAATTCCAAATCACCCATTACATGATCATTGTATTTCCTTTACTTGCATTCAATGGTAACCCACGAAGTACACCTGCTTCATTCAGAAAAACAAATGCTATATTTGTTCTTTTTCCCTTCTTGACTTTCCCAACATGATGTCAGCGTATATAAAGGCCCGCTTGGTACCTTTTCGATTTTCTTAGAAACTCTATACAAAATCATATGCTCTGTCATTTTGTACGTCGACTTAATTAATTTGTCCCTTTTACTGTCTTTTAGCTGTAAATTCACTTTCAGTTTATCGTGGCATTTTATTTATTTATTTTCTTTGAATACGTTAACGGTCCTTTTTTATACTTCTGTCGTATGACTTGTATGATATTTAATTGGTACTCACTATGATAAGCTGCTAAGTGGGTCTAACGTATTTTGAAACTTTGTTTTGGAAATCTACTAGTATTTGATATGTTTGTTTGGACAACTGTACATGTACTTTTATGAGCCATGTCACATGAACGTGACAATTCTAATTCTGACTTACCCACGTGGATTGGAACGTGGGCTAGCTCAGTGGGATGAGCTAGAGATCGCGATCTTATTTTCTGAACCTGGTTCCACGTGCCAGTGATGGCATGTGTGACCTTATTCTGAATGGCTCTCTAGTGTCAGTTTCTGTATAAGAATACATTTTGAAATTTTGTCTTTCTACGAAACATATTTTGTATTTTGACAATTCTGGTTTGTATGCGTTCTGTTAAAATTCTGTATGTCCGATCCTGTTTTCTCAGATATCTTTGTATCCCATTTTGATTGGTCTGTTGAGCGACCTTACTGGGCATTTGGCTCACCCCCCCTTATTATTTTACTTTCAGGTGATCAGTAGAGGGGATTGGATTACGGGCCTAGCAATTTGACTGAGAGCTAGCGGTTTAATCTCAGAGCTACTTTGATTAATTGTTTTTAGAAATTATAATAAGAGGAAATATTTAGATTTCGATGTTTCATTTGGAACTCCTTGTAGGAGTAAATTCGGGATTAAATTACTATTTAGGCCTATTTGACATTTAATTGTGTAAATTGGAGATTTTCTGATTAGATGCTCTGAATAACCTGTTTTGGAGACTTTTGGAAATTTGAGGTTTTCTGACTTTATTTATTTGATATTAACGCTCCGAAAATTCGGGGCGTTACACTAGAGGAGAAGATTAAAATAGGAGAAAGAGGACACAACTTTTGCTGGGTGAAGAATAGAGGCATTCTAATTTTTGCTTGCTCTTTCTGAATTCTTATGTTGTATTTTCAGTCCCCACTCGATCCATTCCAGAAGTAATTCTATCATTCATTCTTGTTATATTACTCCCCGAGACCTCAGCATATGATTGACCAATGTGCACAAACAATAACCAAATACGTAGGCAGAGCATAATTTTGTTTTGAACTAAAAGAAATTCAGCCCTAGTAAGCTTTATTTCAAGTCATATAGCTGGCATTGAAAGGCATGGTGACCATGAGATGCATTCCAACAAGATGCACATGTTCATGAAGAAAAACTCACAAACTGGAAAAAGAAAAGAAAAAGAAGAATATTTGTGATATATAAGACAACAAAAACCACGAGCCCCACAAGTAATAGAAAATAGTCCTCAGGTCATGAACAACATCTTGTAATAGAAAAGGTTACCTCATGCACATTTGCTGCTCCCAAAGCTTGAAGTTCTCGCTTCAACCTCTCAGAAAAGGCCTCTGCTTCACCAATACCCATGACATAACTAAAACAGCGCATTAATGGGGACGGTACAAACCCACACTACTGCCATGAGGCAGTGGGTTTTCTCCCTCTCTTTAATTTTTTTTTGTTCCACTCACTCACGCACAAACATTACACATACACACTCTCATAGCACACCCATGTACACACTCACACAGCACACCCATGTACACACTCACACACACTAGTGCAATCAATTTACACAACACACATATGAGCACCCAACAACACATGGGCTGCCTCTTGGCAGCATCACCATGCACGCACGCACACTTTGCACATCCTTTTTTTTTTTTCTTTCATGCACACAGCTCTCATACACTCACCCAGCTACCCCCTTTGGCAGCCTTACACACACACACACACACTCATTCACACACACACACTCATGGCATGTACAAACCCACACTACTGCACTAAAATAACACACACGTACACCCCTTCACTGTCACATACCAACTCACACACACCAATCCATACACATCTCCACATTTGTACACCCAATACACTCACGGACATGCAATAGCAAAAATATAATTTATAATTAACACTTAAGAGCAGGTTTTTGTCACCAAAAGTAACAATTAGGAAATCTACACATAGTTAATTAGCAATCAACTGCCCTTTCATAGTTACTACAGGATGAATCTACATGTAACAGAACACTTAATAGACAATTAGGGTTTTCTTTTCAGTGTCACAATTAAAGAGAAGATCTCATGGAATCACATTATTTGCAAATCAATGAACGTGGAATCACATTATTCAACATAGAAATATATGACAGAAAAATACAAGCAATTTAATCATCAAAATCACATACAAATAGGTAGTCGAAGCAGCAGTAGCAATCGGAAAGGGGCATGGCGGGTTCGTAGTCTCAGCGGCGACAGTGGACACGACATGGGGAGACAGCGACGGCTGTGGACATGGCAGGGGGCAGCAGCGGTAGAGGCGGCAGCGGCACAATGGATGTGTTGTTTGGGCCGTGTGGGAGTTGAGTGGCAGTGGCGTCGGAGTGAGGCAGCGGGGTGGGGATGGCATCGGAGGTGGGCGGCGAAGGTAGGTGATGGAGGTGAGTGTGGGTGAGAGAAAGACAGATCTACAGAGAGAGAGAGGAGATGGGAAAAAGAGAGCGGCGGGGAGAATAAGAGAAAAAGTAGGGTTTCTATCTTTAATGTAATTTCAGGCAAGAGAAAATATTGTCAAAAATGAAAATTTCAAAAATATCCTTTAGCGACGGATTTTCCGTTGGTAATAATCCGTCACTAAAAGTCCGTCGCAAAAAACCTTTACCGACGGAATTTTCTGTCGGTAAAAGTTTTTTGCGACGGACTTTTAGTGACGGACAATCCATCGGTAAAGGCCACTTTTAGTGACGGAATTAAATCCGTCACTAAAAGTTCGTCGCAAAAAACTGTTTTTCTTGTAGTGTCAATAACAAATTCAAATTCTCGATCGGGGGGTTGAGCTTTTTTATATCATTGGGGAACTCATCACAGAACTCACGAACAACTGGAATGTCTTCAATTTTCTGCCCTTTCTTACCGTGATCAATTGCATAACAAAGGTACCCTACACAACCTCTAGAAAGCAACTTACGAGCATGAATAGCAGAAATAATAGGTGTTGAAGAAAACCCTTTACCCCCGACAAATTCCAGTATACCTTGTTCCGGCATATCAAAAGTAGCACTCTTAGCATGACAATTAACATCAGCATGATGTTGAGATAACCAGTCCATACCAAGAATGACATCCAAATTATGAAGGGGTAGAAGTTTCAGATCAGCGTCAAGTCCCTTACCACACTACTGCTACTGAGCATGATCTATATATAACGTCACTAAGTAAGGAGTCCCCCGTAGGTATACTCACCACAAGTTCATACGGTAAACTCTCAGGTCTCTTACCCAAATGATGCACAAAATGTGGGGCAACATAAGAATGTGATGAACCTGGATCAATCGAAACTCATGCCAAGTGCTGAAAAAAAGGAAATTGTACCTCCAATCACTTCGGCCGAATTTCTTGCCTCCTCTTGTCCCAAGGCAAAAGCCCTGCCCCGAAGTCTTGGTTTCCCCGTACCTCGGCCTGTACTCGTTCCCCGCTTGCCACTTTGCTGAATGGGTTTTTGCCTCAAATTAGGACAATCATTCACGTGGTGATCCAAGGATCCACGGCCATAACATTTCCCTTCCTTCCTCCAACAAGAATCAGAATTATGCCCAACCTTGCCACAATAAGAACAAGTCAATTTGTACCCTTGTACTTTGCTGAGTTGCAAGCTTGCCTTTAGGTTGTTGCATCCTTCATTGATGCTTATATGCCCCTGCTCTTCGCACTTTATTACCACCGATGTTCAAATTCCTTCCGCCTTGCCAATTCGAAAGATTTGGTCCAGTTCCACTCAACCGTGCCCTTTTCCTCTGTATGTCCCCATCACTCTTCTCAATGAGCAAGGCTCTCTCTACCATTTCGTAATAGTCATCAATATTGAGAATTGAGGTCTTTTCTTGGATTTCAGGCTTCAAACCATCTTGAAACTTTTTAGCCCTCCTATCTTCTCCCTCTACCAAGTACGAAGCGTGCCTAGCCAGTGATGTGAACTTGGTTGCACCGTCGGATTGCCTTGCTCAAAATTCAAAAAATCAGCCTCCATTTTCAGTTTAACACTTAGAGAAATGTAGTTTTTATGGAACTCGGTTTTGAACAATTCCTAAGTGCGAACTGTTTGAGCCGCTGTCCCTTTGCTATCGATCATTTCCCACCAACAAGCAGCATCATTTTCAAGTCTAAAAGTTGCATGTAATAATTTCATCTCATCATTCAGCCCCACGGTCTTGAAGATTTTCTCCAAGTTCCCAATCCAATTTTCAGCTTTGTCTGGGTCACCCTCTCCAACAAACTCTGGTGGATGCATATTCATGAAATTCTTTAGCAATTCAGATTTACCTGGCCCTCCTAGATCGTGGTTAGATCCACGGTGGTTGAGATTGTTATTTTGTTGATTCTCCATGCAAGAGACCATACGCCCCAATATCACATCCATATCCTTCAAAGCGTTGTCGGCGTCTTTCCCCGAACAACTTGCTTCTCTGCCAGCCATTCGTACCTATAAAGAGGCATGAAATTAGAGGAAACCGAAGTTCTAAGATCAAGCTTAAGACTTAACTCCGAAGATCATATCCTGGCTAATAAGCAAAACTTATGCTGTGATACCATCTTAATTGTCACGCCCCGAGAAGCAGAACGCGACAAAACATATTCTAACACGCTAACCTTCTTCCGATGGTAATCAGAGTGCGCTAATTGCATTCGGATATAAACCACACAACACGCCTTTTAGACATATATTACATTCGTCCATCCTTACAGATCCAAGCTCATACACACGTACACATCACACCACTAGTCCCGTAACAAATGACACATATCTACATAGCACACCTCACTCTCTATTTACAAGTGCACAAAGACTTACTATCCCTGATTCTCGGGCACAAAAGGGTACTTAAAATCTTCCTCGCCAACGCCCTGGGCCTACCACTTCTTGATCCTCTCTAGTATATAAAAACCAGATATGGAAAAGGGGTTAGCCACAGCTAAATAGATCAAACATATGACCAACATAAGTACTATCTTAATCGTAACAAGCGTGCATAAACCAAACGGAAAAAAAACTCGTGCATGGCATATGATAGATTGCAGCGAACGAGCAAGAAATAACTCAAGTATAACACATATCGCAATGACTCTAAGGAGCCCAAATCATAAGCCGAATGCTCATTCACCGACCATCCTTTCTTGGTAAGACCGTAAATTGATCACTCGAAAGCTGAGCATATCAAATTCAGTTTATGAGTGATAAATTTAGAGCTTACACAAGACTTTGCACATATTGACAGCATACGTGGCGCAACGTAATGCCCCTGGGAGGTTAAGTTGCCGACCAAGCTCAACGTATATCCCGTTTCCATATAACCCGATTTGCCGGCCTTCGACCCCCGGCCACTACTTCCGAAGAAGACTCACATGATTTATAGCATGATATAATGCATTGAGAATGTTAAACACATCAAGTATCGTATAAAACATTTATATGCATTTCTTAGCTCAAAACAGTTTCAGTGAAAGAAGACCAGTTCCAAAACTGAGCAATTTATACACTTCGAATTTGAGAGTAATATAAGATTCAATGTTAAAGCACACATCTTAAGCTTTTCATAAAGTTAGAGAACACTCAAATCCCACATTAAATATCAACACAGAATCTGCCCAGTTTAATCAGCTTCGACCAGTTTCATGGTTATGCAATTTAGGGCAGTATAAACTTCGAATTAGAGAGTGATCAAAGAAACAATGTTAAAGCTAACACATCAGCTTTCCAGAAAGCTATAGAACACTAAAAATCGAACAAGTATTGAATGAGATATGCATGTTTAAAGATCAACCTAGAATCTGCCCAAATTTCTCTAATCCAATCCTAACACTCCATAAGCACATAAATACACCATATATACACATCAGCCGTGATTAAAACCATGCTCAAGGCTAGGGTGTAGGAATCATCAAGAGCTCCCTCTTTTGTCAAGAAGAGAACATCTAACCATCAATGGTTACTAATCTGAAATTGTCACAGCAAATTCTCCCTTTTTTTCTTCCTTCTTCAAGCTCTCAAACCTCTTCTATAGTTTTCTCTAAAACTAGGCAGCTCCCTTCTCTCTTCTCTTCTTGTTTTTACTTTGAAAAATAGAAGACACGAGTGACTAAAGTTTAGAGAAATCTGCTGAGATATCTCCCTAAAGAAACAAGTGTTTCAAGGGGATTAGACCCCTTCCAAGTCTTACCAATAAGAACATGACAACCCAAATCAATATCTAGACTTAACAAACTTCATTAGTACTAGTTAACCTAGATTAGTCACTAAGTAATCACAATTAGCCCAATCAAGATTACGGGAAACTAATCAATCTTAGTCACTAACTAATCAAGGTTAACCTTGACTAATCCAGATTAGCATAATCACGATTATGGCTCAGCTAATCATGCTTAGGGATAACTAATCGTACTTGTGACCAACTAAACATGATTAAGACTAAGCTAATCCACCTATTTGAGGTGCTTCAATGCCACCACAAGCGTACCGCTTGTTCTACATAAATGGTCATGAATACCACTCGTATAATGCACAAGATCTTTGAACAAGAAAGATATTCACGCTACATGCATAATAACAAGCGTCAAATGAAGTTTACAGCTAGGTTAAACTAGGGTCCTCTCACCTACCCCTCCTTAAAAGAATTTAGTCCCTAAATTCATACCCCGGTAAGGAAAAAGACGGGGATACTTCTCTCTGATTTCAGCCTCTCTCTCCCAGGTTGCTTCCCCAATTCCATGGTGTTCCCATAACACCTTAACAAGTGGTATGTTCATGTTCCGTAGCGCCTGTTCCTTTCGGTCCAAAATTTGAATCGGTTGTTCGACATAAGTCTTTCTGAATCGGAATCGGTTCACGATGCAATACATGTGAAGGATCATGCTCATACTTCCTCAAAATAGATACGTGGAAAACACCATGTACACCAGCTAGCGATGGTTGCAATGCAACCCGATATGCTACTGCACCAAGCCGTTCCAAAATCTCAAAGGGACCAATGTAGCGCGGTGCTAGTTTTCCTTTCTTTCCAAACCTGGTAACCCCATTTAGTAGGTGAAACGCGTAAAAATACATGATCTCCTACACCAAATTCCAAGTCTCTTCTTCTTTTGTCCGCGTAACTTTTCTGTCTACTCCTAGCCGTTAACAAATGATCACGTTTCACCTTGATTGTTTATGTGATTTCTTGCACCAATTTGGGTCCAAGTAACTGTCTTTCACCAACTTCATTCCAACAAACAGGAGATCTGCCCTTCCTGCCATATAGAACTTCAAATGGTGCCATTTCAATGCTACAGTGGTAGCTGTTATTGTAAGAAAACTCCACAAGTGCCAAGCGATCTTCCCAATTACCTTTCAGTTCCATAGTACACGCTGGTAACGTATCCTCAAAGCTCTGAATTGTTCTTTCGCTTTGACCATCTGTCTGTGGATGGAAAGTTGAGCTAAAAGCAAGTTTAGTTCCCATTGCATCTTGAAAGGCCTTCCAAAACCTTGAAGTAAAATGAGGATCTCGATTGCAAATAGTGCTTACTGGTACGCCGTGGTATCTAACAATCTCTTTTATATACATACGTGCCAACTTCTCTGAGATGTAAGTCACATGTGATAGCAAGAAAGTGAGTCGATTTAGTGAGTATATCAATAATCACCCAAATAGCATCGTGTCCATTTCGAGTTCGAGGTAAACCTCATACAAAGTCCATCGTAATATGCTCCCATTTCCACTCCGGCACGGATAACGGTTGAAGTAACCCAGCTGGTTTGCGATGTTCCAACTTAACTTGTTGACATGTAAGACAATTTGCAACAAATTCAGCCACATCTCTCTTCATGTTACTCCATCAATAACTAGACTTTAGATCCTTATACGTTTTAGTACTTCCAGGGTTGATTGAATACTTGGACCGATGTGCTTCTTCCATTATCTCTCGTCTCAAACTAGCATCATTCGGAACACACATTCTCTTACCAATTCGGAGCAAACCATCACTGTGCAACGTAAAAGCTGATTTGGAACTTTAATCTTTCAAAATAGCTTGTACTTCATGCTTGTGCTTCTCTAATCCTTTCTATCAAAACAGGATGCACCCAATATATTAGCAAAGACAATACATGTCTTAAGTAGTCGAGGCTGCCAAACGCATGCATCTTCTAACAATTTCCACTCTTTTATCATCAAGTGTGCGACCATAGCTTTTATACTCAATGCATCAGCAACCACATTAGCTTTACCCGGATGATATTGGATGGTGCAATTATAATCATTGACAAGTTCCGTCCATCTACGTTGCCTCGTATTAAGCTCTTTATGTGCAAATAAATACCTCAAGCTTTTACGGTCCGTATTCACTTCAAACGCTGCCCCATACAAAATAATGCCGCCATTTATGCAGGGCAAATACAATTGCTGCCAATTCCAAATCATGTGTAAGATAGTTTTGCTCATAGGGTTTTAGCTTCCTCGAAGCGTATGCTATATTACCTTTCTCCGCTGCATTATAACACAACCCAAGCCAACATGTGAAGCATCACTATAGATTATAAGATTATCGTGGCCTTCTGGTAGAGTTAGAATTGGGGCTGAAATCAATCGTTGCTTCAATTCCCGGAAACTAGCCTCACACTTGCCATCCCAAACAAACTTCACTGATTTTTGAGTGAGCTTTGTTAATGGACTTGAAGTCTTTGAGAAATTTTGCAAGAAATCATTGAGAAATCTTGCACAAAATCTCCGGTAATACCCTGCCAGTTCCAAAAAGTTACGAACTTCTTTCACTGCAGCCGGTGTTTGCCAATTCACAACCGCTTCAATGTTTACTGGATCTACGGATGCGCCTGCAATAGATACAGTACGTCCCAAAAATGTGACTTGCTGGAGCCAAAATTCACATTTGCTGAACTTTGCGTACAGTTTTTTTTCACGTAAAACTTGCAGCACTACCCGGAGAGGGTATTCATGCTGTTCACGGTCCTTGGAGTAGACAAGAATATCGTCAATAAAGACTAAAACAAAGGAATCCTAGTATGACTGAAAAACACGATTCATCATGTCCATGAAGGCTGCTGGAGCGTCAGTAACACCAAACGGCATAACAAGGAACTCATAATAACCATAACAAGTTCTAAAAACTGTTTTGGGTACATCTTCTTTTCGGATTGATAATATCCTGATCTCAAATCAAGCTTAGAAAATACCGTTGCACCCTGTAATTGATCAAACAAGTCATCAATGTGCGGAAGTGGATATTTGTTCCTCACAGCCACATGATTTAATTGCCCGTAATCAATGCACAATCTCAACGAACCGTCTTTCTTTTTAACGAACAATACGGTTGGTTGAATAAGGCCTTTATCTAGTAGTTCTTGCAACTGAACCTTCAACTCTTTCAACTCTGTTGGAGCCATTCTATATGGAGCTTTAGAAACCGAACTTGTTCCTGGCAATAACTCAATAACAAATTCAAATTCTCGATCGGGGGGTAGAGCTTTTTTATATCATTAGGGAACTCATCACAGAACTCACGAACAACTGGAATGTCTTCAATTTTCTGCCCTTTCTTACCGTGATCAATTGCATAACAAAGGTACCCTACACAACCTCTAGAAAGCAACTTACGAGCATGAATAGCAGAAATAATAGGTGTTGAAGAAAACCCTTTACCCCCGACAAATTCCAGTATACCTTGTTCCGGCATATCAAAAGTAGCACTCTTAGCATGACAATTAACATCAGCATGATGTTGAGATAACCAGTCCATACCAAGAATGACATCCAAATTCCGAAGGGGTAGAAGTTTCAGATCAACGTTAAGTCCCTTACCACACTACTACCACTGGACATGATCTACATATAACGTCACTAAGTAAGGAGTCCCCCGTAGGTATACTCACCACAAGTTCATATGGTAAACTCTCAGGTCTCTTAACCAAATGATGCACAAAATGTGTGGCTACATAAGAATGTGATGAACCTGGATCAATCGAAACTCATGCCAAGTGCTGAAAAAAAGGAAACTGTACTTTCCAATCACTTCGGCCGAATTTCTTGCCTCCTCTTGTCCCAAGGCAAAAGCCCTGCCCTGAAGTCTTGGTTTCCCCGTACCTCGGCCTGTACTCGTTCCCTGCTTGCCACTTTTCTGAATGGGTTTTCGCCTCAAATTAGGACAATCATTCACATGGTGATCCAAGGATCCACGGCCATAACATTTCCCTTCCTTCCTCCAACAAGAATCAGAATTATGCCCAACCTTGCCACAATAAGAACAAGTCAATTTGTACCCTTGTAGTTTGCAGAGTTGCAAGCTTGCCTTTAGGTTGTTGCATGCTTCATTGATCATTATACGCCCATGCTCTTCGCACTTTATTACCACCGATGTTCAAATTCCTTCCGCCTTGCCAATTCGAAAGATTTGGTCTAGTTCCACTCAACCGTGCCCTTTTCCTCTGTATGTCCCCATCACCCTTCTCAATGAGCAAGGCTCTGTCTACCATTTCGTAATAGTCATCAATATTGAGAATTGAGGTCTTTTCTTGGATTTCAGGCTTCAAACCATCTTGAAACTTTTTAGCCCTCCTATCTTCTCCCTCTACCAAGTACGAAGCGTGCCTAGTCAGTGATGTGAACTAGGTTGCATATTGTTGCACCGTCTGATTGCCCTGCTCAAAAGTCAGAAACTCAGCCTCCATTTTCAGTTTAGCACTTCGAGAAATGTAGTTTTTACTGAACTCGGTTTTGAACAATTCCAAAGTGCGAACTGTTTGAGCCGATGTCCCTTTGCCATGGATCATTTCCCACCAACAAGCAGCATCATTTTCAAGTCAAAAAGTTGCATGTAATAATTTCATCTCATCATTAAGCCCCATGGTCTTAAAGATTTTCTCCAAGTTCCTAATCTAATTTTCAGCTTTGTCTGGGTCACCCTCTCCAACAAACTCTGGTGGATGCATATTCATGAAATTCTTTAGCAATTCAGATTTACCTTGCCCTCCTAGATCGTGGTTAGATCCACGGTGGTTGAGATTGTTATTTTGCTGATTCTCCATGCAAGAGACCATACGCCCCAATATCACATCCATATCCTTCAAAGCGTTGTCGGCGTCTTTCCCCGGAGAACTTGCTTCTCTGCCAGCCATTCGTACCTATAAAGAGGCATGAAATTAGAGGAAACCGAAGTTCTAAGATCAAGCTTAAGACTTAACTCCGAAGATCATATCCTGGCTAATAAGCAAAGCTTATGCTGTGATACCATCTTAATTGTCACGCCCCGCGAAGCAGAACGCGACAACACATATTCTAACACGCTAACCTTCTTCCGATGGTAATCAGAGTGCGCTAATTGCATTCTGATATAAACCACACAACACGCCTTTTAGACATATATTACATTCGTCCATCCTTACAAATCCAAGCTTATACACACGTACACATCACACTAGCCCCGTAACAAATGACACATATCTACATAGCACACCTCACTCTCTATTTACAAGCGCACAAAGACTTACTATCCCTGATTCTCGGGCACAAAAGGGTACTCAAAATCTTCCTCGGCAACGCCCTGGGCCTACCACTTCTTGATCCTCTCTAGTATCTAAAAAGCAGGTATGGAAAAGGGGTTAGCCACAGTTAAGCAGATCAAACATACGACCAACATAACCGCTATGTTAATCGTAACAAGCGTGCATAAACCAAGCGGAAAAAAAAACTCATGCATGGCAAATGATAGATTGCAGCGAACGAGCAAGAAATAACTCAAGTATAACACATATCACAATGACTCTAAGGAGCCCAAATCATAAGCCGAATGCTCGTTCACCGACCATCCTTTCTTGGTAAGACCTTAAATTGATCACTCGAAAGCTGAGCAGATCAAATTCAGTTTATGAGTGATAAATTTAGAGCTTACACAAGACTTTGCACATATTGACAGCATACGTGGTGCAACGTAATGCCCCTGGGAGGTTAACTTGCCGACAAAGCTCAACGTATATCCCGTTTCCATATAACCCAATTTGCCGGCCTTCGACCCCTGGCCACTACTTCCGAAGACTCACATGATTTATAGCATGATATTATAATGCATTGAGAATGTTAAACACATCAAGTATCATATAAACCATTTATATGCATTTCTTAGCTCAAAACAGTTTCAGTGAAAGAAGACCAGTTCCAAAACTGAGCAATTCATGGTAACATACACTTCGAATTTGAGAGTAATATAACATTCAATGTTAAAGCACACATCTTAAGCTTTTCATAATGTTAGAGAACACTCAAATCCAACAAGTATTGAATGAGATATGCTCGTTTAAATATCAACACAGAATCTGCCCAGTTTAATCAGCTTCGACCAGTTTCTTGTTTATGCAATTTAGGGCAGTATAAACTTCGAATTAGAGAGTGATCAAAGAAACAATGTTAAAGCCAACACCTCAGCTTTCCAGAAATCTATAGAACACTCAAATCGAACAAGTATTGAATGAGATATGCATGTTTAAAGATCAACCTAGAATCTGCCCAAATTTCTCTAATCCAATTCTAGCACTCCATAAGCACATAATACACCATATATCCACACCAACCGTGATTAAAACCATGCTCAAGGCTAGGGTGTAGGAATCATCAAGACCTCCCTCTTTTGTCAAGAAGAGAACATATAACCATCAATGGTTACTAATATGAAACTGTCACAGCAAATTCTCCCTTTTTTTCTTCCTTCTTCAAGCTCTCAAACCTCTTCTATAGTTTTCTCTAAAACTAGGCAGCTCCCTTCTCTTCTTATTTTTACTTTGAAAAATAGAAGACATGAGTGACTAAAGTTTAGAGAAATCTGCTAAGATATCTCCCTAAAGAAACAAGTGTTTCAAGAGGATTAGACCCCTTCCAAGTCTTACCAATAAGAACATGACAACCCAAATCAATATCTAGACTCGACAAACTTCATTAGTACTAGTTAACCTAGATTAGTCACTAAGTAATCACAATTAGCTCAATCAAGATTACGGGAAACTAATCAATCTTAGTCACTAACTAATCAAGGTTAACCTTGACTAATCCAGATTAGCACAATCACGATTATGGCCCAACTAATCATGCTTAGGGATAACTAATCGTGCTTGTGACCAACTAAACATGATTAAGACTAAGCTAATCCACCTACTTGAGGTGCTTCAATGCCAACACAAGCGTACCTCTTGTTCTACATAAATGGTCATGAATACCACTCGTATAATGCACAAGATTTTTCAACAAGAAAGATATTCACGCTGCATGCATAATAACAAGCGTCAAATGAAGTTTACAGCTAGGTTAAACTAGGGTCCTCACACCCACCCCTCCTTAAAAGAATTTAGTCCCTAAATTCATACCTCGGTAAGGAAAAAGATGGGGATACTTCTCTCTGATTTCAGCCTCTCTCTCCCAGGTTGCTTCCTCAATTCCATGGTGTTCCCATAACACCTTAACAAGTGGTATGTTCCTATTCCGTAGCGCTTGTTCCTTTCGGTCCAAAATTTGAATCGGTTGTTCGACATAAGATAAGTCTTTCTGAATCGGAAACGGTTCACGATGCAATACATGTGAAGGATCATGCTCATACTTCCTCAAAATAGATACGTGGAAAACATCATGTACACCAGCTAGCGATGGTTGCAATGCAACCCGATATGCTACTGCACCAATCCGTTCCAAAATCTCAAAGGGACCAATGTAGCGCGGTGCTAGTTTTCCTTTCTTTCCAAACCTGATAACCCCTTTAGTAGGTGAGACACGTAAAAATACATGATCTCCTACACTAAATTCCAAATCTCTTCTTCTTTTATCCGCGTAACTTTTCTGTCTACTCCTAGCCGTTAACAAATGATCACGGATCACCTTGATTGTTTATGTGATTTCTTGCACCAATTTGGGTCCAAGTAACTGTCTTTCACCAACTTCATTCCAACAAACAGGAGATCTGCCCTTCCTGCCATACAGAACTTCAAATGGTGCCATTTCAATGCTACAGTGGTAGCTGTTATTGTAAGAAAACTCCACAAGTGCCAAGCGATCTTCCCAATTACCTTTCAGTTCCATAGTACACGCTGGTAACGTATCCTCAAAGCTCTGAATTGTTCTTTCGCTTTGACCATCTGTCTGTGGATGGAAAGTTGTGCTGAAAGCAAGTTTAGTTCCCATTGCATCTTGAAAGGCCTTCCAAAACCTTGAAGTAAAATGAGGATCTCTATTGCAAATAGTGCTTACTTGTACGCCGTGGTATCTAACAATCTCTTTTATATACATACGTGCCAACTTCTCTCAGGTGTAAGTCACATGTCATAGCAAGAAAGTGAGTCGATTTAGTGAGTATATCAATAATCACCCAAATAGCATCGTGTCCATTTCGAGTTCGAGGTAAACCTCATACAAAGTCCATCGTAATATGCTCCCATTTCCACTCCGGCACGGATAACGGTTGAAGTAACCCAGCTGGTTTGCGATGTTCCAACTTAACTTGTTGACATGTAAGACAGTTTGCAACAAATTCAGCCACATCTCTCTTCATGTTACTCCATCAACAACTAGGCTTGAGATCCTTATACGTTTTAGTACTTCCGGGGTTGATAGAATACTAGGACTGATGTGCTTCTTCCATTATCTCTCGTCCCAAACTAGCATCATTCGGAACACACATTCTCTTACCAATTCGGAGCAAACCATCACTGTGCAACGCAAATTCTGATTTGGAACTCAAATCTTTCAAAATAGCTTGTACTTCTGGATCTCGTGCTTGTGCTTCTCTAATCCTTTCTATCAAAATAGGCTGCACCCAATATATTAGCAAAGACAATACCTGTCTTAAGTAGTCGAGGCTGCCAAACGCATGCATCTTCTAACAATTTCCACACTTTTAGCATCAAGTGTGCAACCATAGCTTTTCTACTCAATGCATCAGCAACCACATTAGCTTTACCCGTATGATATTGGATGGTGCAATTATAATCATTGAGAAGTTCCGTCCATCTACGTTGCCTCGTATTAAGCTCTTTATGTGCAAATAAATACCTCAAGCTTTTATGGTCCGTATACACTTCAAATGCTGCCCCATACAAATAATGCCGCCATTTATGCAGGGCAAATACAGTTGCTGCCAATTCCAAATCAAGTGTAGGATAGTTTTGCTCATAGTGTTTTAGCTTCCTCGAAGCGTATCCTATATTACCTTTCTCCGTTGCATTATAACACAACCCAAGCCAACATGTGAAGCATCACTATAGATTATAAGATTATCGTGACCTTCCGGTAGAGTTAGAATTGGGGCTGAAATCAATCGTTGCTTCAATTCCAGGAAACTAGCCTCACACTTGGCATCCCAAACAAACTTTGAGTAAGCTTTGTTAATGGACTTGAAGTCATTGAGAAATTTTGCAAGAAATCATTGAGAAATCTTGCACAAAATCTCCGGTAATACCCTGCCAGTCCTAAAAAGTTACGAACTTCTTTCACAGTACCCGGTCTTTGCCAATTCACAACCGCTTCAATCTTTACTGGATCTACGGATGCGCCTGCAATAGATACAGTGCGTCCCAAAAATGTGACTTGCTGGAGCCAAAATTCACATTTGCCGAACTTTGCGTACAATTTCTTTTCACTTAAAACTTGCAGCACTACCCGGAGATGGTATTCATGCTCTTCACGGTCCTTGGAGTAGACAAGAATATCATCAATAAAGACTACAACAAAGGAATCCAAGTGTGGCTGAAAAACACGATTCATCATGTCCATGAAGGCTGTTGGAGCGTTAGTAACACCAAACGGCATAACAAGGAACTCATAATGACCATAACAAGTTCTAAAAGCTGTTTTGGGTACATCTTCTTTTCGGATTGATGATATCCTGATCTCAAATCAAGCTTAGAAAATACCGCTGCACCCTGTAATTGATCAAACAAGTCATCAATGTGCGGAAGTGGATATTTGCTCCTCACAGCCACATGATTTAATTGCCCGTAATCAATGCACAATCTCAACGAACCGTCTTTCTTTTTAACGAACAATACGGTTGGTTGAATAAGGCCTTTATCTAGTAGTTCTTTTTTTTTCGGTAAATAAAAATATATATCAACCGATGAAACAAAGTACAACATCTGCAAGGGGCATACCCCAGGAAAACAACAACGAAAATCAAATCTTGCTAAGCAAGAGCGAAGAGAAAACCTAAGCTAGGCAGAAACATGCCACACTGGCAACAAAAGAAAAGGTTAATACATAACACTGGAACTGGATCGGCAAAGACATACAAGGACCCAGGAGTGACCAGAGGAGAAGGCCACATGGAATCTGGAGGTCCTGGTGAAAAGACCAACACACTAAAGCTGCGATATAACAAGCTAGAAGCTGCAACGGTCTGTCTGAACACGGACCGATCACCCAAAAATAATCTGACCAAACCTTGACGGAATTGGACGAATATGGAGTTGGGGAGCTACCATTCACCCTGGAACCATTGGTTAGTCAGGGTATTGGCCACTTTTCTACAAGAGAATAACCTCCATCGGATGATCTGCACAAGACCTGCAGAACAAGAAACCACATCAGTATACTTATTCTGGAAGGAACGAGAATTCCGCTCTCGCCAGATATAGTACACCAACGCCGCAAACGCTATCCGACAGACGGATGCCGGGAATCCAGGGCCCTGCCACTCAAAGGAAGCTCGATCAACCATACCCTGCCAACTCAACATAGGCCAGTTAAAATTGCATTTCTTTTGAATAATAGACCATAATCTGAACGTGAAAGGGCAGTTAAAAAATAGATGATCATGGGACTCAAAAGGAATGCGACAGAAAACATAAGGAAAAGAAAACTTTCGAGGTATTACATTCTCCCCTCCTTAAAAGAATTCCGTCCGCGGAATTAAAAGCGTACTTTAATTATCAGAAGTAGCTTTTCAATACGAGTCAAAACATTACTCATACTATTAACTGAAATTCTGACTTCAAAACATATAAGGCTTAACTAGCCTACGAAATGAACTAAGCAAAAAAAAAAAAATTACGACATTCAAAATTCCACAAACGAAATCAATTTTCAATACGTAACGCCCCCCACTGCGCTACTCTGATAATATACCAAACCATACATTTATTTTTTATTTATTTTTTTCAAAAATCTGGATAACACACTTAACTTCAAGCCTAATGTGCACCAAGCACTAAGCAATCCTCATCCAATATGACGTGTTTTACGAAATTGAAACTTAACTTTTTAACTTCCATTGACATCACCATTCCAAAATATATTCACACTACTCCTCAAAGTACTTGGCTAACAAATGAAACTCGCTGAATCAAGTTACTCCAATCAAAATTCAAATCATCTGAAATCAATACAATACTGACAGGCTCACGTTGCGCCATAAAATAACACATCAAACTATAGCCTTGGTACAATGTCTAACATTGGTACGCTTAACTTCAATCGTACACCAAAAGTCGTAACCAATCTTCACATTAATCACAAATGATTTATACTCTAAAATCTTCAAATCAAAATTTACACCGGTACAAAGTCACAATTAGAGCCATTAAAATACGATCTCAATAACATTTCGCTGATAACTGAGTGTAACTCGTAACCAAAGCTGCTAAACTCTTTGTACACCTTCCGTCCAAAGCATCACCCACATTGCTAGACTTTCAAATACAATTATCCATGATCAAATCACCAACATCAAATATCCCAAGATTCTATGCTCCAAAAACATTTCATTACTTCAAACACACGGTTACTTAAGGCAACATCAAGCTCAACGTCTTGCCCATACTTTTCAACTGCAAAAGATCACAAACTCAAAATCTAAGGCTTAACCAAGATTACAACGACATAATGCCTATAAAATTCATTAACCAACCCATGAGATCATCTAACAATCGATATTTCAATATTTTCCCCCATCTATATTTTTTTTGACACCAAAACCAAAACCATTAGATAACATTTGAAGCATACTACATCGACTTAGTCCATTCGCCTTACAAATATAATACTTAATCAAATTGTCGACATTAATTTCTAAAGTCATTATGCCTACAACATCTGAGCACTTGAAACACATGGTTACATAAGATAGCATCAAACTCATTCATCTGGTCCATATTTCATTGACTACTAAAATCACAAACTCAATGTCTAAGGCCTAAATAAAACTGCAATGATGCAATGGCTTTAAAGGCCAGTAATCAACACATCGATATCAACCAAAGAGAAATATGATTCCCGTCAATTTTCACTAGTCTGACCCCAAAACCAATGCCATCGAATAATCCTTTGAAACGTATTACTTTGACTTATCCAAACTGGATAACCAACATCAACAAGCATTTATACGTCTTACCAAAAGACCACCACACTTCCGCAGCGCATTCTGATGCCTCCAAACAAAACCGGCCCAAACTATTATCAAAATCCATCAAAGCTAAATGTGTCGTCTTAAAACAACCCAAAAAAATCAAATTATGCACACGCATCCATCAATGTTTAAGCCTTTAAACTACTATCTCTCAGTCACAGCCTTTACAGATAGCTTTTATTTTTGAGAGCTCTTCGCCAGAAGATCATAATCATCCTCTTTTTCTAAAGCAATCCATCTTGACATTATCGGAAGACAATCAGTCCATACCCCAAAATATCATCAAAGTGTTCCATATTCAGAAATTTATGCCAACTCCTAAATATCCAAAATCAATACTGATGGGGCAAGAATTATAAACCATACGGTTACCACAGGGTTCCATAAAGGTACCTACATATAGACACGTTTCAAATTTCTAGGTTCAATACTTAGATGCTCACAAAAGGATATCAAAACAACTAGATAAAGGGCATTATGATCTAGTAATACCAAATCTTATTTTCAAATTTCGCACGAAGTTTCTGTCACCATATCAATCATTTCCTGAGATCACAACCTTTTTCCATACACTATCTGATAGAGCTACTCATAGACATCCAAAGATCATAGTCTTATCCTTCAACTATTCTCCTTGATTAACACTTCAAATATCCAAAATCCAGAGACAACTAACATTCGTTCTACGATTGCGTACCCAACCCAATCCCAAAACTTATGGCCAATCTCAATCTTATGCTCTAATATGAAATAAATTCTCCAAACTTAATCCATCTTTTCGAGGTTCAATCCCAATCACATATGTCTTAGGCTTAGGAGTCTACAGAATCTCAAACCTAAGCTCTGATACCACTTCTGTCACGCCCCGAAAACGCGAGGCCGCGACTAACATCAAACTCCATTATATACCATTACAGTTCTAAAGATAACGGTATAGACAGAGCAACTAAATCCTCTAAGATAAAATATATCCACAAACAAAAGTCTAAGACAATCCGTTCACCAAAATAATTCCACTGAGTATTCCTTTACAAAATAATTACCAAACGCAGAGGTGAAATAATTTACATTGCTCAATTATACTAACAAAGACTAAAAACTCTAAATTCCCCCAAACATGCCACGCCCGAAAATCACGTCCGATACCTGTGGTAAGGGACAAAACAAACGAGTAGGGGGTGAGCTCGAATAGCCCAGTAAGTCGGGAAAACAAATGGGAAGCAAATACGATGATTCGTAGTCCAAAACAAAATCAAATATCTGACGGACAAATAATAACAATTGACCACGATGCAAATAAGGCGAATCAAATATACGAAATGTTCATAAGGTGGTCTAAAGAACCCAAATCAAATACAAGCCCGAAGGTACGAAAGTGCAATCATATCTTACTATCAAATACCAAAACAAACGTCATTAAGCGTTTAACCCAAAACACATTTCAATTATATGTCGGGTACGCTACAAACATAAGATGACTATGGTGGTCATAAGACCCAAATGTCGAACCAAACATACAAACATCAAACGTGTGCTCCAGAGCATACTAGGAGACTTCGGCTCTCTAGTATAACAAACATGTGTCCAAAGGACCCTCTCAATTTGAGAGTTGTTTAACATAGTCAATGTCAATCTTAAATTGACGGTCACAAATGTACAAATTCAAAGTTGAGCATCATTAAGGCACAAATGAGAAAGGTTGAACAATGTTCTCAAGAAGGCAAAAGTGCAGCAATCAATTACAAACGAGCATAGATGAATCAAAAGTGACGAAAGTATAAGCCTTCGGATTTTCGAAAATACCTTTCCACAGTAAAAATCGTATAAACCCTTACCTCAAACAAGCTTTTGAACCAAAGAAAACCTTAAAGCACCACTCTAGCACCAATGAGCTTTCCAAGCCTCATATTCTCTCTCTCTCCGCCGCAAAGGAGCAAGAAATCAAGAACAAAAGGGCTAGGAATGAAATAGAACACTATTTATAGGGGACAAAAATTTTAAAACTTTAAGTCGACCGAAAATAACTTTCAGTCGACTGAAAACACATTTTAGTCGACTGAACGTACTGTTCAAAACACTGTTCAAAATCACTGTTCATAGTTGCTGTTCAAAATCACTGTTCATCGACTAAACTTTTAGTCGACTGAAATCACTCTTTTAGTCGACTAAAACCTTTAAATTCGACTAAAAGTTCAGAAAACCATTTTTACACGATTTAAACACTTTTTAGTCGACCGAAAACATTTTTAGTCAACTAAAACCTTTTAAATTCGACTAAAACTCTAGAAAACCATTTTTACACAATTTAAACACTTATTAGTCGACTGAAACACTTTTAGTCGACCGAAAACACTTTTAGTCGACTAAAACCTTTTAAATTCGACTAAAAGTTAATGTTCATTTGACCAAAAATTTCAGAAACAATCTCAATTCATTGTCTTAGTTTTAACAAAAGACCACAAACTATTTATTCAAAAATATACAAATTTTGCATAAGGAAAAGAAAACTTTCGAGGTATTACAAAATGTGACTTACACCACAGAGAAGTTGGCACGTATGTATATAAAAGAGATTGTTAGATACCATGGTGTACCGGTAAGCATTATTTTCAATCGAGATCCTCATTTTACTTCGAGGTTTTGGAAGGCTTTTCAAGATGCAATGGGAACTAATCTTGCTTTTAGCACATCATTCCATCCAAAAACAGGTGGTCAAAGCGAAAGAAAAATTCAGACCTTGGAAGATATGTTACGAGCATGTACTACGGAATTGAAAGGTAATTGGGATGATCGCTTGGCACTTGTCGGGTTTTCTTACAATAACAACTACCACTGTAGCATTGAAGTGGCACCATTTGAAGCTCTAGGTGGCAGGAAGGGCAGATCTCCAGTTTGTTGGAATGAAGTTGGTGAAAGAAAGTTCCTTGGACCCAAATTGGTGCAAGAAACCACATAAACAATCAAGGTGATCCGTGATCATTTGTTAACGGCTAGGAGTAGACAGAAAAGTTATGCAGGTAAAAGAAGAAGAGATTCGGAATTTGATGTGGGAGTTCATGTATTTCTACGTGTTTCACATTCTAAAGGGATTACCAGGTTTGGAAAGAACACAAAAATAGCACCGCGCTACATTGGTCCCTTTGAGATTTTGGAATGGATCGGTAAAGTAGCATATCGGGTTGCATTGCCACCATCGCTAGCTGGTATACATGATGTTTTCCACGTATCTATGTTGAGGAATTTTGAGCCTGATCCTTCACATGTAATGCATCATGAACCGATTCTGATTCAGAATGACTTATCGTATGCCAAACAACTGATTCAAATTTTGGACCGAAAGGAACAAGCGCTACGGAACAGGAACATACCACTTGTTAAGGTGTTATGGGAACACCTTGGAATTGAGGAAGCAACACGGGAGAGAGTGTAACATCCCCGAATTTTTCCGAAATGTTAACACTAAATCGATCTATAACACTAAGACAGTAATGTCCATAACCTCAATAACTAATGCAACAAGCTGTCAAAGCAACTATCCATCAATCAAACTATACTCTCAATCAATTGTCATAATTGAAATACCGAGTCTAAGTCTAAGAAAATTCAAAACAATAATATTTACCCACGCAGGGGTTCTAACGATCAATCCCAAAATCTAATTCCTTTGCTTTCGCTCGCTCGGCTCTAATCCAAATTCAGGTAACCTACTGCTGGCTATCACCTGCGGAAAAGAAGTCAAAGGGGAGTGATCTTTTGAGAGCCCAGTAAGGTCGCACAAAGATTTAAAAATAAGAAAACGATACAGACGATTTGACATTTAAACCAATACAAAATTTTGAAGGCGGAGAAACATAGCGTTTCAAACAATCTTTTTATATACAATCAAACGATAAATTTGAAAAGGTTTTTCAAAGAAAACCACAGCATTTCAATATAAACAAAGGGATGAGTATCAACTCAGTTCCCTTAAATCGATAACCATTTTCAAAACACTTATAATGCAATAAACATAAATAGGAAACGTTGAACATGAGCAGTACAGAAGCAAAGCCACCCCGGCAGTGCTCGATACACTTACATATGCATATGTACACTGACTAGTCCATCTAGGTACTAGTTAAACCCATCCAACAGACCATCCTTATAACGCCAACAATACAGACCATCCTTATGGCTCCCAAGTTACTAACTCATGTCAACATTGAGAAGTAATAAATAGAATTTAAAAATGCTTTACGATAGCAATCAATAAACATATCAAATGAACAATGGATTCTAAGATTAGATAAAACAGAATTCCAAACGATCGCTATAAGGCTCAATTTAGGGTTTCACGGGTAATTTAAAAAAAAACATTTTATATCGATCAATAAAAATCAACATTCGATCTAGTTTGTAAAACTATTGTTATAAGCATTTGAAAACAGAATAACGAAATGGGGTTCGGATAGAAATCCCTTACCTCGGTCCAAGCTAAGCGATGCTATCAATCCTCGATCAAAATTTTCTGAATAAACCTAGATTAGCAATTTATTTGTTAGAACATAATTTATGTCAAAATACGCTATAAACCCTAATATCAACTACCCACTGCGTACCCACTCTCTCCGAAATCGCGCACTCAAAACGGTTCCCGCACACGGCCAGCCTAACCGAAAATCCTACACACTCCTTAACGTATACAGACACTCTAAAATTTATAATAATTTACATTAAAAACTTTTATAGCTTAAAGCATTAATAAAAGTCAAAATATGCATTCTCCAAATTTTTTAATATTTCGAAATAAAATAATTTTTTTAAATACAATAAAATCTCATAAATTGCCAAATATACTTCCAGCTGCAAACTAAGTCCCATAATTTTTATATTAACTTTTAAATATGTATACAAATTATAAAAATATAAATCAGAAATTAAAAGGCATTAAAACTATTTTTCAAATATTCGTTTTGCTAAAACTAATGCGATATGGAAACCATAGCAAATAAACTCCAAAAATTATCAAATTTATACTGAATCTTTATTATACTATATGAACACTACTATAATTTTCCCCATAACATTTTCAGGGTTTAAAGACTCCAAAAGAATTTTCCAAATCTGAAATTATAGAAAATACTATAAATTCATACGATCTCAGAAAATTATAAACTTTTGCCAAAAATTCTAATATAGTCTATCGTACTATACTGTAAAGTTTCACGCAATTATAATCACTGTACACTATCTCATGGATGCATCGTACTGAACGCTAATTCGATAACCACTAATTACGTACTCAAAACCCACTTCCTTTCTTCTCCCTAACACCTCTGTCCAAACCCAGAAGTTACTGTTCACGCAGCTTCATTTTCACTTCCTTCTCCTTTATTCGCCAATTTCTATCTCCTTTCCAAGCTACTGCCTTCACTCCCTTTTCCTTTCCAAACCATAACCTTCTCAACACCCAAGTCAGTGAGGCAGTGGCTTGTTATCCAATACACATACTCAATGAACCAGCACAAAGTCCCTCCTTCTGCCTGCCTAGACCCACGACTCCATGAACCCACTACACACCTGCTACACACTACACACCCCACCTTGTACACACACATTCACGCACACCCATTCAAACACACCACATACAATTCCAACTAACCACTTTCTCTCCAAATTTTTCTGAACCCATTTCACACACTAAATACCCACAATGCACTCTTATAACCCACATATATCTATCTATAATACACACCATCCTACACAACCTATAGTCGCTGTTCCTTTCCCATTTCATCTCACACTCCAAGCATCACATACCCACGTACTACATTGCGACAGGAAGCCACACGGCATTCGCCGGCACCCGCTGCGCTGCTACTCCCTCTTCTTCTTCATCGCACCACATCAGCACAATCACTCAGCCGCACCTCCATCCGTTTCTATGCCACGGCAGTCATGTGACCCCCTCTTCCTCTTCCTCGTTACTTTCCATAACCTATGTACACAGCTCACTCATAAATGCATATATATATGTGGCTGTCTTGGCAGCCATGCCTTCACACTTGCACCTTACACGTATATTTGCACATACCCAAATCTCCCCACTCTCACACAACACCCATCAAAGCCGTGAGCCCTCCCTTCTTGCTGTCGAAAACACACGCACACATGCACCCCAACCTCACGTACACAATGCATATACGATACACACAAAACCCACGTAATACCCCTCATTCCTTCACCTGTACACACAAAATTCCCTGTAACACCCAACATAAACGCAGCCCCAGTCCCTTCTCCTAGTTCTTGTCCAGTACATATATATTCCCCAATACCCATTTCACGGCAAGGTCTCTTCCCTTGCTCTAAAACCCACAAGATAGTCGTAGACACATATAACATCCCAAAGGTAATTGATTTTGGAGAGAAGGTAGAAATCTTACCTGAAGGTTTCGCCGGAAAAGTCTTCTGCCAAGCTTTCTTCGTCTCTCTCCCGTACTCTCCTCGTACTCTCCTCTACTGTCTTTCCAGATGGTTGAAATTTTAGGGTCGGCTGATCAATACTCTATAATCTATATATAATAACCCTAGTTGGAATATAACCAAAAGCCCACCTTAATTTCCATTAACCGCTCGAATTTTCACCCAGAAACTTTTATTAAGGCGAAGAGGTCCAAAAATAATTATCTACAAACAGTTAATGCACTAGAAAAATTATTAACGGGTGTTTTGCACTATCTCGTGTCACAAATCGTCACAAATAATAAGCGCATCGATAAAAAATAAATTCACCGCCAAAAGTATACATAATGCTAAGTATTTTTAAAAAAATAACATCGTTAAAAATTGCTAATTAAAATATCGATGCTTAAAAATATATTTCTCAGCTAAATTTTATTTTATTAATCCGTTAAAAATATCGGGGTGTTACAGAGAGAGGCTGAAATCGGAGAGAAGTATCCCCATCTTTTTCCTTACTGAGGTATGCATTTAAGGACGAAATTCTTTTAAGGAGGGGTAGGTGTGAGGACCCTAGTTTAACCTAGCTGTAAACTTCATTTGACGCTTGTTATTATGCATGTAGCATGAATATCTTTCTTGTTGAAAGATCTTGTGCATTATACGAGTGGTATTCACCATGATTTATGTAGAACAAGGGGTATGCTTATGTTGGCATTGAAGCACCTCAAGTAGGTGGATTAGCTTAGTCTTAATCATGTTTAGTTGGTCTTAAGCATGATTAGTTATCCTTAATCGTGATTAGTCGAGCCTTAATCATGATTATGCTAATCTAGATTACTCAAGGTTAACCGTGATTAGTTAGTGACTAAGCTTGATTAGTTTGCCCAAATCTTGATTAAGCTAATTGTGAATAGTTAGTTACTAATCTAGGTTAACTAGTACCAATGAAGCTTATTAAGTCTAGAAATTGATTTTGGTTGTCATGTTCTTATTGGTAAGACTTGGAAATGGTCTAATCCCTGGAAACACTTGTTTCTCTAGGGAAAAATCTCAGTAGATTTCTCTAAACTTTAGTCACTCATGTCTTCTATTTTTTAAAGTAAAAACAAGAAGATAAGAGAGCATGGAGTTGCCTAGTTTAAGAGAAAACTATAGAAGAGGTTTGCGAGCTTGAAGAAGGAAGAAAAAAAAAGGAGAGTTTGCTGTGCCAATTTCATATTAGTAACCATTGATGGTTAGATGTTCTCTTCTTGACAAAAGGGGGAGCTCTTGATGATTTCTACACACTAATCTCTTCAAAGGTAGGGTTTTACATATGAGTAGCCTTGAGCATGGTTTTAAACATGGTTGGTGTGCAAATATGGTGTATTATGTGCTTATGGAGTGTTAGAATTGGATTCGAGAAATTTGGGCAGATTCTAGGTTGATCTTTAAACATGCATATCTCATTCAACGCTTGTTCTATTTGAGTATTCTATAGCTTTCTTGAAAGTTGAGGTGTTAGCTTTAACATTGTTTATTTGATCACTCTCTAATTCAAAGTTTATACTGCCCTATATTGCATAAACATGAAACTGGTCGAAGCTTATTAAACTGGGAAAATTCTGTGTTGATATTTAAACGAGCATATCTCATTCAATACTTGTAGGATTTAAGTGTTCTCTAAATTTTTGGAAAGCTTAAGATTGGTGCTTTAACATTGAATTTCATATTACTCTCAAATTCAAAGTGTATGTTACCCTAAATTGCTCAGATTTGGAACTGGTCTTCTTTCACTGAAACTGTTTTGAGCTAAGAAATGCTTATAAATGTTTTATATGATACTTGATGTGTTTAACATTCTCAACGCATTATATCATACTATAAATCATGTGAGTCTTCGGAAGTAATGGCCGGGGCATTACATTGTGCCACGTATGCTATGTGTGGTTAACATTCTCAACGCATTGATCGGCAAGTAAACCTCCCAGGGGCATTACGCTGCGCCACGTATGCTATCAATATGTGCAAAGTCTTGTGTAAGCTCTAAATTTATCACTCATAAATTGAATTTGATCTGCTCAGGTTTCGAGTGATCAATTAAAGGTCTTACCAAGAAAGGATGGTAGGTGAACGAGCATTAGGCTTATGATCTGGGCTCCTTAGAGTTATTATGATATGTGTCATACTTGAGTTATTTCTTGCTCGTTCGCTACAATCTATGATATGCCGTGCATGAGTTTTGTTTCATTTGGTTTATGCACGCTTATTACGATTGAGATAGTGTGTATGTTGGTCATGTGTTTGCTCTACTTAGCTGTGCCTAACCCCTTTTCCATCTCTACTTTTTAGATACTAGAGAGGATCAAGAAGTGGTAGGCCCAGGGCGTTGGCGAGGAAGATTTTGAGTACCCTTTTGTGCCCGAGAATCAGGGATAGTAAGTCTTTGTGCACTTATAAATGAAGAGTGAGGTGTGCTATGTAGATATGTGTTATTTGTTACGGGACCAGTGGCAAAGTGTGATGTGTACGTGTGTATAAGCTTGGATTTGTAAGGATGGACAAATGTAATATATGTCTAAAAGACCTGTTGTGTGGTTTATTTCCGAATGCAATTAGCGCACTCTGATTACCTTCGGAAGAAGGTTAGCTTGTTAGAATATGTGTTGTCGCGTTCTGCTTCTCGGGGCGTGACAATTAAGATGGTATCAGAGCATAAGTTTTGCTTATTAGCCAGGATATGATCTTCAGAGTTAAGTCTTAAGCTTGATCTTAGTACTTTGGTTTCCTCAAATTTCATGCCTCTTTATAGGTACGAATGGCTGGTAGAGAAGCAAGTTCTTCGGGGAAAGATGCCGACAACGCTTCGAAGGATATGGATGTGATATTGGGGCGTATGGTCTCTTGCATGGAGAATCCGAAAAATAATAATCTCAACCACCGTGGTTCTAACCATGATCTAGAAGGCGAAGGTAAATCTGAATTGCTAAAGAATTTCATGAATATGCATCCACCAGAGTTTGCTGGAGAGGGTGATCCAGACAAAGCTGAAAATTGGATTTGGAACTTGGAGAAAATCTTTAAGACCATGGGGCTGAATGATGAGATGAAATTATTCCATGCAACCTTTAGACTTGAAAATGATGTTGCTTGTTGGTGGGAAATGATCGATAGCAAATCGACAGCAGCTCAAACAGTTCGTACTTGGGAATTGTTCAAAACTGAGTTCAATAAAAACTACATTCCTCGAATTGTTAAATTGAAAAGGGAGTCTCAGTTTCTGAATTTTGAGCAGGCAATCAAATGGTGCAACAATATGCAACCAAGTTCACATCACTGGCTAGGCAGGCTTCGTACTTGGTAGGGGGAGAAGATATGAGGGCTAGAAAGTTTCAAGATGGTTTGAAGCCTGAAATCCAAGAAAATATCTCAATTCTCAATATTGATGACTATTACAAATTATTAGAGTGAGCTTTGCTCATTGAGAAGAGTGATGGGGACATACAGAGGAAAAGGGCACGGTTGAGTGGAACTAGACCAAATCTTTCAAATTGGCATAGCGAAAGGAATTTGAACATCGGTGGTATTAAAGTGCAAAGAGCAGGGGCATATAATGATCAATGAAGCATGCAACAAGCTAAAAATGCAAGCTTGGAACTCAGCAAATTCAGCAAGTACAAGGGTACAAATTGACTTGTTCTTATTGTGGCAAGGTTGGGCATAATTCTGATTCTTGTTGGAGGAAGGAAGGGAAATGTTATGGCTGTGGATCCTTGGATCACCATGTGAATGATTGTCCTAATCCAAGGTGAAAACCCATTCAGCAAAGTGGCAAGCTGGGAACGAGTACATGCTGAGGTACAAGGAAACCAAGACTTCGGGGAAGGGCTTTTGCTTCGAGACAAGAGGAGGCAAGAAATTCGGCCAACGTGATTGGCAGTACACTTTCCTTTTTTCAGCACTTGGCACTAGTTTGGATTGATCTAGGTTCATCACATTCTTATGTAGCCCCACATTTTGTGCATCATTTGGGTAAGAGACCTGAGAGTTCTGCGACAACGGGCACTCCAGCCTCTTGATACCCGCCCATGCAAACGCCCGTGAACCAGAGCACCACAAAGCCACCCGCATCATCTGGCCTGGACGTGTCACCGTACTCATCGTGGGAGACAGATGCTCGAGAGGGTATCCCGTCGGCCGATAATCCAGAAAACACTCAAATAGATATCGCTGCAAGAACATCCAGTCCACGTACGCCGCCACCTGATAACATCTGTGTGACCGCTTCACGTCATTCACAAACTGATCCAGACGTGAGTATAGAGCGCCCAGATATATGGGAGCCAACCCGACACGCTTACCCTGCGCCATCTGAATATCCAGCGAGAACACCCTAGGTGAAATGCCATCCTCCGGTGTCCCCCCAAACATGAACCTACAAATACAGACCGACGGCATATATCACAAGTCTACCCTACTGAGCAATGCATGGCAAAACATAGTGTCCTCGACTACAATTTATCATCACATACATAACAAAATGATGCATACATCATTTACAAGAATACACCAAAAGTGACAGTATGGACTTACCTCGACAGGAACATGGCTAAGAAGGCAACCACCTCGTATCTCTCCTGGCCATGGGACGGCCCCATCACGAAGTTGGCCGTGTTACCCAGCTTCTCTCCCATATTCGCCTGCGCCGCACCAAAGAAATGTCTGATCCACCCTACATATGTTCCCTTCCGGTGCTTCTTCGTCAACGCTAAGATATCAAGTAACTGTGTCTGCAATACTCTCTCCTCCCCGCTCAATCGGGTCACCCGCGCATCCTGCTTCCCGTGCATAGGCAAGCCCGTCAACACCAACACATCAAGTAATGTCAGCCCAATCTCCCTGAACTCCGTCATGAACATATGCGACTGGGTGATCCACCTCGACAGTGGCAGGGTCATACCCGGCGTATCTCTGTACAGCTCTAGCCCCCTCGCAGTAATGTCTATGGCCGATAACAACCCCAGTGACTGCAGTAACCCCGTCTACTTTGGACACTCCAACATATACTCACACCAGAAGTCCCATCCTATCGGCATCGTACTGTGGCCCTTGAAAGCCACATGCGACCAAGGCATATCCCCCCGCTTGGCCAATAATGCCGGTATGTATCTCGGTGACATGACAGGTGCTTCCTCCCAAGTCGGTGCTCGAACATAAAGAGATGGCACCCGCGGATCCTCGCTCATCGACGGACCACCCCACGGTGAAGTGAAAGTGAAAGCTCCATCCGCCACACGAATGCACAACTCTTTCCACATTTTTGGATCTGAAATACTGGGCACAACCCCCTTCACCCCCAACAGCGTGCTCGTCTTGCTCGGCTCTAGATCAAATGTCCTCATCCCTCCATCATCAAAAGTCAATGACACTTTCGTACCCTCAGTCGGCACTAGCGCAACATCATCTACCTGTGGCGCCGGCACGGGCTCGGTAATCATACCCCGCGGCGGTCGTGACGCACTAACCGTCGCGCCTCGCGGCCTTGCCCACTACTTACGCCTCACGTTCTTCATAACCGGTGCTTGCTCGGCATGCGTGACCCTAACCCCCGGCCGTGTCCCGCCCCGGTCGAACCCCCTCGGGTGGCCGATTCCCCTCCTCGGCCTACCCCTCCACACCCGCCGACTCCCCTCGGCCACCAACAGCCCCTCCGGCCCTTCCTCCCCATCCTTCCTATCTTTCCCCACTTCTTTCACCCAATTTCCCCTTCCATTTATCCCTAACGACCGAGCTAATGCCTTCGTGCACCCCCACAGAAGCCCCCGCAACGTCCAAAGCCACTCCCGCCGAACCACCCACGCCGCTACTTCGGGTGGCCAACCCACCCGTTCGCGCCGACCCTTCCCTGTTTCTCTCTTCTCTTCTTCCCTTTCCCTTCCTCCCCTTCTTTCTTCCTTCTCCATTTCCCTCCCTCCCCTTTCCCTTCTTGCATTCCCTCCACGGTCACCACGGTCTACGCCCGCTGAGCCCCCATGCGTGGCCGACCCACCATGGGCGGCTGACCCCCCTCTCATTTCCTCTCTTTCCCTCCTCCGCTCCCTCTCCCTTTCCCTTTCCCCCTCTTCCCTTCCCCTTCCCCCCTCTTCCCTTCCCCCTGAACCTAGAACCGTCGCCGACCCCCTAGGGGTGGCCGACCCACCACCCGTGCCGCCACCTTTCCCACCGCCGCCACCTACCTGCCGACCATCGGCTGGGTTCCCCCTTCCGACACCCCTTCCGCCACTCACTC
The DNA here is from genome assembly GCA_033065855.1 of Escallonia rubra. Taxonomy (NCBI): domain Eukaryota; kingdom Viridiplantae; phylum Streptophyta; class Magnoliopsida; order Escalloniales; family Escalloniaceae; genus Escallonia; species Escallonia rubra. Next base: position 51,600 of record JAVXUO010002614.1, read on the forward strand.
CATCCTTACCTCCCTTGGCCATGGCTTCTTTCTCTTCTTTCTCTCTTCCTCTTTCTTTCCCCTCTCTTTCTCTCTCTCTCTCTCTCTTTTTTCTCTAAGTCTTGAAAGAATGATGAGTTGTGAAAGACTTCTCCCCTCTCTCTTTATATATAGGTGGCCCAAGATTCAATCATGGCCACTCATTCAAATTTCAAAATCAAAAAGTTTTCCCCCAAAACCCAACAACTCTTTTTTCAAACGGATCCCCCCTTTTAGCGCTAACTTTATTTTTTGCTCGCTATGTTTCCGTCAAATACCGTCACACAATATTTTGATTTTTATATTCTACTATAAAAAATCTCACGCATTTCCATTCGGCATATTTTAGCGCTCCATTTCTCATGTATTCGTGCTACGCTACAAAACATGCTTCAGAACATAATTCCCACTGTAATTTCTTTTTCGCCATTTACAAAATACGCACTACCACAATCGCGCGTTATTTAATTTTGCGCAAATTGTTTTTTTTACGCAACAATGTTTATGCGTGCGGCACCCGCTCAGGTTGCCCCTCCGCACACACCACATGTGAGGGGCTTATGTTCCCAACCTAACTTGGTCTCACCCAAGGGCCCACTGGGGGTCCCGTTTTGCGCGACAAGTCACACATTCAACGGTCAAACTTTCAACGCTTTTAACTGGTCAAAGGGCGCGCGTTCAAGTCACACACATTTTTCACCAACCTTTTTGTAACAATTCATGACAACATATTTCTACGGCGCCAATGTAGCGGCCTTAGTTCCACGTTCCATAAAAAATATACAAAAATGGACTTAGCGCGACTCCACCCTTAAAGGGGGTCGGCCACCTTACCTCGCGGAGAGGGGTTGGCCACCCCATGCACAAGGGGATCGGCCACCTTGTTTGCACAAAGGGTCGGCCACCTTACCTCACGGAGGGGGGTCGGCCACCCCTTGCGCAAGGGGGTTGGCCACCTCGTTCACTGGGGGGGGGGGGTCGGCAATCCCGAGCTCGGAGGGAGGTTGTTTGACGCTTTTCTCGCTTGACTAATTCCAAATGCTATTCGTGATGCTCACCCATCACCCACGACCGTACGTTGCCTATTGTCGCGCGCCTTAGCCGTGACAACCGTCTCTCACAATCACGGGCCGCCGCACGCATACCTATTCTGTGACTGTCGTCGCCGCGCCCATATGGCACTCCCATGACACGTGCCCCCGGGACCAGGTATTGTTCCGTGACTATCGTCGTCGCACCCGTGCACCACAATCAATGTCTCATTCCATTGACATCGCGCCCATGCGCCACAATCATGTCTCGTGCTGTAGGCACCGCGCCCATGAACCACAATCATGTTACATGCCTCCGGGCACCACACTTATTCACCACAGCATGTGCCAACGCCATGGACGTGGAACATGTTTCGACCCAATCTCCGGAGTGTGCAGCATTCTGAGGGGCTCTGCTCGTAGTGCTCCGGTATGAGGACCCTTCGCAGCGGGATAGGCTCGTTACCACAAAGCTATCACCGCCTGGGGTGACTTGCATGACACTAGGCACTGAGCTGCGACCATGTCCACTCACGTTACCGGTGATCATCGGTGTCCCCATGACGATGACCCCTGGGTCACTCCGGGAAGGGAGAAGGTCTTTGGAGGGCATCGCGCCTAGTCCGCCTGGCAGTTGGCTACAGGGGCAACCTTCACCGCTCTCAGGTTCTCTACGTGTCTCTTGATGCACTTTGTGGGATTCAGTAAGGGCTTAGACCGGTGGGTGGGGCAACATGCTTACTCTGATCATGCCGACGCTGTGTGGTCAGTCTTCTCAGACAGGTAGAGCGACGCTGTGTAGGCAAATCAACGTGAATTTAGGAACCAACAGTCTAACGGAGCACTGATATTCTTGGGACCCCCTGGTGAGGTGTCACTCCCAGGGGATGCCATGTGGCAATTGATGACACATGCATACTTTTGCCTATAAATAGTGGACTGTTGAACTCATTTGCAGGAGAACTTTTTCATTTTACAAATTCACTTTCTCACACTACAATCCAGAGCTCTTGAATTCTAGAGAGAGAAACATAATTGTCATGTGACTTTGGACATAACATCGACCGTGACATCGGACCTTGACTCAGACCCTAGCTTAGACTGTCGACTGCTGGCTCTGTTCACGTATGTCTTGTCTTCGCAGCACTGCCACTCCTCACGGCCTGTCTGGGAAGCCTTGTTCTCTGCCCTTACTCCACCCTCACTGTGTCTCACTTTGCATACTTGGAAGCTGACTTGGACTGCAGCCTTAGTGGCACCTCCACGTAGGTACAAACCCACTTTCCTTGGCATCAGACATATATTACATTCGTCCATCCTTAGAAATCCAAGCTTATGCACACATACACATCACACTTTCACACTAGTCCTGTAACAAATAACACATATATGCATAGCACACCACACTCTCTATTTACAAGTGCACAAAGACTTACTATCACTGATTCCCGGGCACAAAAGGGTACTCAAAATCTTCAGCGCCAACGCCCTCGGCCTACCACTTCTTGATCCTCTCAAGTATCTAAAAAGTAGAGATGGAAAAGGGGTTAGCCATAGCTAAGTAGAGCAAACATATGACCAACATAAACATTATCTTAATTGTAACAAGCGTGCATAAACCAAACAAAACAAAACCCATACATGTCATATGATAGATTGCAGCGAACGAGCAAGAAATAACTCAAGTATAACACATCATAATGATTCTAAGGAGCCCAACTCATAAGTTAAATGCTCGTTCACCTACCATCCTTTCTTGGTAAGACCTTAAATTGATCACTCAAAAGCTGAGCACATCAAATTTAGTTTATGAGTTTTGAATTTAGAGCTTACACAAGACTTTGCACATATTAACAACATACATGGCGCAACGTAATGTCCCTAGGAGGTTAACTTGTCGAGCAACCTCAACATATATCCCGTTTCCATATAACCCGATTTGCCGGCCTTCGACTCCCAGCCACTACTTTCGAAGACTCACATGATTTATAGCATAATATAATGCATTGAGAATGTTGAACACATCAAGTATCATATAAAACATTTATATGCATTTCTTAGCTCAAAACAGTTTTAGTGAAAGAAGACCAGTTCCAAATCTGAGCAATTTAGGGTAACACACACTTCGAATTTAAGAGTAATATAAAATTCAATGTTAAAGCACACATCTTAGGCTTTCCAGAAAGTTAGAGAACACTCAAATCCTACAATTATTACATGAGATATGCTCATTTAAATATCAACACAGAATCTGCCCAGTTTAATTAGCTTCGACCAGTTTCATGTTTATGCAATTTAGGGCTATATAAACTTCAAATTAAAGAATGATCAAAGAAACAATGTTAAAGCTAACACCTCAGCTTTCCAGAAAGCTACAGAACACTCAAATCGAAGAACTATTGAATGAGATATGCATGTTTAAAGATCAACCTAGAATGTGTCCAAATTTCTCTAATCCAATTCTAACACTCCATAAGCATATAATACACCATAAATACACACCAACCATGATTAAAACCATGCTCAAGGCTGCTCATATGTAAAACCCCACCTTTGACAAGATTAGGGTGTAGAAATCATCAAGAGCTCCCTCTTTTGGCAAGAAGAGAACATCTAACCATCATTGGTTACTAATCTGAAATTGTCACAACAAATTCTCCTTTTTTTTCTTCCTTCTTCAAGCTCTCAAACCTCTTCTATAGTCTTCTCTAAAACTAGGCAGCTCCCTTCTCTCTTCTCTTCTTGTTTTTACTTCAAAAAATAGAAGACATGAGTGACTAAAGTTTAGAGAAATCTGCTGAGATTTCTCCCTAGAGAAACAAGTGTTTCAAGGGGATTAGACCCCTTCCAAGTTTTACCAATAAGAACATGACAACCCAAATCAATTTCTAGACTTAATAAGCTTCATTAGTACTAGTTAACCTAGATCAGTAACTAAGTAATTACAATTAGCTTGATAAGGATTAGGGCAAACTAATCAAGCTTAGTCACTAACTAATCACGGTTAGCCTTGACTAATCCAGATTAGCATAATCGCGATTAGGGCTCAACTAATCATGCTTAGGGATAACTAATTAGGCTTAAGACCAACTAAACATGATTAAGACTAAGCTAATCCACCTAATTGAGGTGCTTCAATGCCAACACAAGCATACCGTTTGTTCTACATAAATTGTCATGAATACCACTCGTATAATGCACAAGATCTTTCAACAAGAAAGATATTCACGCTACACGCGTAATAACAATCGTCAAATGAAGTTTACAGCTAGGTTAAACTAGGATCCTCACACCTACCCCTCTTTAAAATAATTTAGTCCCAATATTCATACCTCAGTAAGGAAAAAGATGGGGATACTTCTCTCAGATTTCAGCCTCTCTCTCCCATGTTGCTTCCTCAATTTCATGGTGTTCCCATAACACCTTAACAAGTGGTATGTTCCTGTTCCGTAGCGCTTGTTCCTTTCGGTCCAAAATTTAAATTGGTTGTTAGACATAAGGTAAGTCATTCTGAATCGGAATCGGTTGGTGATGTAATACATGTGAAGGATCAGGCTCATACTTCCTCAACTTAGATACTTGGAAAACATCATGTATACCAGCTAGCAATGGTGGCAATGCAACCTGATATGTTATTGCACCGATCCGTTCCAAAATCTTAAAGGGACCAATGTAGCGCGGTGCTAGTTTTTTGTTCTTTCCAAACCTTTTTTTTGCGGTAATTAAAAATATATATCATCCGATGAAACAAGTACAAAAACTGCAAAGGGCATACCCCAGGAATACAACAAAGAAACGCGAGTCTTGCTAAGCAAGAGCAAAAAGGAAAACCTAAACTAGGCAGAAAACAAGCCACACTGGCAACAAAAGAAAAGAGGTAATACATAACACCGACGCTAGATCAGCAAAAGAAAATACAAAAGACCCAGTAATGACCATAAGAAGGCAAGTGAATACACGTGGAGTCTGGAGATCCTAGTGGAAAGATCATCACACTAAAACTGAGAGAAAAGATGCTAAAAGCTGGAACAGTCTATCTGAACATGGCCCGGTGACCCAGAAATCAGTCTGGACCAAACCATGACGGAATCAGGTGAATATGGAATCAGGGAGTTGCAATTCACCCTGGAACCATCGGTTAGTCAGGGTATTGGCTACTTTTCTACAAGAGAACAACCTCCACATATGATCTGCACAAGACCTGCAGAACAAGAAACCACATTAGTATACTTATTCTGGAATGAACGAGAATTTCGCTCTCCCCATATATAGTACACCAACGCTGCAAACGCTATCCGACAGACCGATGCCCGGAATCCAGGCCTTTCCACTCAGAGGAAGCTTTATCAACCATATCCTGCCAACTCAACATAAGCCAGTTAAAATTGCATTTCTTTTTAATAATAGACCATAATCTGAACATGAAAGGGCAATTAAAAAATTGATGATCATGGGACTCAAAAGGAATGCGACAGAAAACACAGCTCATGCTAGGAATGACATGAAAAGCAAAAAGTATATCCTGCACACTTAACCTCTCCCTAATGGCTAGCCATGAGACGAAGTTGTGACGTGGAACACGGCACTTACACGATAGTAAGCAAGCCCATCTAGCCAATGACCGCTTGTGACGAAGGGCTTCCCACGTACTCGCAATGGAGAAATCCCCAGAACCACTAACCGTCCAGACGATCCTGTCATGCGTATCCAGGGAAGGACAAAGAGAACTAGGAGTACTCTCGCGCAACTCCATGAGCTCAAGGGTATTCGATACAGCCAGCACCACGAAGAGCCTAAGATCACATCAGAAACCCTCGCATGCCTATCCAGACCCGAGTCAGAAATAATCCTACCAGAAATGGTAGGAATGATAGGGCCTATCGGATGCCACCAATCAAACCACAGAGAGATCCTACTACCATCCCCAACTATATACCGAGGGAAAGAGCGAATCATATCCCTAACCAAGAGAATCTTAGGCCAAGACCAGCTACAATCACCGGGGCAAAAGACTTCCCAAAAACTCCTTCCTATCAGAGTATTGGACCAAATGTGTTTAGAGATGGCAGCATAATTCCATACCTCAATGTGCTTAATACCCAGGCCACCCTCTTCCTCAGGACAACATACATCAGCCCAAGCCACCTTGGCTCCCGTGGTACAAAGCCCCGTACCCTTCCAAAGGAAAGCTCGAAATATCCTCTCCATCTCTAGTATCACTTTATTTGGAAGGATAAAAACTGAAGCCCAGTACACCTGGATAGAAAACAAAATTGATCTAATCAATTGGACCCTACCAGCATACGACAAGTAATTGCAAGTCCAATGCTTGACTTTCTTCACTATGCGGTCCAGAAGAGGCTGACAGTCCTCTTTTTGCAAACAAGTAGAGATCAAAGGGACTCCCAGATATTGCATAGGGAGCTCTCCCTCGAGAAAGCCAAGACAAGAAGAGATCAAAGCCTTGGTAGTAGGCTCAACACTAGAGAAAAAAACATGGCTCTTATTCGGATTAGGAACGAGACCCGAGAACTGCTGGAAGACGGTGAGACCATGTTTCACGACCTGAACCAATGGAAGGTCACCCCGACAAAAAAGCATGAGATCAACAACAAGCTAAAAGATACCATCCTTTTGGCACCTCATGTGGTAGCGAAACTAACTACCAACTACTAGTCTCTGCAACATCCCTGCAAGAACATCCATGCAAATAATAAAAAGGTAGGGGACATCGGATCCTCCTGCCTGATACCTCGCCTACCCCAAAAGAAACCATTAGATTCCCCGTTTATAATGATCAAAAAGCACTTGCTGGAGACACAGGCTTTGATCCATCTAATAACCGTGGGGGGAAATCTAAGGCAAATCAACACATCAAAGAGAAAATCCCAATGCAAACAATCATGGGCCTTCATCAAGTCCACCTTCATGGCACATCTAGGAACATTAAAATCCTCCCAATGATAGTTCCGCATGAGCTCTTGAGACAAGAGGATATTATCTGCAATACTCCGAGAGGCAACAAAGGCCGTATGGGAAGGATCAATGAGGTCCCCAAGCACCACCTTAACACGATTAGCAATGATCTTAGCTATGCAATTATAAATCGCGTTACAGCAAGAAATAGGCCTGTAATCATTAAGGATCGAGGGATTAGTCACTTTGGGAATTAAGACAAGGAAAGTATGGTTAACTTATTTGAGAAGTTGACCATTTCCAAAAAATCCTGAATCGCTTCCACGATCTCTTCCCCCACAATATGCCATGTCCTCTTAAAAAAGAGGGCGTTATACCCATCAGGACCAGGGGATTTACCATCCTTGAGAGAGAAGAAAACCTTCTGAATCTTATCCTCAGTAACCTCACAACCCATCTCATGCTGTTGAGAATCTGAAAGGGATTTCGACATCCAGTTCCTCAGCCCATTCAAGCCCGGATAGTGACCCGGATCACGAGTTCCCAACAAAGTCTAAAAATCCGAGTCTTCTAGGGTAGTCCCATCAGACCGAAGAAGAGAACTAATTTTATTGAAATTCCTTCTCTTATTAACTAACTTAAAGAAAAAATAATTATTTTTATCTCCCTCATCAAGCCGGTGAATCCCAGATTTTTGCTTGAGAAAACTCTCATCCTCTCCACTCACTCTAGCAAAAAGTTCTTGCTTCTCCTTTTCAATCCGACACCACATAGGGTCATAAGGGTTCAATGCTAACATGCTCTGAGCATACTCCAAGGAAGCCCTAGCCTCATTAAGTCTACCTGAAATGTTGCTAAAGTGTTCCTTATTGAAGTCCTTAAGCTGTAACTTAAGCAGCTTTAGCTTCCTGACAACCCTGAACATAGCACAACCCGTAAGGGGCGTGCCTCACACTTTAGCAACCAGAGGCAAAAACTTATGATGATTGGGCCACATATCAAAAAATTCAAACGGCTTGGGCACCTTATCAGCCTTGACAAGAGAGTGGACGAAGATGGGTGAATGATCAGAAATACCTATAGGACGAAAAACCGCTTCAGATTTAGGAAATTTAGAGATCCAAGTATCATTAACAAGGACACAGTCAAGCTTCCTACAAATAGTATCACGATCATCCTGATAGTTGATGCCAAGGAAAGTGGGTTCGTACTTACGTGGAGGTGCCACAAAGGCTGCAGTCCGAGTCAGCTTCCAAGTATGTTGATGTAGGACACAACAAGGGTGGAACAAGGGCAGAGACCAAGGGTTTTCCAAACAGAGCTTGAGGGTGGCAGTGCTGCGAGTGCGATGGCGCGGGATGAATACACGATGACAGTCACAGTCCAATGCTTAGGTCCAGAGTCAAGGTCCTGTATGTTTCTCTCTCTAGGATTCTAGAGTGAGAAAGTGAAAATGTGAGAGTGAAGAAGAAGTCCTCCAAATGAATTCTCAAGACCTCTATTTATAGAGATTGAGATAATGATGTCATTAACCGACACGTGGTGCTCCCCGGGAGTGACACGTCACCGGGGGGTCCACGGGTGCCGGTGCTCCACGTACTGTCGGATCGCATATTCACCCGGCCTGCTCCTCACAGCGTCGCTCTGTCTGTCTGGAAAGACTGGCTCTCACAACGTCGGTGTGGCCAGAGAACCCCCTTGATCTAGCCTCCAATCCAAGGCCTTGCAGAGTCCCACAGGCCTGGCAGTGGTGGGGAAGACCCGACGCCCAACTGCCAGGTGAACTAGGCGCGATGCCCTCCGAAGACCTGCTACCGTCTCGGAGTGACCCGGGGGCCATAGTCCCTAGAGGTCCCGACGCAAGCCTCTAGTGCCGGAGCATGTAGGCCAGTCACGCAGGCACCCTGACGGAGATAGTGTCCCGGAGGAGTCGCCTATTCCGCAGGCCGAGGTAGCATCCCGGAGGAGCCGTCTACCTGGCCTGCCAAGGTAGCATCCCGGAGGAGCCGTTTACCTGGCAGAAGGGGAGTCTTCGTGCCGGAGCGCTTAGAGCTCCCTGGCAAAGATAGTGTCCCAGAGGAGTCGCCTATCCCTGCGGGTGAGTCCTTGTGCCGGAGCACTTGTAGCGAGTCAAGGTAGCATCCCGGAGGAGCCGTCTACCCGACTGGCCGAGGTAGCATCCCGGAGGAGCCGTCTACCTAGCGTAAGGGGAGTTAAAGAGCTCCCTGGCAGAGATAGTGTCCTAGAGGAGTCGCCTATCCCCGCGGGTGAGTCCTTGTGCCGGAGCACTCGGAAGGAGTCAAGGTAGCATCCCGGAGGAGCCGTCTACCCGACTGGCCGAGGTAGCATCCCGGAGGAGTCGTCCACCTGGCGGAAGGGGAGTTAAAGAGCTCCCTGGCAGAGATAGTGTCCCGGAGGAGTCGCCTATCCCCGCAGGTGAGTCCTTGTGCCGGAGCACTCGGAGAGAGTCAAGGTAGCATCCCGGAGGAGCCGTCTACCCGACTGGCCGAGGTAGCATCCCGGAGGAGCCGTCTACCTGGCGGAAGGGGAGTTGAAGAGCTCCCTGGCAAAGATCGTGTCCCGGAGGAGTCGCCTATCCCCGCAGGATGATGTACACTCTGGAGAGTGGCTCGAAGCATGTTCCACGACCAAGGCAAGGTGCGCATGGTGTGGTGAATGAGTGTGGTGCCCGGGGGGCATGTAACATGATTGTGGCGCATGGGCGCGATGAAGTGAGTATGGTGCCGAGGGCACGGTAGTGTGACAGAGAGCTTGGGGGCACGGCTGTATCAGCGGCGCGGCGCAAGGGCGTGGCGGAGTGTTAAAGTGCGACGCTCGGACGCCGGCGACGGGGTCGCGGAGTTGTGTCCGGGCGACGGGGGTCGCGGAGTTGTGTCCGGGCGACGGGGGTCGCGGAGTTATGTATGGTCCCTTGAAGAGAAGTGAATGTGCTAAGGATGGAGGCCAGAGGCCAACCCCAATGGGGAGGCCGAGGCCGATCCCATTGGCGAGGCCGAGGCCGACCCCAATGGCGAGGCCGAGGCCGACCCCAAGGGGAAGGCCAAGGCCGAGGCCGACCCCAATGGCGAGGCCAAGGCCAACCTCTTTGGGCAAGTGCCATGGCGCATCGACGGGCGAAGGGCGAAGTGCGATGGTCGAAGCGTGATGCGGCGTCGCACAACGATGAGTTTCTTGGTGACGAAGTCGCGTAGAAGAAATAAGAAGTGCACATGACTTGAGCGTGCACGCTTTGACCGGTTGTGAGCGTTGAAAATGACTGTTGCTTGTGCGGACGTGTCATGCAAAATGGGACCGCAATAGGCCTTTGGGTACGGCCAGAATTGGTTGCGAACAACAGTTAGTCCACGTATGAATGTAACCAGAATACTTCAAATCTGAAAGTTCCGAAGTAATCAAATAATCATGGAACTCCAGATAGTAGTGAGGCCATCTATTGCTACCCCCTAACTTCTCACTCAGACTCTGGATGGCATTAAAATCACCAAGTACCAACCAGGGATCATTCTAACAAAGGCGAGACCTATACTCAAGCTCCTGCCAGAGCACAGATCTCTCACTAGAATCATTGGAACCATACACAAATGAAACAAAAAAAAGGAGGCAACATATCTATTAATTTCACTTGACAGTGAATTATTTGATCTGACATACCAAGAAAAGTAACATTAACTACTTCGGGATTCTATAAAACCCAAATTCTACCATTCACAAAAAATTGGTAGTTATTTATAATGGACCAACTAGGAAATCTACAGTTATATATAACCGACGCATTAGGGGCTACTACTCTGGTTTCCAAGATCCCAAAAAGCATAACACCTAAGGAGGCAATCCTATGTTGGGCCTCCACTTGCTTACCACTTGTGTTGAATCCTCGAGAATTCCAACAAAGGATGTTACACATGATACCAAAAACCAAAAGGATGTTACAACCAAGAAGTAAGAGTCAGGTGAAGTTTCCCCTACGGGGAGACTTCTTCTTTTTCTTATTATTAATACTAGAGTCAAGGTTTACTTTACCACCAAAATGAGAAGACATATTAGTATTTGGAGTAAGAGAGCATGGAATGAAATCTGAATCAGAGCCCGACTCAGAGTGTACAATTAGGCCGGAATCTAAATGCAAATCAAATAGCAAAACATGATCATCAATAGGCAAATTATGAAAATGAGAAGGTACCTCTGGTAGAGTAGACGGCTGAATACTAACCTCCTGCTGAGAAGAAGCATGCTGGGCACTAACCTGTACCTGGCTTTCAAGCTCCTGCTAGTGCCTAGTCTCCAACTGACTACGGCTCTGCTGAACACGATCAAGAGATAAAGAAGACGAATAACCCTTACTGACTTTGTCCTTGCCTTTACTTTTCACCGTTGTCCACTCTGCTTCTTTCGCTAGAGCAACAACAGAGGCAGGAAGGGACGTGTCCGATCGCTTCGGAACAGACATTGAAGGAGGAGGGGGCCTATCGCTTTCAGTCTGAGTACAAGACATGGTAGTATGTCTGAAGCACTTGCACACCGTGCAAACTGGAGGGCGCCACTGGTAATTTGCCCGAACAGTCACAGGATCAGAGGGGGAATCTCCTTCCTACCAGGTACTCAAGTTTGGCACAATAACAAGTTCATCAACGAGCACCCTGATTGTAAAAACCTCAACACATACTCTGGAAAAACTTATCTGCTCACAGCTCTCAGTAAGCGAATCCGCATATAGTGGCTTCCTAATGCCACTCGCTACGTAACGCAACCCACTAGCTGTCAGGTACTCAACATGAATGTTGTAGAGTCTAACCCATAACGGTAGAACATCAAGTGATTCCTTGCATAAATTCATACCATGTCTCCAACGTTGCAAAACAATTCATTTGTTCGCAAAATGCCACGGACCCGAATCAAGAATCTTGTCTACTGTATCCACAGACGATAATGTGAAGAAATAAAAACCCTTGTCATTAACTAAAACCTTTTGTTCCCAACCTATTCTGGTCGTACCCAAGGGCCCACTAGGGGTCCCGCTTCACTCAAACACGTCAACAGATACAACGTGCATTTTTCCAACGCATCGAACCGGTCAGCGCGCACACGCTCAAGTCACGTGCATTTTTCGCTCCACGCGCCTTGTGTTCGACTTAGGCCCGATTTATTTCATGTTGACGTCACTCACGCTAGCGCGATCATCACGCCGAGACCACCCAAACACCTTTTCACCAAAAATGTCGACCGACGGGGCAACCGGAGCAACGGGGTCAAGGGGCAAAGGCATTGGCCAACCCCATGGGGTCGGCCTCGACCTCCCCCAAGACCATGGGGTCGGCCTCGGCTTCCCCCAAGGCCATGGGGTCGGCCTCGGCCTCCTATGGGGGTTTGGCCTTGGCCTCCCCCCCCCCCCCCGGTTCTTCACTTTTCGTGCAAAGTCCTTTTCGCACTTTTTTTGCTTCGTACATTTTTTACGTGACTTTGACACCTTGTTCATCATGTGGGTACAATTTTTGGTAGCACAATCATCGTAACACAACTTTCGGATTCGTCATTGCTCATCAAAACACCTACCGACGGCGCGTCTGAAGTTCACAAAAAGAGAAGTGGCCTTGGGCTCCGAAAATGGAAGTTGGCCATTTGGCCTTGGCCAACCCCAGGGGGTTGGCCTCAGCCTTCCCCATGCCTAGGGGGTCGGCCTCGGCCTCCAGGAGGGGTTGGCCTCGGCCATTTCCCCCCGGTGGTTCACCCCTTTCCCGCATACCCCTTTTCACACTTTTTTCGCTTCGTATGCTTTGTACGTAACCTTGGTACCTTATTCTTCAGATGGGTACGATTCACGTCGACAAGCTCGTCGTAACGCAACTTTTGGATTCACCATTACTCATTGAAACACCTACCATCAGCGCAACCGAAGTTCATCGAAAGAGGGAGTGGCCTTGGCCTCCCTTCATGGGAGTTGGCCTTTTGCCTTGGCCACCCCCTAGGGTCAGCCTCAGCCTCACCAAGGGGTCGGCCTCGGCCTCCCCAGGGGTGGTGGCCTTGGCCTTCCCCCCAATGTTTGGCCTATGGCCTCCCCTCCCGCGCGCACTTGTTTTCTAGAGTCTTTGCACGTCCGCGATGTTTACGTCCGTTCGTACATCAACCTCACGACGACCGTCGTGCATCAACCTCACAACGTTCATTCGTACATCAACCTCCCGACGTCTATTCGTACATCAACCTCGCGACGTTTGTTGTGCATCAACCTTGCGACGTCCGAGGTGCAACAACCTCGCGACGTTCATTCGTACATCAACCTCCTGACGTCCGTTCGTACATCAACTTTGCGACGTCCATCATCCATCAACCTCGCGACTTCCGTCGTTCATCAACCTTGTGACGTCCGTCATCCGTGACCGCACACCGCTCCCGTGATTCCCTTCGCCCGAAGTCGCGCGCTACCGCCGAATGACCCGTTGCTGACGACCGCATACCACCACTCCCAACTTTGTCATTACTACATGTTGCATTCATTATCTTGTTATGACAGGTACACTCAACTCACATCCTGTCTTTGGGACACCCGAAGCGCGCCCGTGCGCCGTCTCCGCGACGTTCATCGCCGCGCTCGTGCGCCACTTTCATGATATGTGCCCACGACACCAGGTATTGTCTATGCGACGTTCGTCGCCGCCCTCGTGCGCAACTTCCATCATATATGCCCACGACACCAAGTATTGTCTCTGCGACGTTCATCCCCAAGTATTGCTCCGCGACGTTCGTCGCTGCGCCCGGGCGCCATCCTCATGATACGTGCCCTGGCACCAAGTATTGCTCCGCGACGTTTGTCACCGCGCCTGCGTGCCATCCTCATGATACGTGCCCCGGTACCAAGTATTGCTTCCCGACTTTCGTCGTCGCGCCTGCACGTCACTTTCATAACGCGTGCCTCGGCACCAAGTATTGTCTCTGCGACATTCGTCGCTGCGCTCATGCGCCATTTCCATGATACGTGCCCCCGGCACCAAGTATTGCTCCGCGACGTTCGTCGTCGCACCACTTTCATAACACGTGCTCCGGCACCAAGTGTTGTCTCCGCGACGCTCGTCGCCGCGCTCATGCGCCACTTCCATTATATGTGCCGACGACACCAGGTATTGTCTCTGCGACATTCGTCGCCGCGCCCATGCGCCACTTTCATAACATGTGCCCCGGCACCAGGTATTGTCTCGTGCTGTAGGCACCGCGCCCATGCGCCACAATCATATTACATGCTTCCGGGATGGGCTCACAACCTTATAGCCATCTCCGTCTCAATCACAGGGGGGCTTCGGCCCTCGTACGGGGATGGGCTCACAACCTTATAGCCATCGCCGTCTCAATCACAGGAGGGCTTCGGCCCTCGTACCGGGATGGGCTCACAACCTTATAGCCACCGCCGTCTCAATCACAGGGGGGGCTTCGGCCCTTGTACCGAGATGGGCTCACAACCTTATAGCCATCGCCGTCTCAATCACCAGGGGGGTTTCGGCCCTCATACCGGGATGGCCTCATAACCTTATAGCCATCGACGTCTCAATCATGGGGGGCTCCGGCACGAGGACCCCTCGCAACGGACTACAAGCACTGATATGCGACTATGTCCACTCATGTTACTGTCAATCGTCGACACCACCAGGACAATGACCCACGGGTCACTCCGGGACGGGAGCAGGTCCTCGGAGGGCATCGCGCCTAGTCCGCTTGGCAGTTGGCTAGAGGGGCAACACTCACCGCTGTCAGGTTTTCTGCGCGTCTCTTGACGCACCTCGTGGGATTCAGTAAGGGCTTGGACCGGTGGCTGGAGCAATGGGCTTACTCTGATCATGATTTCATGGTGTGGTCAGTCTTCTTAGACAGGTAGAGCGATGCTGTGCGAGGCAGGCAACGCAAATGTAGGAACCGGCAGTCCAACGGAGAACCGGTATTTTGGGACCCCCTGGTGACGTGTCATTCCCAGGGGACGACATGTGGAACTTTATGACATAAGCATACCGTTTCCTATAAATAGTGGACTTTACAACTCAAAAAAGGGACTTCTTCTTCATTCTCACAAAATCACTTTTTCACTCTAGAATTTGGGAGCTCTTGGATTCTAGTGAGAGAAAGACAAATTGGACATAACTTTGGACTGTAACATTGGACCCCGACTCGGACCCTGACTTGGACTGTCGACTGCTGGCCCTGTTCGTCTTAGCCTTGCCTTCGCAGCACTGCACTCCTCACGGCCTGTCTGGGAAGCCTTGCTCTCTGCCCTTACTCCGCCCTCACTGTCTCTCACTTTGTATACTTGGAAGCTGACTCGGACTGCAGCCTTTGTGGCATCTCCACGTAAGTACGAACCCACTTTCCTTGGCATCACCTTTTGTAACCCATCTTTCAACCACAGTTTACGGGCAATGTTGTTAACAGTGAAATAAGGTAATTTTTTATCGACAAAGTAGCCCACAACACAGTTATCCCACAATTCAATACCCTCTTCAGCAATAACTTGTGGTGGAGAAACTTGTACCTTTCCTTCAGAAATCGTCGGCGAAAAGTAAGATAATTTTATCTTACCTCTAGAACTATAAGGCCCCGACTTCACCTTTTCAGCCCAGGATGGATGAGGTGAAGAAGCAATAAGGCGCTAAGCGTCTGCCCTAATATCTCTTTCTCCCTTATCCTCACCAAAGGCTCCCCCTCCCTTCGGTCGAGTATCATCCCAATTGCCCCTCCCTCCTCTGGTACTCCTGCCAATACCATATTTATCTCGAGAACGGGACCGAGAGGCCAGCTGCCTCCAAAGTGAGTCCACCTCTGCTTGTAACACACATTTCTCATCACCGACCTGACGCTGGTACTCAAGTTCCTCCATAATCAAACCAAAATGACGGGCTGACAACGAACCACTTAAGAAACGATCTTGTAGCCCATTAGTTTCCGCTAGGACAGTTGCTTCCTCATCAGAATAGTTTGAACCATCAATTCTCTTCAAAAGAGATCCATTACTCTTTGACATACCCGAGGGGCCAGGGGTAGCCTCCCGATGCTTGGCCGACGGTGAATGAGAAGCCACCAAACTAGGACTTCCTTTGACAAACTAAAGGGATATCTTACGTCGCCACCTCTTCTCTCCAAACCCATCACGGGAGAGGATATTTTTCTTTACTTGGCCATTGCAGAATATGCCATCAGTACAGTTCTAATTCGAGAGCAGGATGGACGGCAACTCCCTATTTATTATGTGAGCAAAGTTCTTCAGGGAGCCGAACAGAGATATCCGAGTGCGGAGAAGTTGGCATTCGCTTTGCTAATTGTCGCAAGAAAGCTTCGGTCGTACTTTCAGTCTCACACGATAATCGTGCTCACTGACAAGCCCCTTAGACGAATATTGCACAAGCCCGACCTTTCGGGTCGTCTCGTTCCCTGGTCGATAGAATTGGGCGAGTTTGACATCCATTATCGACCGCGACCTTCAATCAAAGGGCAGGCCCTGACAGATTTCATTGTTGAATGCACTTTCCCCATTAAAGACGAGGAGCCTCTCCCTTCTGCCCAACCTGAACAGTTCGCTTGGACACTCTTTGTGGATGGGTCATCAAACACAAGTGGGAATGGTGCGGGATTGATCCTCAATGGACCAGACGGCCTGACCGTAGAATATGCTCTCCGCTTTGACTTCCAAGCTTCCGACAATAGAGCAGAATACGAAGCTTTGATAGCAGGCATGCATCTTGCTCATGCCATGCGCGCAGCATCACTTCATGCTTTCAGTGATTCAGCGCTTGTTGTAAGGCAGATGTCAGGAGAGTACGAAGCAAAAGATTCAAAGATAGCCGATTATTTGCGTAAGGCGAAAGAAGTAGCCAGCACGTTCAATCTCTTCAAAATCACGTAGATCCATAGAGAAGACAATACTTCTGCAGATGCACTTTCAAGGTTGGCCTCTCTTGATCCATCAGGATTTGGCCACACCATCCATCTCAAACTTTTGCATGAGCCAAGCATTATGACAAAGGAAATTATGCAGACGGAGCATAAGCCATTGTGGATTGATCCCATCATTGCCTGTCGACCGAAAGTAAGCCAAAAGTATCATTCTACGCTCGGCCCGATATGCTGTGGTAGAAGATGTGTTATATAATCGCTCATTTACGCTACCTTATATGCGTTGCCTTACCCCCACTGAAGCAGATTACGCGTTACGGGAGGTTCGTGAAGGCATCTGTGGTCAACAACTAGGAGGACGCGCGTTGACACACAAAGTTCTTCGGCAAGGCTACTATTGGCCTACTATGCAGCAGGATGCTATGAGTTATACAAAGAAATATGATGCCTGCTAGCGTTTCTCCTCCATTCCTAGGCAAGCACAAGCCCTTTGTCAACATTAAGCAGCCCCATACCCTTCGTGATGTGGGGGATGGACATCCTGGGCCTTTTCCCACTAGCCACTGCTAAGCGTAAATTTGTAATTGTGGCTATTGATTACTTCACTAAATGGGTACAGGCCGAAGCCCTAGCTTTGATCACTGAAAGGAAGTGCGAAGACTTCTTCTGGCGAGCGGTTGTTTGTCGCTTTGGGATTTCGCGTGTGCTAATCACAGACAATGGAAAGCAGTTCGATAATCCTACCTTTCGAACTTTCTACACAAACTTATCCATTGAACAATGTTTCACCTCTGTAGCACACCCACAAACCAATGGGCAGACTGAGGTTACCAATCGCACCCTTCTGCAAGGGATAAAGAATAAACTTGATGGTGCAAAGGGGCTATGGGTGGACGAGTTGCATAAAATCCTTTGGGCTTACAATACCACGCAGACCCCTACAGACGAGAGCCCTTTTAGTTTATCATTCGGCATAGAGGCATTAATTCTTGTTGAAATTAGGTTACCATCTCTTCGTCTAACAGCATATGACCCAGTCCAGAATGAAGAGGCCCTTCGGGCAAATCTCGATCTCCTTGATGAGCAGCGCGAACAAGTAGCGATGCGCCTTACAGCTTATCAACATCGAGTCTCCAAGTTTTATGATCAACGAGTGCGTCCTCGAATCTTCCGCGTATGTGACTTAGTCCTGCGCCGTATCGCAGCATCCGCACCACGAGACGCCATTAGAAAACTAGCGCCAAACTGGGAAGGCCCGTATAAAGTTGTAAAGCTGGGAGGCCCAGGAGCTTATCACTTGGAAAATATGGACGGCAAAGCAATTCCTCGTACATGGAATGCCACAAATTTAAGGCGCTACTACGCATGAACAAGACCGGGGGGCATACGCACTCCACACTCGGCCACATACTAGATCTTACTCATGCGTAGATCACTTTTGTAAGACTACGGCTTTTCACAGCCTAGTTTTCCTTGCATTCTTTACTTCGCGCCATATGGCCGTAGATGTACTTTATCTTTATTATGAATGAGAAGAGTTTGCAAGCAAGAATGCGCAAGCACAAAAATAGAATCTTGATTGCATTAAAAGTTTGAGTTTACACGTTGAAGCTCCAAGGCAGCAAAAGAAATTTTAAAAGGCTAAATCTAATAGACAAGGCAATCCTAGTCTAATCATTCTGCTCAGCAGCATCTGTTGGTAACTCCATCTCTTGAGAGCGACCTTCAGAGAGACAGTTGCGGCCTTAAAACAGCCATAGACGCTGACCCGGAAGCACCTAAATTGCGGCTCATAGAACGACTAGTGAGCGCCCGAGAACTAGCAGCTTTCTTGGGTTCAGCTTCTTCAGCTCGACGCTCAGTTTCTGAAGCAACCTCTCGTGCGAACTTGTGCTCGTAGATGCTCATGTCAAGCTCAGGATGATCTTTCGAGACATCGGTCTTGCATTCATTATAGCCATGCACAAGTGCCCCTTTGGAGTCACGGAGGCGCTGATCCAAGAAAACCTTGGATCTCTTGAATAGTTGCACTGCCTGAAGAGCTACCGACGACTTCTCGGCCTCCAAATCATTAACATGAGATGATAGTTCGGCATTCTTTGCGGTCATCCCAGCGTTAGACAACTCTAATCGCTCTACCTTCTTACTCAAGTCTTCAACTTTCTTCTCAGCCTCCTTGTGAAAGTTGTTATCTATCATTACTTTCTTCTTCTCCTCGTCTAACACCTTGTCTGCAGCAATCAGCTTCTCTACGCCAATCTGCACCTGCGCCATAGCCTATACGACAAAGAGTTAGAATCAAAACAACAAAACTTTCCAAGGAAAGAAAAGAGAAAAAATGAACCTGTGACATTAGCCGAACCATCCCATTGGCTGTCTCTGTGACGCCGTAGCCAGACAATGTCTTTCTATCCATGGGAATGATTGCATGGCTAGACCAATCCCATGCCGTGTGGGGAGACTTAAACACCGACTCGTCAACAAATACTCCCCAGGCAGGACGATGCAGGGTGTCAGGACAAACGGAGGATGATGTGGCTCTATTCCCAGCTCTGCTCGAGACTTTTCGCTTCTTGGAAGTCTCTTTAGACTTGTCCACAGAAGTCAAGCCCAAAACAAAGTTTTCAGTTTGAGTCTCCGTTACCTTTGGCTGAGACCCAGAAACCAAAGCACCAAAATCCAAGTCTTGCATCTCCTCCTCCTCAAGACCATGTATCGAAGCTAGCTCATCAGGGATTATGTCTCCCAAAACTCCTTGGGCATTGAATAGCGGTGGATCTCCTTGCGCACGTGACGACATGTTTCCTGCATGCAAAACAAAAGTAAGATTACCATTCACGATTAGACAAACTCAAGGTTTGGTAAGAGCTTTACCAGGATTGTTTTCGCCCTCTTCCTCTTCATCTTCCTCGTCGACAAAGTCTTAAGGCTCAGGAGGAAAGATGATTCCACACTCACAGAGCTGAGCATTATTCAAAGGATATCTGGATTCTAAAGGCTCAACCCCCTTAAGCTTCCTAATGTGCTCGAGGTCAGTCTCCGAAAAGTCCGTTTCTTTTAGTCTATTACAAGCTCTAGTCTCGCACTCTACGAGCCACACGTTACAAAATTCGCTTCTTTGAGACTTAAGCAATTTAACAAACAAAAATCTCTCCTTCCAATGGTGATTGGATGATGGAGGGTACGGAAATAGGTTGGCTTCGGCCTTTGGGCGTCGACTCAAGAAATACCAACCTACTTGCTTAGTTATCGTACAGATAGTAAAAAACCATCTGAACACTCTAACCCTAGGATTTAAACCTAGTTTATGGCATTAATAGATGAAGAAACTCATGAAACGCCATGCGTGAGGCGAAAATTGGCCCGGCGCAAGCCCATAAACATTCAAAACCTTGATAAAGAAAGGATGAAGAGGAACTCTAAATCCATTGATGAACATATCCCAATAAACACCGATCTCGTCGATTGTGGTCATGTTAGCTGATTCATTCTTATCAGGAAGCCTAAGTTTTATAATCGGCAGAATTTCACCACGCTCACGTAGAAGTTTCAGGTCATAACTACTCAACTTGCTCCTAAGTGTGTGCGCATCAAAAGGTTTAGGGGACTGAGCACTTTCCCTTAAGACTTCCTTAGCAGGAACTCACCTCAACTCTTGGAAAGGAACTAATGGAACTCCTGTTTCTAAAAATAAAGGATCAAAGGTAGGCTCTATCCTAACACCTTGAATATCAACGATAGGCTCATAAACACATTCTTCATCCTCGTTGAACATAATTTTAGATCAAAACAAGAGATTTCAAAGAAAAGTTGGAGACAAGTTTGAAACTTACTTGAAAAAGAAGATGATCTTCAGACTCTACTTAGAAATCTTCTTCAAATAAAACTCCAAAGATGATCTCTCGCACTCTACACTTTGAGAAATGAAATGAGTTGTGAAAAGGGTAAAAGGGTTTGCCCCTTATAAAGAAACAACAGACCCATCCAACGGATGAGATCTCATGACCATTGAGTTACCCTGGACACGTGGCACGCATCTAAAAATACGACAGAGGGCAAATTTACCTAATTACCCCACGACGACAACTAAAGTAAAACCGAGTAGACGAGCTACTCAAATCCTAACCCCTGTCGAGCAGATGAGCATATCAGACCCCATCTCTACTTTATTCGAGTAGACGAGTTATTGGTCCTAGTCTCTGCAGAAAGCGAAAATATTGGACAAAGCCGAGTAGACGAGTCAATCGTGGACCTCTGCTCTGCCAAACCGAGTAGACGAGTCCATAGTGGACCTCTGCTCGGCCAAGCCGAGTAGACGAGTCCCCATGGACCTCTGCTCGGCCAAGTCGAGTAGACGAGTCCCCATGGACCTCTGCTCGGCCAAGCCGAGGAGACGAATCCCTAGAGGACCTCTGCTCGGCCAAGCCGAGCAGACGAGTCCATAGTGGACCTCTGCTCGGTCAAGCCGAGCAGACGAGTCCCTAGAGGACCTCTGCTCAGCCAAGCCGAGTAGACGAGTCCTTTAAAGGATTCCATTCGGCCAAAGTTTCCAAAAAACAATAATTCCATATTCTCCTTAAAAGAAGAATATAGAATGGGGGGCAAATGATATGAGTAAAAAATATCATTATGACACTTGTCATTTTCTGGAGATGTTAAACCTACCCCAATACTCATGAATAAATGTAAATGTAAAGTGGGGACTAACCACCTTCCCACCATTTACACCATTCATTAAAGCAGTAACCTTCCCATTCAAGACAATTAACTACCATTAGTGGGAATAATCTCTCATTAATCTGGTAAAACTCCGTAATTAAATGGGGAAGTAAATAAACCACTAAGGAAGACCATATAAAAGGAAAATGCGGGAACCAAGAAAGGCAAGTGAATTCATTTGAGTTTACATTATAATCTCCTATCTTCTGACTTAAGCATCAGAGATTTCCCGCTGGAAATCCTTCCGGCGAATCACCGATGTTGTCTTTTTCTTGTGCAGGCTTATTCACGAATCAAGTTTCAGATTTCATCCGCAACAGAATCTGTGTGTGATTGATCACTGTGTGACATATGATTCGGCCATGAACATGGCTATGAAGCCACGTTGGGAGGGGCTGTTTCTAGGAATTTTGGGGCTTCGGATAAGTGTGTTGCTATGATTTGGTGAAATTTTGATAGATAGATTAGGGTTGCATGAATTGTGGAGTTTAAGGAGCAAGGGGGTGAAGAATTACGATGGGGCAGTTAAGGAAAATGAGTTACAATGAGTATATAGTATATACATGTGAA
Organism: Escallonia rubra; assembly: GCA_033065855.1. Classification (NCBI taxonomy): domain Eukaryota; kingdom Viridiplantae; phylum Streptophyta; class Magnoliopsida; order Escalloniales; family Escalloniaceae; genus Escallonia; species Escallonia rubra. The sequence goes on from JAVXUO010002614.1 coordinate 73,742, forward strand.
ATTCATGCATGTAAATTCATGAAAAATGAAGATTGTTTATGATTATGTGATAATATGGTTAGTTTAGGAGTGAATGGGAGGGATTGAAGAATATTTCAGTGGGTTTCAAAAGATTGTGTGTGTTTTAGTGTGTAGCTGTGTGTGTTCAATGGGTGTAAGCCGCGGGGGGTGAGACTGCATGATCGTGTGTGTGTAATGATATGTGTAATTGATATTGGAACATGTTTAATGTGTGTTAATGGCTGAAATCAAGCTGGGTAAGTGAGAGGAAGGGCATGTCAGCGTGAGTTCGTGAATAGTGTGTGTGTATTAGTGTATGTCTCGGCAGGTGGAGGAAGGTTGAAGACGGGTGTGTGTGTTTTAGGTGAAAAACTAGGTGCTTTGATGTGAATAGTAAGTGTAATTGTCGCTACAGGTCAAAATTAATTTAGGCAGTCTTCCACGAATTTTTATAAATATCTAAGGTAAAAATTTGACAAAGTGCAAAACTGTAACCCCTATAATTTGTGGGTTTCAAAAGATTGTGTGTGTTTGAGTGTGTAGCTGTGTGTGTTCAATGGGTGTAAGCCGCGGGGGTGAGACTGCATGATCGTGTGTGTGTAATGATATGTGTAATTGATATTGGAACATCTTTAACGTGTGTTAATGGCTGAAATCAAGCTGGGTTAGTGAGAGGAAGGGCATGTCAGCGTGAGTTTGTGAATGGTGTGTGTGTATTAGTCTATGTCTTGGCAGGTGGAGGAAGGTTGAAGACGGGTGAGTGTGTTTTAGGTGAAAAACTAGGTGCTTTGCTGTGAATAGTAAGTGTAATTGTCGCTAAAGGTCAAAATTAATTTAGGCAGTCTTCCACGAATTTTTATAAATATCTAAGGTAAAAATTTGACAAAGTGCAAAACTGTAACCCCTATAATTTTTGCGAGACCTATGCTCTGAAACGTTTTGGGAATTTTTGGTGTCCGCGAAGGACGTTAAATTAGGGTAGCGATTATGAGCCATTCTGGATTTATTTAGCATAGAAAACCAAACGATTTTAATCTGAAAATTTTATGGAAACCTTGTTCTACTGATATGTTTCATATTCTAAATTTTCAGGCCATTTTGAGGCTGATATGTATTTTTCGCATAACTGGCCTTTTAGCGCTCGATCCGGACACCGGCTCGCGATTTTCGGGTAAAAATTCTTTAAAATAATTTTGAGGCCATAAATGATATCAGGATGCTAAAACTATAATTTTAAGATATTTTATGATTTTTCCGGTGCCGAAAACCTACAGGGGCATTTTGGTTATTTGTCACCCCGAAGGGGTATTTTGACCTAAGAAAGGTATTTTTGCATAAATTCACATTTGGGAAGCTTATTTTAGTGATTCTAGTTACGGGAAGGCCATTTGGGTGATTTAAGTCCGAGGGGCATTTTAGTAATTTTACACCTAAGGGCATTTCGGTAATTTTACGTATGCGGTGAGGGAGGTTCATTTTGGAAGTATGTGTGAGTCCGTATTAAGTTATAATATTGTGTTAGGGCTATGTGCTGATGATTCAATTATTCTCTTTAGGTTAAAGTTAAAGACTTCCGGTTAGGATAAATTAGCTGCAGATCCAGGTAAGGGGTTTCTATCCGAACCTCGAGCCATCAGTTTGCTTTCGCAATTATTCTTTTGTTTAATTATGACCGTTGTTGAACTCTAAGTATGCATTGATTTCGATCTGTTACTAACAAGTAAACCCTGATGTTGAACCTGATTCAATTATTGAATTCCTGTCAGTGCTCACCTTTTGTTGCATATTGAGCGTTGATCTGTGTGTTGATTCTGTGATATATGTCTTCTGTATACTGACATGGGAATCTGTTCTGTTCTGAGGCGAGCGTTATAAGGCTGTTTTTGAATCTTGCGTGGAATGCAGGCTAGTACCTAAATGGACTAATATTCTAGTACATCATGCATGTGTACATTTTCTGAGGCTTGCCTGTGTGGCACCGCTACCACCCATGATCAGTATCTTCGGAATTTATGTGCATTATGTCTGTATTGATCACTTCAAGAATGTCTGAGAACAATTGTCTGAATATCTTATCAAAAGGGACTGAGTGAAACGCTTCCCTGTTCTTGTCAGACTGTCGTAACTGTTATAAATCTTTTAACTATTTGTCTTTGAATCATTGTAACTCCCTCCGAGATTGCTTTGTACGACCTTACTGAGCTCTCAAAAGCTCACCCTTCGTTTGACTCCCTTCTGCAGGTGACGATTAGCTGTCGTATGTTCGGGGATGGGTTAGAGTCTGTGTGAGATTCCAATGAGCCCATCACTACTCGGTAATGTGACCCCTGCGCGGGTCTGTAATGTCGATTCATTCTATCAGGTTATTGATGTCACAACCCGAACCCACGGGTAGGCCCGTGAGCTAGGCATGTGATCGGCCGCAAACCCAATGGACTCCAACCAGGGCTCTGCCAGGCCTTACTCGCTAAACATCAATATAAGCTACAGCGAAAATTAAAACTTCTACAAACTTTTAAATACATTATCATATTTTTATTTAAATACAACACTTATGCTAAAACTCTTCATAACTCCAATTGTCATCAGCTAAAACTAAACCAACAATCTAAATATTATCGACTTATTCAATACAGTCTCCGTAGCTCCACGCCAAATTGTCCTTCTTATGTTCCTTACCATTACCTTACTTTCAAACCTGAAATGATAAGTAAGGGATGAGCTTCCACGTGCTTAGTAAGTAACCAATGATTCAACTAAGTGGACCATAGCATGTCAAAAAATAACTCACTTTATATTGTAGCATCTTTAAGATATTTAAAAATCATAGAATAAGTAATCATCGAATAAAACGTAATAGAGTACATGGAACAAAATTGAGGAATAAAATTGTTAGCATAAAACCTCAGGACAAACAGCTCCATTCCAACATCAGCTCAAACGATATGCTGCAGTCAGCGTACAGGCCCCACTGACTAGGGCCCGAAATCCCTCCTACATCCGGGATAAATAATTCTGTGGACGCAAGGGCGAACCACAAGCAACAGTACTGTGCATCAACGTACAAGCCCCGTTGACCAGGGCCCAAAATCCAACTTTCTCCTGTTGGATATGGGGCACAACAATCGAATAAACAAAGTCACTTTTGGTTCATCGTAAACACAACCACTCATCAATTGACTGGTCTAACCATCCTCATGCCCCCTTTCGATAGTTTTCAAGTTGCTTCATATTCACAAGAACGTCAAATTCCAAAACATTTCACTTGTACCAAATATTTCAGATTTGAGGTCTATTTCAATTTCTAAACAAAATATCATTGCATGCTGGTCTGATTTTTCACGAGAAATAAACCATTAAAAGCTTTGTTTGGCAATTCAAGCCAGAACAACTAAACATAATTAAAGCAGTCAACGTTAAACTTCACTTTTTTAACAGAAGATAAACATATACATTATATATATAAAAAAAAATAAAAAAAATATTAGTTGAATCAAAGGGTCACTTACTTGTCCCTGACACATTTCCTCGGTCCAAAATTCTCTGAATAAACCTAGATTGGCAATCCATTTGTTAGAACATAATCTATGCTACTATACTAATAACCTAATATCGGCTACCCACCATGTGCTCACTTCTAACTTCGAAATCGCTCAACTCAAAACGCGCCTCGCATGCGGCCAACCTACCTGAAAATATCGTACAATCCTTAATGCGCAACAATATTTCAAATTTATTATAAATTAGAATAAAACACTTTTATAGCTTAAAACATTATAAAAAGTCAAAATATGAATTTTCTGAATTTTTGAATATTTTCGAATTAAAATAATTTCTTTAAAATGCAATAAAAACTCATAAATTGCCAAAATTGCTTCTAGCTGAAAGTAAAGTCCCATAATTTTTGTAAGAGCTTTAAAATATGTATAAAAATGATAGAAATTTAAATCAGAAATTAAAAGGCATAAAAAATATTTTTAAATTATTCGTTTTGCTAAAAAAGATGCGATACGGAAACCATAGAAAATCAACTCTAAAAATCATCAAATTCAAACTGAGTCCTATTTATACCATAAAGACATTACTCTAATGTTTCCCAGAACATTTTCAGGGTTTATAGGCTCCAAAAGAATTTTACAAATCTGAAATTACAGAAAATACTAAAAATACATACGATTTTAGAAAATTATAAAATTTTGCCACAAATTCTAATATGGCCAAAGGTACTATACTTTAAAATTTCACGTGCTAACGATATCTACACACTATCTAATGCGGGTGACTTACCTAAAGCTAATATGTGTACACCTATGCAAGCATACCCATTTCATTTTCTTCTCCGTCCACTACCCAGAACACAGTCACCAGTCCATAGTTACTGTTCACGCAGCTTCCCTTTGCTCTCCATTTTCATCTCATAACCACCACTTGCTTACACATGAAACACCACTCATAACACACACTATACACACATAAAATATCTAGCACCTACACACACCAAAAACACACCCAGTAGTAGCTTGTCTTCTTTTTGTTTCATTCACTCAGGCACACCCCTTACCAAACACACAGGTTCACATACCTCCACTCACTCACATTATGCACACTCACGCACACACTGTACTCACACATACACACACCTTCTACACCTTACACATTCGCCAATATATATAAAATTTGCCAACCCATTTGTAACTCTCACACCCACTGTCATCTGTAGAATAGTTCTCAGGTGCTCACTGTGCTCTTCCTCCGACTTGGAGTACCCCAAAATATCGTCAATGAAAACAATCACGAACTGATTCAGATACGGTCTAAACACACGATTCATTAGGTCCATAAAAGCAGCAGGGGCATTAGTCAACCCAAACGACATCACTAAAAACTCATAATGACCATAACGAGTCCTAAACATAGTTTTTGGCACATCCTCTGTCCTGACTTTCAGCTGATAGTATCCAGAACGCAAATCGATCTTCGAGAAAAAACTCGCTCCTTGAAGTTGGTAAACAAATCATCTATGCGCAGTGATCTTATTTAACTCACGGTAGTCAATGCAAAGTCTTAACGTACCATCCTTCTTCTTGACGAATAAGACATGGGCACCCCAAGGTGACACACTAGGGCAAACGAACCCTTTATCAAGTAGCTCTTGAAGCTGTTCCTTTAACTCCTTCATCTCTGAAGGCGCCATTCGATACGGAGCCTTGGAAATAGGTGTCGCTCCAGGAATTAAGTCCATCGTGAATTCAATCTCACGATCGATGGGTTTCCCGGCAACTCCTCGGGAAACACCTCAAGAAAATCGCATACTACTAGTACATCTGATATCTCAAGACCTCCATGATTGGTATCAAGGATGTGTGCAATGTAACCCTCACACCCCTTACGAAGCATACGACGAGCTGAAATAGCTGAAATAATAGACAACCCGCTAGGTTTTGAACCCCGAAACTCAAACTCGGACAAATCAGATAAACAAAAATGGACTCGCTTCTCAAAGCAGTCAACTAAAGCATGATAGGATGTCAACCAATCCATACCCAGAATCACATCAAAATCACGAATATCTAAAGGAACTAGATCCCCAGGGAGGTCCCTATCACATATGCGGATCTTACAGTCCCTAAATATTGACTTAACTATCACAGAATCTCCAACTGGAGTACCGACAGACAACTCATAGTGAAGAGACTCGGGTCTAACCCCGAGGTGAAGTGCAAACGAAAGAGAGATAAAATAGTGCGTGGCACCAGAGTTAAACAATACATGTGCATCAATTGAGTCAATCTGAATCGTACCTGCCACCACATCCTTTGAACCCGATACATCCTTAGCTGTCATGTTGAATACCCTGCCGGTAGCCTTAGGTTTCTGCCCTCCTACTGACTGACTTGTACTCTGTCTTGGGCCCAAAGTTGTACTCGTTGCAACTGAACCTTGTGGGCCAGATTGCCCCGATACTGGAATAGGACAATCTCTGATATGGTGACCCTTTTGGCCACATCTGAAGCACGCTCCTGTATCCTAATGGCAACTCTGACCGTCATGTCGCTTGTTGTACCTCTGAAAAATAGGATCAGAACCTATAGACAGAGGCCTCTGAACAAAGTTCTGACTAGAACTCTCAATTACCTTGAGCATGACCCTGCCTCTGACCTTGGTCCTTCTGACCGACAGTAATCGACAAAGATGTCAGTTGTTGCTTCCCATCACTTTGTGCCGTGCTTCCCATCAATTTTAAGTTTTCATTTGAAGGAAAAGGAATTTCCTTCGACCGAATCAGGCAGATGCGAAAATGCTTCTTCAAAAAATATATATTTTTTTCAATTCGACCAAAAACTTGTTTTCATTCGAATGAAAACTTTTTTTTGTTTTTTTTTTCATTCGACAGAAAACTGTTTTCATTCAAATGAATACTTTTCATTCGAATGAAAACTTCAGTCCTCGCTCTTTGTGATTTTAAATACTTTTCATTCGAAGCGAAAATCTTTTCATTTGAAGCAAACCCATTTTCATTCGAAGCAAAATATTTTCAATCGACCGAATCTTTCAGTCACTCAAAAACATTACTACCCTTTTAATTTGATTCGAACGAAACCACTATTCATTCGACCCAAAATTCCAGAAACGTTAACAACCATTTTCTTAATATTATAAAAAAGATCAACAACTTATTTACTTAAAATAATAATTTCGCACAAGGAAAAAGAAATTTTTTGGGGTATTAGAGATTGAAGCGGTTGTGAATTGGCAAAGACCGGCTACTATGAAAGAAGTTTGTAGCTTTTTGGGACGGGTATTATCGGAGATTTGTGCAAAATTTCTCAATGATTTCAAGTCCATTAACAAAGCTTACTCAAAAATCAGTGAAGTTTGTTTGGGATGCAAAGTGTGAGCCTAGTTTCCAAGAATTGAAGTAACGATTGATTTCAGCCCCTATTCTAACTCTATCGGAAGGTCATGATAATCTTATAATCTATAGTGATGCTTCACATGTTGGTTTGGATTGTGTTATAATGCAGCGGGGAAAGGTAATAGCATACGCTACGAGGAGGCTAAAACCATATGAGTTTCTGAATTTTGAGCAGGGCAATCTATATTTCTCAAAGTGTTAAATTGAAAAGGGAGGCTGAATTTCTGAATTTTGAGCACGGCAATCTAACGGTGCAACAATATGCAACCAAGCTCACATTACTGGTTAGGCATGCTTCGTACTTGGTAGAGGGAAAAGATAGGAGGGCTAGAAAGTTTCAAGATGGTTTGAAGCCTGAAATCCAAGAAAATATCTCAATTCTAAATATTGATGACTATTACGAAATGGTAGACAGAGCTTTGCTCATTGAGAAGAGTGATGGGGACATACAGAGGAAAAGGGCACGATTGAGTGGAACTAGACCAAATCTTTCAAATTGGCAAGGCGGAAGGAATTTGAACATCGGTGGTAATAAAGTGCAAAGAGCAGGGGCATATAATGATCAATGAAGAATGCAACAACCTAAAGGAAAGCTTGTGACTCAGCAAAGTCAGCAAGTACAAGGGTACAAATTGAGTTGTTCTTATTGTGACAAGGTTGGGCATAATTTTGATTCTTGTTCGAGGAAGGAAGGGAAATGTTAAGCCTGTGGATCCTTGGATCACCATATGAATGATTGTCATAATCCGAGGCCAAAACCTATTCAGTAAAGTGGCAAGCAAGGAACGAGTACATGCCGAGGTACGGGGAAACTAAGACTTCAGGGAAGGGCTATTACTTTGGGACAAGAGGAGGCAAGAAATTCGGCCGAAGTGAATGGAGGTACACTTTCCTTTTTTCAGCACTTGTCACGAGTTTCGATTGATCCAGGTTCATCAAATTCTTATGTAGCCCCACATTTTGTGCATCATTTGGGTAAGAGACTTGAGAGTTTACCATATGAACTTGTGGTGAGTATACCTACGGGGGGACTCCTTACTTAGTGACGTTATATATAGATCATGCCAGTAGTAGTGTGTGGTAAGGGATTTAACGCTGATCTAATGCTACTACCCCTTCAGAATTTGGATGTCATTCTTGGTATGGACTGGTTTTCTCAACATCATGCTAATGTTAATTGTCATGCTAAGAGTGTTACTTTTGATATGCCGGAACAAGGTGCACTGGAATTTGTCGGGGATAAAGAGTTTTTTTCAACACCTATTATTTCCACTTTTCATGCTCGTCGGTTGCTTTCTAGAGGTTGTGTAGGGTACCTTTGTTATGCAATTGATCACGGTAAGAAAGAGCATAAAATTGAAGACATTCCAGTTCTTCGTGAGTTCAACAATGATGTGTTCCCTGATGATATAAAACCTCTACCCCTGATCGAGAATTTTAATTTCTTATTGAGTTATTGCCCGGAAAACAAGTGCGGTTTCTAAAGCTCCATATAGAATGGCTCCAACAGAGTTGAAGGTTCAATTGCAAGAACTACTAGCTAAAGGCCTTATTCAACCAACCGTACTATTCGTTAAAAAGAAAGACAGTTCGTTGAGATTGTGCATTGATTACAGGCAATTGAATCATGTGACTGTGAGGAACAAATATTCACTTCCGCGCATTGATGCCTTGTTTGATCTATTACAGGGTGCAACAGTATTTTCTAAGCTTGATTTGAGATCAGAATATTATCATTTGAAAGTCCGGAAAGAAGATGTACCCAAAAAAGCGTTTAGAACACGTTATGGTCATTATGAGTTCCTTGTTATGCCGTTTGGTGTTACTAACGCTCCAGCAGCCTTCATGGACATGATGAATTGTGTTTTTAAGCCATAATTGGATTCATTTGTTGTAGTCTTTATTGATGATATTCTTGTCTACTTCAAGGACCGTGAACATCATGAATACCATCTCCGGGGAGTGTTGCATGTTTTAAATGAAAAGAAATTGTTTGCAAAGTTCAGTAAATGTGAATTTTGGCTCGAGCAAGTTACATTTTTGGGACATATTTTATCTAGTGCAGGCGCAGCCGTAGATCCTGTAAAGATTGAAGCGGTTGTGAATTGGCAAAGATCGGCTACTGTGAAAGAAGTTTGTAGCTTTTTGGGATGGGTATTACCGGAGATTTGTGCAAAATTTCTCAATAATTTCAAGTCCATTAACAAAGCTAACTAAACAATCAGTGAAGTTTGTTTGGGATGCCAAATGTGAGGCTAGTTTCCAAGAATTGAAGTAACGATTGATTTCAGTCCCTATTCTAACTCTATCGAAAGGTCACGATAATCTTATAATCTATAGTGATGCTTCACATGTTGGTTTGGGTTGTGTTATAATGTAGCGGGGAAAGGTAATACCATACGCTTTGAGGAAGCTAAAACCCTATGAGCAACCTATCCTACACATGATTTGGAATTGGCAGCAATTGTATTTGCCCTACATAGATGGCGGCATTATTTGTATGGGGCAGCGTTTGAAGTGTATACGGACCATAAAAGCTTGAGGTATCTATTTTCACAGAAAGAGCTCAATATGAGGCAGCGTATATGGATGGAACTTATCAATGATTACAATTGCACCATCCAATATAATTCGGGCAAAGCTAATGTGGTTGTTGATGCATTGAGTAGAGAAGTTTTTGTTGCACACTTGATGAAAAAAGAGTGGAAATTGTTAGAAGATGCATGCGTTTGGCAGCCTCGACAACATAAGACAAGTATTGCCTTTATTAATATTAGGGTGCAGCCTATTTTGATAGAAAGGATTAGAGAAGCTCAAGCACGAGATCCAGAAGTACAAGCTATTTTGAAGGATTCGTTCCGAATCAGATTTTACGTTGCACAGTGATGGTTTGCTCCGAATTGGTAAGAGAATGTGTGTTCTGAATGATGCTAGTTTGAGACGAGAGATAATGGAAGAAGCACATCGGTCCAAGTATTCTATCCACCCGGAAGCACTAAAATGTATAAGGCTCTAAAGTCTAGTTATTGATGGACTAACATGAAGAGAGATGTGGCTGAATTTGTTGCAAAATGTCTTACATGTCAACAAGTTAAGTTGGAACATCGCAAACCAGCTGGGTACTTCAACCTTTATCCGTGCCTGAGTGGAAATGGGAGCATAATACGATGGACTTTGTATCAGGTTTACCTTGAACTCAAAATGGACATGATGCTATTTGGGTGATTATTGATAGACTCACTAAATCGACTCACTTTCTTGCTATAAATGTGACTTACACCTTAGAGAAGTTGGTAACGTGTGTATATAAAAGAGATTGTTAGATTTCATGGTGTACCGGTAAGCATTATTTGCAATCGAGATTGTCACGCCCCGAAAACGCGAGGCCGCGACTAACGTCAAACTCCATTATATACCATTTACAGTTCTAAAGATAACGGTATAGACAGAGCAACTAAATCCTCTAAGATAAAATATCTCCACAAACAAAAGTCTAAGACAATCCGTTCACCAAAATAATTCCACTGAGTATTGCTTTGCAAAATAAATTACCAAACACAACGGTGATATAATTTACATTGCTCAAATATACTAACAAAGACTATAAACTCTAATTTCCCCCAAACATGCCACGCCCGAAAATCACGTCAGATACCTGTGGTAAGGGACAAAACAAACAAGTAGGGGGTGAGCTCGAATAGCCCAGTAAGTGGGGAAAACAAATCGGAAGCAAATACGATGATTCGTATTTCAAAACAACATCAAGTATCTGACGAACAATTAATAACAATTGACCACTATGCAAATAAGGCGAATCAAATATACGAAATGTTCATAAGGTGGTCCAAAGAACCCAAATCAAATACAAGCCCGAAGGTACGAAAGTGCAATCATATCTTACTGTCAAATACCAAAGCAAACGTCATTAAGCGTTTAACCCAAAACACATTTCAAATTATATGTCGGGTACGCTACGAACATACGATGACTATGGTGGTCATAAGACCCAAATGTCGAACCAAACATCAAACGTCAAACGTGTGCTCCGGAGCATACTAGGAGACTTCGGCTCTCTAGTATAACAAACATGTGTCCAAAGGACCCTATCAATTTGAGAGTTGTTCAACATAGTCAATGTCAATCTTAAATTGATGGTCACAAATGTACAAATTCAAAGTTGAGCATCATTAAGGCACAAATGAGAAAGGGTGAACAATGTTCTCAAGAAGGCAAAAGTGGAGCAATCAATTACAAACGAGCATAGATGAATCAAAAGTGACGAAAGTATAAGCCTTCGGATTTTCGAAGAAACCTTTCCACAGCAAAAATCGTATAAACCCTTACCTCAAACAAGCTTTTGAACCAAAGAAAACCTTAAAACACCACTCTAGCGCCAAAGAGCTTCCCAAGCCTCCTATTCTCTCTCTCTCTCCGCCGCAAAGGAGCAAGAAATCAAGAACAAAAGGGCTAGGAATGAAATAGAACACTATTTATAGGGGACAAAAATTTTAAACCTGTAAGTCGACCGAAAACAACTTTCAGTCGACTGAAAACACATTTTAGTCGACTGAAAGTACTGTTCAAAAGCACTGTTCATAGTACTGTTCAAAATTACTGTTCATCGACTAAACTTTTAGTCGACTGAAATCACACTTTTAGTCGACTAAAACCTTTAAATTCTACTAAAACCTTTAAATTCGACTAAAAGTCCAGAAAACTATTTTTACACAATTTAAACACTTTTTAGTCGACCGAAACACTTTTAGTCGACCGAAAACACTTTTAGTCGACTAAAACCTTTTAAATTCGACTAAAAGTTACTGTTCATTTGACCAAAAATTTCAGAAACAATCCCAATTCATTTTCTTAGTTTTAACAAAAGACCACAAACTATTTATTAAAAAATATACAAATTTTTGCATAAGGAAAAGGAAATTTTCGGGGTATTACAGAGATCCTCATTTTACTTCGAGATTTTTGAAGGCTTTTCAAGATGCAATGGGAACTAAACTTGCTTTTAGCACATCTTTCCATCCACAAACAGATGATCAAAGTGAAAGAACAATTCAGACCTTGGAGGATATGTTAGGAGCATGTACTATGGAATTGAAAGGTAATTGTGATGATCACTTGGCACTTGTGGAGTTTTCTTACAATAACAACTACCACTGTAACATTGAAATGACACCACTTAAAGCTCTATAGGGCAGGGAGTGCAGATCTCCAGTTTGTTGGAATGAAGTTGGTGAAAGACAATTACTTGGACCCAAATTGGTGCAAGAAACCACAGAAACAATCAAGGTGATCCATGATCATTTGTTAACGACTAGGAGTAGACATAAAAGTTACGCAGATAAAAGGATAAGAGATTTGGAATTTGCTGTGCGAGTTCATGTATTTCTACGTGTTTCACCTTATAAAAGAGTTACCAGATTTGGAAAGAACCGAAAACTAGCACCGCGCTACATTGGTCCTTTTGAGAATTTGGAACGAATTGGTGCAATAGAATATCGGGTTGCATTGCCACCGTCACTTGCTGGTATACATGATGTTTTCCACGTATCTATGTTGAGGAAGTATGAGCCTGATCCTTCACATGTATTGCATCATGAACCGATTTCAATTCAGAATGATTTATCTTATGTCGATCAACCGATTCAAATTTTGGACCGAAAGGAACAAGGGCTACGGAACAGGAACATACCACTTGTTAAGGTATTATGGGAACACCATGGAATTGAGGAAGCAACATGGGAGAGAGAGGGGCTAAAATCAGAAAGAAGTAGCCCCATGTTTTTCCTTACTGAGGTACGAATTTAGGGACTAAATTCTTTTAAGGAGGGGTAGGTGTGAGGACCCTGGTTTAACCTAACTGTAAACTTTATTTGATGCTTGTTATTACACATGTAGCGTGAAATCTTTCTTGTTAAAAGATCTTGTGCATTATACGAGTGGTATTCATGACCATTTATGTAGAACAAGCGGTATGCTTGTTTTGGCATTGAAGCACCTCAAGTATGTGGATTAGCTTAGTCTTAATCATGTTTAGTTGGTCTTAAGCATGATTACTTATCCCTAAGCATGATTAGTTGAGCCCTTATCGTGATTATGCTAATCTGGATTAGTCAAGGTTAACCCTGATTAGTTAGTGACAAAGCTTGATTAGTTTGCCCTAATCTTGATTAAGCTAATTGTGATTACTTAGTTACTAATCTAGGTTAACTAGTACTAATGAAGCTTATTAAGTCTAGAAATAGATTTCGGTTGTCATGTTCTTATTGGTAACACTTGGAAAGGGTCTAATCCTTTTGAAACACTTGTTTCGATTTCTCTAAACTTTTGGTGACTCGTGTCTTCTATTTTTTATTGTAAAAATAAGAAGAGAAGAGAGAAGGGATCTGCCTAGTTTTAGAGAAAACTATAGAAGATGTTTGAGAGCTTGAAGAAGGAAGAAAAAAAAGGAGAATTTAATGTGACAATTTCATATTAGTAACCATTGATGGTTAGATGTTCTCTTCTAGACAAAAGAGGGAGCTCTTGATGATTTCTACACCCTAATCCTGTCAAAGGTAGGGTTTTACACATGATCAGCCTTGAGCATGGTTTTAATCATGGTTGCTGTGTGTATATGGTGTATTATATGCGTATGGAGTGTTAGAATTGGATTAGAGAAATCTAGGCATATCAACTTCAACATGCATATCTCATTCAATACTTGTTGGATTTTAGTTTTCTGTAGCTTTCTGGAAATCTGAAGATGTTAGATTTAACATTGTTTCTCTTATCACTCTCTAATTCAAAGTTTATACTTCCCTAAATGGCATAAACATGAAACTGGTCAAAACTGATTAAACTAGGCAGATTCTGTGTTAATATTTAAACGAGCATATCTCATTCAATAGTTGTCAGATTTGAGTGTTCTCTAACTTTATGTAAAGCTTAAGATGTGTGATTTAATATTTAATTAATATTACTCTCAAATTCGAAGTGTATGTTAACCTAAATTGCTCAGATTTGGAACTGGTTTGCTTTCACTGAAACTGTTTTGAGCTAAGAAATGCATATAAATGTTTCTTATCATACTTGATGTGTTGAACATTCTCAATGCATTATCTCATGCTATAAATCATGTGAGTCTTCGGAAGTAGTGGCCGGGGGTCGAAGGCCGACAAATTGGGTTATATGGAAACGGGATATATGTTGAGCTTGCATGTCGGCAAGTTAACCTCCCAGGGGCATTACGTTGGGCCACGTATGCTGTCAATATGTGCAAAGTCTTGTGTAAGCTCTAAATTTATCAGTCATAAACATAATTTGATCTGCTCAGCTTTTGAGTGATCAGTTCAAGGTCTTACCAAGAAAGGATGGTAGTTGAACAAGCATTCGGCTTATGATTTGGGCTCCTTAGAGTCATTATGAAATGTGTTATACTTGCGTTATTTCTTGCTCGTTCGCTGCAATCTATCATATGCCATGCATGAGTTTTGTTTCGTTTGGTTTATGCACGCTTGTTACGATTAAGATAGTGTTTATGTTGGTCATATGTTTGCTCTACTAAGTTGTGGCTAACCCCTTTTCCATCTCTACTTTTTAGAAACTAGAAAGGATCAAGAAGTGGTAGGCGAGGGCGTTGGCGAGGAAGATTTTGAGTACCCTTTTATGCCCGAGAATAAGGGATAGTAAGTCATTGTGCACTTGTAAATAGAGAGTGAGGGGTGCTGTTTAGATATATGTCTAAAAGACCTGTTGTGTGGTTTATATCTGAATGCAATTCGCGCACTCTGATTACGTTTGGAAGAAGGTTAGTGTGTTAGAATATGTGTTGTCGCGTTCTACTTCTCGGGGCGTGACAATTAAGATGGTATCAGAGCATAAGTTTTGCTTATTAGCCATGATATGATCTTCGGAGTAAAGTCTTAAGCTGGATCTTAGAACTTCGGTTTCCTCTAATTGCATGCCTCTTTATATGTACGAATGGCTGGCAGAGAAACAAGTTCTTCGGGGAAAGACGCCAACAACGCTTTGAAGGATATGTATGTGATATTAGGGCGTATGATCTCTTGCTTGAAGAATCACCAAATTAAAAATCTCAACCACCGAGGATCTAACCATGATCTAGAAGGGCAAGGTAAATATGAATTGCTAAAGAATTTCATGAATATGCATCCACCAGAGTTTGTTAGAGAGGGTGACCCAGACAAAGCTGAAAATTGGATTAGGAACTTGGAGAAAATCTTTAAGACCATGGGGCTGAATGATGAGATGAAATTCTTATTTGCAACTTTTAGACTTGAAAATGATGCTGCTTGTTGGTGGGAAATGATCGATAGCAAATGGATAGCGACTCAAACAGTTTGCACTTGGGAATTGTTCAAAACCGAGTTCAATAAAAATTACATTCCTCGAAGTGTTAAATTGAAAAGGGAGGCTGAGTTTCTGAATTTTGATTAGGGCAATCTAACAGTGCAACAATATGCAACCAAGTTCACATCACTGGCTAGGCATGCTTTGTACTTGGTAGAGGGAGAAGATAGGAGGGCTAGAAAGTTTCAAGATGGTTTGAAGCCTGAAATCCAGAAAAATATCTCAATTCTCAGTATTGATGACTATTACGAAATGGTAGACAGAGCTTTGCTCATTGAGAAGAGTGATGGGGACATACAGAGGAAAAGGGCACGGTTGAGTGGAACTAGACCAAATATTTTGAATTGGCAAGGCGGAAGGAATTTGAACATCGGTGGTAATAATGTGCAAAGAGCAGGGGCATATAATGATCAATGAAGCATGCCACAACCAAAAGGCAAGCTTGCGACTCAGAAAATTCAGCAAGTACAAGGGTACAAATTGTCTTGTTCTTATTGTGGCAAGGTTTGGCATAATTTTGATTCTTGCTGGAGGAAGGAAGGGAAATGTTATGGCTGTGGATCCTTAGAGCACCATGTGAATGATTGTCCTAATTCGAGGTCAAAACCCATTCAACAAAGTGGCAAGTAGGGAACGAGTATAGGTCGAGGTACGGGGAAACCTAGACTTTAGGGAATGGCTTTTGGTTTGGGACAAGAGGAGGCAAGAAATTCGGCAGAAGTGATTGGAGGTACACTTTCTATTTTTCAGCACTTGGCACGAGTTTTGATTGATCCAAGTTCATCACATTCTTATGTAGCCCCACATTTTGGGCATCATTTTGGGGTAAGAGACTTGAGAGTTTACCATATGAACTTGTGGTGAGTATACCTACAGGGGACTCCTTACTTGGTACGTTATATAAAGGTCATGCCCAGCAGTAGTGTTTTGGTAAGGGACTTATCGCTGATCTGATACTTCTACCTCTTCAGAATTTGGATGTCAGTCTTGGTATGGACTGGTTGTCTCAACATCGTGTTAATGTTAATTGTCATGTCCCATATAAATAGTTGTGTTTGTTGACTTGTTAATTTTGATGATTCCAGACTTATTACTCTCTAACATTAATCTGACAACGTTGTTAAGATAACCATTTCAGGATTTATCTTAATCAAACAAAGACAAGACCTTGGCATGGACAAAGCTTGAATGTTGGACTTGAACTCGGGATTTAAAGACTTGGACTACAATTGAAGATGCAAGAACCTAAGTCTATATTTTCCTTATTAGTCTTTTCTAAGTCCTTCTTAATAGATCTGACATAAATTCTAGTAAAGAACATAATCCAAACTTTCAGTCGAAGTCAAAAGCATTTTAGTCGAAGCCAAATATTTTAGTCGAATCCAAACTTTCAGTCGAAGTCAAAAGCATTTGAGTTGAAGCCAAATGATTTTAGTCGAATCCAAACTTTCAGTCGAAGCCAAAAGATTTTAGTCGAAGCCAAACTTTTAGTCGAAGCTAAATGTTTCGTCGAAGCAAAAAACTTTTAGTCGAAGCTAAATGTTTTAGTCGAAGCTAAACTTTTAGTCAAAGCTAAATGTTTTAGTCGAAGCCAAACTTTTAGTCGAAGCTAAATATTTTAGTCGAAGCCAATCTTTTTAGTTGAAGCCAAAGTTTTAGTCGAAGCAAAACTTTTAGTCGAAGCCAAAAGTTTTTAGTCGAATGAAAACTGCTTTTAGTCGACTATTTTCTCTTTCCAAGTGGTTCTCTTCCGTTCCTGTATAAAAGGGGTCCTTGAGAGCATTTAATTGACCTATCTTACAATCTTTCTTACATTCTCAAGAATCATCTGAAAACACTCTCTCATCTTGATCTTTTATCTTTCATCTATTCTCTATTGAGTGAGTTCATCTTTGAAATAGTTATTCGTAAGCTTCTTTGGTTTGGTTCTTGAAAGAATATAGATCTTCCCACCTAAGAAGGCTTAGTCTTAGTTTATTCATTGTAACATCTACTCCAGAAGGAGCTTGTTTGTTGTATTCAAATTGTAAATCTCTTTTCATTTGTAAACGGTTGGAAACCTTGGAAGGGTTTCGGAAATTGTACTAAGGTTTGAGCTAGAACCCGAAGCTAGTTGGTTTAGTGAAAGGCTTGAGTAGGTCTCCCTTGTGTGGAGTGCTGAAGGACTGGACGTAGGCTGGTGGGGCCGAACCAGTATAAATCTCTGTGTTGAATTTATCATTGTTATTTCTGTCATTACTTTGTAATCTCGTTTTTAATTTATACTCAAAATTGTAAAACACCTATTCACCCCCCTCTAGGTGTATTTAGGGACCTACAAGTGGTATCAGAGCTGTGTCCTCTGGTATTTTTCTGTGACTTAATCGTCAAGAGCTAAAGATCGCATTATGGAAGAAGGATCAGCAACCACTACGCCACCCCTGCTGAAAAGCGACAACTACAGCTACTGGAAAAATCGTATGAGAAATTTTCTGGGGCAGGATACACATGTGTGGTACGTTGTAGAAAATGGTCCTATAATTCCGATGAAGGATGGACCGGATGGAACCAAGATTCCAAAAGGAATTCTTGAAATGGACGCTCATGAGGCATAACTTTTCTGCATGGATGATAAACTAAGAACATTATTAGCTATGGCCTTGACATGAATGAGTATAATCAAGTCTCTACATGTGAAACAACTAGAGAAATGTGGAGGTTGTTGGAGGTTACTCATGAAGGAGCAAATCAAGTAAAAGAGACCAAGATCAACATGTTGGTCCAGCAGTATGAGGCCTTCAAAATGAAGAAGCATGAGTCCATATATGAGATGTACTCCAGATTCACACTCATTATAAATGGACTGAATCTTTTGGGTAAAATCTACCCAGAAAAAGAAATTGTCTGAAAAATTCTCAGATCTCTTCTGAAGAGATGGGAAGCAAAACTCACAGCCATTCAAGAGGCAAACGACTTGAATGTGCTGAAGCTTGAAGAATTGGTGGGTTCTCTAAAGACTCATGAAATTACAATGAAAATTCATGACGAAGAAGAAACCACCTCCAAGAAGAAGAGCTTAGCTCTTAAAGCTGAGACCTCTCATGAACCTGCAGAGAGCAGCGACGATTCTGATCCTGAAATGGCTCTCATCACTCGAAAGTTCAAGAGGTTTCTTGCAAGCAAGTGAGATGGGAAGATTAAGAGAAATCCTACAAACCAATCACATCAGAGAAATAACAGTGATTGGAATGTAAAGGAAAATTCTGATGCTTGCTATGAATGTGGCAGAACTGGGCACATCAAGAAATATTGTCCGCAGCTCAAGAACAAGATTCAAGGCAGCAACAGTCGAGACTTCAAAGAAAAAAATTCAAGTCCAGAAAAGCTCTGTTGACTTGGGATGACTCTGATGAAAGTGACAAAGAAATTAGCGAAGACGATGACGTAGCTCAACTTTGCTTCATGGCCAAAGATGTTGACTCCAATGTATTTTCTGAAAATCATGATTACAATGAACTCAAATCAGCTTTTCTCGAACTCAGTGAAAATTATGAAAAGTTAAAAGTTAAAAATGCAAATCTAAAAAATAAGGTTCTTTCTTTGATAAGTACTGTTGAAGAGTTGGAAGGCGAAAAAGAAGAGTTGCAAGAAAAGATTGAATTTTATATTTCTGAAAATACTTCTTTAGAAAATAATCTGAATGCCTCTAAGAAGGAAAACTCTCTTTTGTCTTCTGAAATCCAATCTCTCGGAGGAGTAAAAGTTCCAGTTGAAAACGAATTCTTAAAATCTCAACTGGAAGATATTTCTATACAAAAATTAAATTTGGAAAAGGAGATTGAAGATATGAATTTTACCCTTTCAAAATTTACCCAAGGAATGGAGAATTTGGATATTCTTTTGGGAAGACAAAGATGTGTTTTTGAGAAAAGTGGAACCGATTACGATCCTTCAAAGAGGCAAAAGGATTATAAAAAAAAATTTAACAAAAAATTAGCTTCTTACTCTCCATTCAAAACACACAATCACATAGCATATAGAATCAATATTATTTCTCCCCCTTTGTCATCAACAAAGAGACAAGGGTATGCATGTGTGAAGAGATAGTTATAAGCAAGATAATGGCGTGAAGTGCATATAACTCATGAAGTCATACTGATGACATCAAGAGTTCCTTCATGATCCAAAGAAAAATATTCAAAGTAGCTCAATAATCTCATTCTACTTTATGCATATTTCAAGAGTAACAAGATAGTATATGATTCAAGCATGTAAGCTCCCCCTATCAAGTTATCTTATGCATATTCCATCATAATGTATGCTCCCCCTCAATCAATGCATGCCAACAATATCAAACAAACACAACTAAATGTCTAACCGAGTCATGCTCTCTTTTTGGCATTACCAAAAGGGGTGTGTGTAGGAATGGCATTGTGAAGCATTAAGACGACATAATTTCAACATGAAATTTCCACAAAGCAAATGATGGTCATCAACGATCAATATTTCCAATATAAGTGCAAGAGGACCATACATTGCCATCTAAATCATATAGGTATCCAAGATTATAACATAGAGAAGTAAACAATCAAGGACTCATAATTTAGACCATATTTCGCATGAATTCTCAACAAGCAAGTTATTTTATAGATTTGACAATTTAAGCATACCTGATAACATATAAGTTTAGCACATAGCACAATGTTGAGAAGATCATTAAGTTTTACCCTCTTGGTGAATTACCAAGGAATTGAGCTCATGAGTGATCGTTCTTGAAGTCCATTTTCTTGACAAGCTTTGAGGCTCTCCTCTTTTGAAGTAGCATGTCCAATCTCGGAATGCTTACTCCCCTTTAAGATTTAGCTTGTTGCTCTTCCTTCTCAAAATTTTCTTGGAGCCTTCTCCTTATTGCTACTTGATTTTGCTTTGAACAACCTACAATCACAATTTAGGTCTAACTTTTGGTACCCATATTTTCTTGGGTCCATAAGTGTTAGTCTTAGCAACATTAAGAAACTCTTTAACAACCCACATTTTCTTTACACCTCCAACATGAACAATTCTACAAGGACAATAACTAGTCGTATGCCCTTTCTTGTTGCACCAACCACAATGTGCAAAAGGTGTGCAATAGTTCTTTGGTTGTCTTGGAGGAACATTTAACCTAGCTTGTTGTTTAAAAACTTTAGGAGGCAAGGTGAGGGGATCTAATCCAACACCGCCTTTGTTTAGGCCAACTCTTTGGTGTCCAAGCATGACATCCAAGTTGTTTTTACCATCAACAAATTTTTCAAGGCATCTTTTCAAATCACAAATCTCAACTTTTAAATCTTCATTTTGTTTTTCTAAAGCCAAAGTTTTGGAAGAGATTTGTTTTGAGCTAAGAGTGTTAACAAATAATTCAACCAAATCGTTATTCACATATTTCACATATAAATGGCTGGAAATGCATTCATTCTTGGCATGCAACTCATTATTTTCCATTCTCAACTTCTCAATTAGCTTATTAGCCTTAAGGAATTTTTTTGATAAAATAATATTTTTCTTAAAAATTCTCTTGGATTCCTCATATAGGCTATCATAAGCATCTTCGAAGTTTTCACTAACACTATCACTACCAGAAGAAAAGCTTACCTCATCATTTGCCATGAAGCACACATTTGCTTGTTCATCCTTCTCATTTTCTTCATCGTCATCACTTGACTCAAGGTTTGAAGATGAAGCTTTAAGAGCAATTGATGTAGGCTTATTCTTGACGTCATCTTGATCAAAAGATTTAAGTTGCATTTCGTACGTCATTAGAGAACACGTCAATTCATCAAGAGGAAAGATGTTTAGATTCTTCGATTCTTGAATGGCGGTGATCTTTGCATCCCAAGCTCTTGGTAAAGACCTAATTACCTTTCTTACGAGATCATCATTAGTAAATTCCTTTCCTATTGCTTCAGAGGATTTACAATGTTAGTGAAACGAGTATTCATATCCGTAATGGATTCATTTGGAAGCATATGGAATAACTCATAATCTCTAAACAATAAGTTCATCTTGGAATCTCTAAGAAGTGAAGTTCCTTCATGCGTAACTTGTAGAGTATCCCAAATACTCTTAGCCGAATTACACGTAATAACTCGATTGAGTTCATTTGTGTTTAGAGCACAAACAAGACAATTCTTAGCTCTAGAATTCATGCAAAGCATATTTCTATCATAGTCATTAAATTCGGATTTCTCCTTTGGCACAAGCTTATTCCTAATCCTCTTGGTTGGAACATAAAGGCCATCTTCAACAATTCCCCACATTTCATAATCTAAAGATTCTAAAAATACTCGCATCTTAATTTTCCATATACTATAAGAAGACCCATCAAAAAGTGGAGGTCTAGTAATAGAACTCCTCTCAAGACTAGGAAACCCCGTGATCTTTTAACTCTCAAGGTGTTAACCAAAAAATCAAGAGCCGAGGTTCTGATACCACTTGAAACCAATAAAACAACCCTAGAGGGGGGTGATTAGGGTTTTTGAAATATAATGGGGAATTTAAACTAAGCACAATCATAAATCTCAAACAAACCAAGTAACACTTCAATGAAGATGCTAACTAAACAATCTCAAACAATTAAAGAGCAATAAGTAAAGAGATTGAGTTAGAGATACTTGACAAGGAGATTTAAATGGTTCAGCTTGATATACCCTCAAGCCTACATCCACCTCTTCAAGGAAGTCCCTTGCAAGAGCACTAGAATCCACTAGCAACAATCTTCTTCCGGGTCAAGATCAAAACCCTTAAAATATTTGGTGATATCCCCACACCAAGCACAAGCCTTGAATCCACAAAGCTCACCCAAGACTTGACAAACCCAAGCCTTGATCACAATCTTTTTACAAAGATCAAATGTGTACAAAGAAACCCTCTTGAAAGGAAATGAGTACAAATGAAGCTCTAGTGCAATAGAGAGATGAGAGAATTGATGACTTGAAGGATGCTCACTCTCAATCAAAGAATTGCTCACAAAGATGCTCTCTTTAATGATGTAAAATCATGAAGATGAAGAGTGAAAAGTTTAATCTATGAGTCTTGATGTTTCTCTAATGAATGAAGGCTTAGAATGTGGTTTCCATGGTGTATAATGAAGTCCCAAATCATTTATATAGAGAAGAGATGAAATATAGCCGTTATAGGCATAAAGTGGGCAAAACTGCCATTACAGCCAACTGTAACCAATGCAGTCGACTGTAATCCCTCTAAAATAGCCGTTGGAGTTTTGTCCTCAAAAATAGCCGTTGGAACAGAATTTTGACCAATGCAGTCGACTGTATTCACAGTCGACTGTATTACCTTACTGCCTATCGGCTGCCTCACGGAACCCCCTTTCCTATTTTGGGCATAACTTTCTCTAGAAAAATTAGATTGAGGTGCCGTTTTTTGCGTTGGAAATCTAATGAAAAGTTTTATCAATATATGAAAAGATTAGCACCAAAAACAGTTTTGAGAAAATCTGAGTAAGTTCCAAAGTTCACTCATTTTCAAGAACCACGCTTGTGTGAATGATTATGAACTCACATGCAATGCACAAGGTGTCCTAAGGTCTTTTTAGGTCATAGTCATCAATCCAAGCATCAAAACAAGACTAGGTACATAATAGGAAAGATCAATTATAATCGATAGTAACTTAGCCTATGCATTCTTTCTTGCTCTTTGACATTGGACTTGATGAAGCTTCCATAGCATGTCACCATAGCTTTAAGCTTCTTTGGCTTTAATCCATCTATCCAACTTCTCAAATGTGTCTTCATGAGTGTGCATGTATATACCTACTAAGAATACACTCAAAGCACACATTAGAACATAATCAATGTGTAGTTATCATCAAAACAAGATGTAAGCCTAGGTTATCCAACCATAGGGCTAACACTATCTTTTGATGCATCTGACTCTTCTCATGAAGTGTGTCTTTCTGATCAGCATAATGATATTTGGTTGTGGCATCGTAGATTAGGTCATGTTCACATGGATCTAATCAAGAAATTTCTCTCGAAAGACCTTGTCAGAGGCTTACCAAATTTAAGGTTTATCAAGAATAAGGTTTGTGATGCCTGTCAATATGGTAAGCAGTCAAAAACATATTTTCAAGCCAAAAATGTTGTTTCCACCTCTCTCCCTCTTCAACTCCTTCATTTAGATCTTTTTGGCCCTACGAGAAATGCAAGCCTAGGTGGAAAATTTTATGCATTCGTCATTGTTGACGATTTCTCAAGATACACTTGGGTTCTTTTTCTAACTCATAAGGATGAAGCGTTTGAGAAATTCTTCAGTCTTGTTAAGCAGCTTCAAAATGAGAAGGAGTTGAAGCTTGTAAAAATTCGAAGTGATCATGGCGGTGAATTTGAAAAAGATTTTATTCCTTTTTGTATTCAAAATGGCATTTCACATGAGTTCTCTGCTCCTCGGACACCCCAACAAAATGGGGTTGTAGAGAGAAAGAATCGAACTCTTCAAGAAATGGCCAGAACCATGCTTCATGAAAATTTATTACCAAAATATTTTTGGGCGAAAGCCGTCAGCACTTCCTGTTACGTGTTGAACAGAGTACTCACCAGACTGATTCTTGATAAAACTCCTTACGAACTGTTCTCAAATCAAAAACCAAAAATTGATTATTTCAAGGTTTTCAGTTGCAAATGCTTTATTTTAAACAATCGTGAGAACTTGGGAAAGTTCGATGCTAAATCTGACGAGGGAATATTTCTTGGTTATTCTTTAAAAAGTAGAGCATATAGAATCTATAACCGTAAAACTTTGACCGTTGAAGAATCTATGCATGTAGTATTTGAAGAATCTAACGATGAAAAACCAAGTAAGAATGCAGGTGATGATAGTGAAGAACTCTCGCTAGACTTGAACAACAAACTCAATGTTTCCTCAACTTAGGGGGAGTGTTCAACATCTTCTCACAATAATAGTGGCGAGACTCTGCCACTTCCAAAAAAGCTAAAGATACTCCTCCAGTCATCCATTAGATCAAGTTATAGGTAATGTGGAACGCGGCGTTGCTACACGGTCTACGGTAAATCTTTTTTGTGCGAATTTTGCTTTTCTTTCTCAAATAGAGCCTAAAATATCTTAGAGGCTCTAAAAGATTCTGAGTGGATTCTTGCCATGCAAGATGAATTGAATCAATTTGAGAGAAGTGATGTTTGGTCACTAGTTCCGGCTCCTGTTCAACAAAAGGTCATTGGAACAAAGTGGGTTTTTCGAAACAAACTTGATGAAAATGGCCATATTGTTCGTAACAAGGCTAGACTAGTTGCCCAAGGATACAATCAAGTCGAAGGGGTTGATTTTGATGAAACTTTTGCTCCAGTTGCTCGACTTGAAGCTATCCGAATGCTTTTGGCATTTTCATGTCATATGAACTTTAAACTTTTTCAAATGGACGTGAAAAGTGCCTTCTTGAATGGGGTAATACAGGAGGAAGTATTTGTTAAACAACCTCCCGGTTTTGAAAATGAAAAATACCCCAATCATGTCTTTAAGCTGAAAAAGGCTTTGTACGGTCTTAAACAAGCTCCTCGAGCTTGGTACGATCGTCTTAGCAGCTTCCTCATTGATCATGGATTCTCTCGTGGCAAAGTCGATACTACTTTGTTTACGAAAATTCGTAATTCGCACATTTTAATAGTTCAAATATATGTTGATGACATTATTTTTGGTGCCACTAACAATGATTTATACCAAGAGTTTGCTGAGAACATGAGCAGGGAATTTGAGATGAGCATGATGGGAGAACTTACTTTTTTCCTTGGACTTCAAATCAAGCAGTCAAAAGAAGGAATTTTTATAAGTCAGTCTAAGTACCCCTATTTCTCCCAGCGTTAATCTTGTCAAAGATGAAAATGGTAAAGATGTCGATAACAAACTCTATCATGGTATGATTGGTAGTTTACTTTATCTTACTGCTTCTAGACCCGACATAAATTTTAGTGCATGTATTTGAGCCCATTTTCAAGCTTGTCCCAAAGAATCTCATATCTCTACAGTTAAACGTATTTTTAAATATCTCTTTGGCACTTTAAATTTAGGCATCTGGTATCCTCAAAGTTCTTCGCTCGATCTGGTAGGTTTTTCTGATTCTGATTATGCGGGTTGCCTTGTCGATCGAAAAAGTACCAATGGCACTTGCCAGTTCCTTGGCGATGCCTTAGTGTCGTGGCATAGTAAGAAACAAACATATGTGGCTCTCTCCACAGTTGAAGCAGAATATGTTGCGGCTGGAAGCTGTTGTGCCCAAGTGCGGTGGATGCGTCAAACTTTACAAGATTTTGGTGTCTCAATCGAACATATTCCTATTATGTGCGACAGTAGCAGTGCGATTCACATCAGTAAAAATCATGTCCAACACTCGCGCACTAAGCACATCGATATTCGTCACCACTTTCTTCGAGACAATGTTTAGAAAGGTTTAATTGAAGATCAGCTTGCCGATATCTTTACAAAACCCCTCGTTGAATCCTCCTTCGGCTCTCTTCGTCGTCGCCTAGGAATGTGTGATCTTAGTTAATTTTTTCTTTTTCCCAAAATCTGTCTTTTTTAAAGTTCAGTCGACTGAAATTTTCCTCGCTTTGGTAACAAATTTTTTTCAGTCGACTAAAAAAGTTTTAGTCGACTCATCTGCTTCTTCTTATTTGGTCATCTGTTGGTTTCAGTCGACTAAAAAGTCCCCTTTCAGTCGACTAAAACCTTTTCAGTCGACTGAAAATGATGTTTCAGTCGACTAAAAGTCTGTTGTCTATATATAGGCCCCCTTTTTCCCTTTTCACTTTTTACTGTTCCCTTTTTCACTGTTTGACCTTCGTTTTCACAGACTTTCTTTTCTTGACTTTCAAGTCCACTTGTCAATCAAGGACCCACATGGACTCCAACCCACGCCCTCGTAGTCGCCGTCGTCTTGTCATTGACACTGACGATGATGAATCCGACGTTGCTCCCCCTGCTGCTGCTGATGCTCCACTACCACCCACCGGCCGCCGCACTCGTCAAATGACCACTGCTGCTACCCGTTCTTCGTCCTATGTACCTGTTCCTCGGCCGCTTGCTGCTTCGACGTCTTCAGGTACTGTTCCTCATCCTCCTCCTTCCGTTGCCTCCTCTTCATCTGCTCCTCCTCCCTCCTGCCCACCACCTACATGCCCCTACATCTCTCCTACCGATATACTTCACATTCCCCATTTCTTTTGAGTCCGTCAACGACCAACTCAACTACTATACCAATTTTGTAAATAGGGAGGTCGTCCCAAGTCGTCCAAGTGATGTCAATCTCATGACTCAACTTGGTCTTACAGGCCTTTTTGAAAGCATGGGATGTCCGTCCCGTCTCTCTCCTCTTTCCATTTACTACCCTGGTCTTGTCCGCATGTTTTATTCAAACATGCATTTTAATTCCCAATCCCTTTCCTTTTTGACCACATATGTGAATGGGGTCCACATCCGTCTTGATGCCACCACCTTAGCCCATATACTCGGTTTACCAATCAATCCTCCACCATTGTCTTCCCCGGAAACACGTGGTGCACCACTAACTCCTTTACCCCACTCCAACAAACACAAACTCTTTTAGGAGACCCGTCCCTTTCTCGACCCCGCAAACCTAGTTTAGGTGACCTCTTTGCCCTTCATTGTGTCCTCCATCTTATTCTTTGTTATAATCTCTCTTCCCGTTCCAGTTCTTTTGCTACTTTTCATATTTAGACATCATTCTTCTCACCCACTTCATTCGCGGTTCTCCCTTAAACATTGCGGGCATTATTTTACTCGTCATGAATGCCCGAAAAACTAAATCATCTACTAATCTTCCTTTCGGCCTCATGTTGACCAGTGTTTTTGAATATTTTCATGTCCCTCTTCCTACCTCTACCTCCGAGTATATCTCTCTTTCGGGTCATCATATTCTTGACGAAACTTCTCTTCGTCATGCCAGTTTTGCCATTCGCTCTGACCTCACCTCCGACAGTGTCTCTCTTGAGCGCATCACTGTTACCGACTTCTCCCATACCCGGTCTGTTCCGGCTCCCGCTCCCATTTCTACTCCTGCTCCTACTCATGTTTCCTCTCCTGCTCCAGTCATTTCCTCAGCTAAACCTTCTGCTCATTCACCGTCCGCTCTACCTTCACCTCCTCCCTCTCAGTTCATACCCCCTGCACCCACTGATCCATCTAGCTCCTTCTCATTCCCTCATTCTGACCCTTCCTCCTCAGTCCCACCACTGCCCACCCCTCCTCACCATTCTGATCCTTTCTTCAGTCTAATAAATGACTTTTCAAATCTTAATTTTGATGAGTTCCTCAACACTGACAACTCCGACCTCTCGGAAACTCTCTCTCGTCTCTCTACCTCGATTCAATTAATTCTTGAATCGCAAACCACACTTGCTTCTTCAGTTATCGCTAACCATACTGCTCTCCTTCATGAACTTGCTACCCTTCAGCAGTCGGTTCAACACTCCTCCGCTCAGCTTCTCTCAAACCAAATCGACTTTCACAACCTTCTTAACGATCTTACCTCTAACATTTCCTCTCTCCCTCTAAACCATACTCCACTCCTGGAGAGTTTGACTCAGATGCAGCAAGATCTTCACCACCAGCAGGACGTTGCCCTTCAGGCTCATCGTCGCCAGGCCTATCTCACTACAAGCATTCTGACCGAACAAAACCGCTATTTGGCTCATCAAATCTTCAATCAGGCTCATGGCTTTCGGGTGACTCGTCCAGATATTTTTTCGTCTCGACACACTGGCAACGAAGGGGAAGAATGGTTCTTTAACCCCCATCGCCCATACAACCCTCCGAGGCCGCGCTCTCCTCGTGTCGTTGAAGTCCCCATCACTGCTCCGCTACCTGCTGATCCCTCCTTTTCTGCGCAAGGTGCTCGTCGCTCTACTCAGCCGCCTCCTGATCCATCCTTCTCTGCCCAGGGTGCTCGTCGCCGTCGGCCTTAGATTGTTCATTCATATTATTCTTTGTCATGTCCCTCTTTTTAATTTTGACAAAGGGGGAGAAAGAATATTTATTGTTCATTATGTATGCATCCTTATTAATTCTTTTGTTGAATATTAAAAGATGCTCTATTTGGTATTTCTTTGTTTGAATATTATCTGATTAAGGGGGAGTATGTTTTATAATGTTAGAACTAATATTGTCATCATCAAAAAGGGGTAGATTGTTGACTTGTTAATTTTGATGATTCTAGACTTATTACTCTCTAACATTAATCTGACAACGTTGTTAAGATAACCATTTCAGGATATATCTTAATCAAACAAAGACAAGACCTTAGCATGGACAAAGCTTGAATGTTGGACTTGAACTCGGGATTTAAAGACTTGGACTACAATTAAAGATGCAAGAACCTAAGTCTATATTTTCCTTGTTAGTCTTTTCTAAGTCCTTCTTAATAGATCTGACATAAATTCTAGTAAAGAACATAAGCCAAACTTTCACTCGAAGTCAAAAGCATTTTAGTCGAAGCCAAATATTTTAGTCGAATCCAAACTTTCAGTCGAAGTCAAAAGCATTTGAGTCGAAGCCAAATGATTTTAGTCGAATCCAAACTTTCAGTCAAAGCCAAAAGATTTTAGTCAAAGCCAAACTTTTAGTCGAAGCTAAATGATTTTAGTCGAATCCAAACTTTCAGTCGAAGCCAAAAGATTTTAGACGAAACCAAACTTTTAGTCGAAGCTAGATGTTTTAGTCGAAGCAAAAAACTTTTAGTCGAAGCAAAAAACTTTTAGTCGAAGCTAAATGTTTTAGTCGAAGCCAAACTTTTAGTCGAAGCTAAATGTTTTAGTTGAAGCCAATCTTTTTAGTCGAAGCCAAAGTTTTAGTCGAAGCCAAAAGTTTTTAGTCGAATGAAAACTACTTTTAGTCGACTATTTTCTCTTTCCAAGTGGTTCTCTTCCGTTTCTGTATAAAATGGGTCCTTGAGAGCATTTAATTGACCTCTCTTACGAATCTTTCTTACATTCTCAAGAATCATCTGAAAACACTCTCTCATCTTGATCTCTTATCATTCATATATTCTCTATTGAGTGAGTTCATCTTTGAAATAGTTATTCGTAAGCTTCTTTGGTTTGGTTCTTGAAAGAATATATATCTTCCCACCTAAGAAGGCTTAGTCTTAGTTTATTCATTGTAACATCTGCTCCAGAAGGAGCTTGTTTGTTGTATTCAAATTGTAAATCTCTTTTCATTTGTAAACGGTTGGAAACTTTGGAAGGGTTTCGAAAATTATACTGAGGTTTGAGCTAGCACCCGAAGCTAGTTGGTTTAGTGAAAGGCTTGAGTAGGTCTCCCTTGTGTGGAGTGCTCAAGGACTGGACATAGGCTGGTGGGGCCGAATCAGTATAAATCTCTGTGTTGAATTTATCATTGTTATTTCTGTCATTACTTTGTAATCTCGTTTTTTAATTTATACTCAAAATTGTAAAACACCTATTCACCCCCCTCTAAGTGTATTTAGGGACCTACAATGTTATTTCCTTTCTAGCCTTTTTGGGTTGTATGTTCCTTTTGTTCCCTGTTTCATTTCCTTTTCGGTGTGGAGAGAGAGATTAGAAGGCTTGGGAAGCTCATTTGGTATTAAGGTGGTGCTTTGAGGTTTTTCCTTGTTTGAAAGCTTATTAAGGTAAGGGATTTTATCGCTTTTTACTGTGGGAAGGAATTTTTGAAATCCGAAAGCTTATTCTTTGTCCAATGTCATTCATCTTTATTGGTTCACTATTGGTTTGTTTAACTTTTGCTTTCATTTATAACATTGTGTACCTTCCTCCATTTGAGCCTTGATGAGCACACCTTTGCAGTTGGACATTTGTGACCGTCAATTTAAGACTGACACTGACTATGTTGAATAACTCTCATATTGAGAGGGTCCTTTGGACGTATGTTTGTTATGCTAGAGAGCCAAAGACTCCTAGTACGCTCCAGTAGCACACATTTGATGTTTGGATGTTTGGTTCGATATTTGGGTCTTATGACCATCATAGCCATTGTATGTCTATAGCATACTCGGCATATAATTGACATGTAACTTTGTTGCTCCAATATTCGTTGTAAGACATGGCTGCTCTTTTCCAACTAATATTGCCATTCGTTTATGTTAGTTTCTGCTTGATATCTTGCTATTCAACTACCTTACTGGGCTATTTGAGCTCACCCCTTTTCTCTCCTACCTTGCCTTTGCCACAGGTGAAGAGTGTGACAATTGAATGTTATGGCAGCCTTGGAGTTCTTCGCCTTTTGCTTATCATTGAAATTTTTGTATTCGTACTTTGGAAATCTTACCCGAATAGGGGTCATTCAATATTGGAACTTTTGCTTAGCCGCTGCGCATAAAAATCATTTTGTAAGGGAATATTTTGGGAATGTTTTGTAATAGACTTTCGTTATATATGGAAATACTTTATGTTGGAGGCTTTTAGTGCTCTGCTTTTAGAACCTTAGCGGTATATTTAGAGGTTTGTTGACAGTCACGACCTCCCATTGTACAAGGATTTCAGAATTTGGCGAACCTAATTGTTGGAGGTAATCGGGTACCGCTGCACCAAAATCAGAATGATGGACAGAATGATGGTGTTAAAACCAGAGACGTGGAGAAATTCAGAAGCTAGTGCCCGCTTTTAGAGGGGCACCCGATCCAAAGAAGGCTGAAGCGTGGGTGAACCAGAATGAGAAGGTGTTTGACCTTTGGAACAGCAGTGATGAGCAAAAGGTAGCGTATGTTATTTTCATGCTAGAGGATGAAGCTGACCATTAGTGGAAAATGATCAAGCGCACACAGAGAATCAGCGCCAATCATCCCATGACTTAGGAACGATTTAAAGGTATTTTCTTCGAGAAGTATTTTTCTCAGAAGGAGGAAGAATTCTTGAATCTTGTACAGAACGATATGACAGTAGCCCAATATGAGGCGAAGTTCACGTCATTGTCAAGTCATGCCCCGCATCTATTTGACACTAAAAATCATAAAGCAAGAAGGTTCGAGAAAGGATTGAAGCGCGACATTAAGAACAAGTTGTTGGCTTTGAAGCTTCCGACTTATGCCAAGGTGGTTGAACGGGCAGAAATTCTAGAGACAGATTATGGGGAGTTTCTAAAAGAGCAAGAGGAACAAAGACTTAAACGAGGCCGTGCAGAAACTTCAGACAAGAACAAATGTGGTGGTCAGAATAAGAAGAAAGAAACTTTACGAAAGAGCATGCAATCGACTCAAAGGGTTACGAAGGTTTGCGACATCTACGGTAAGAATCATGAAGATAAGCCTTGCCATCGTTTGAAAAATTCATGTTTAAACTGTGGGAAGGTGGGGCATTATGATATGGAATGCCCGTATCTGAGGAAAGAGAAAACTTATAACACTCGAGCTCCGGTTGAGGCTAAACCGCCCACGGGGGACCAGAGGCCGAGAGTACAAGGCCGTGCTTATGCCTTGACTGCCAAAGATGCCACAGCTTCCAATGACGTAGTGGCAGGTACAGTTCAGATCGGTTCTTATTCATTTGATACATTGTCTGACCCTGGGTCCACGCATTCGTTTATAACCTCTTCTCTTGCATGTAAGTTGAGTTCCGACCCACGATCTTTAGAATGTGATTTGATAATTTATACACCGATCGGGAAATCTATCTTAGTATCTACAGTGTACAAGCCTTGTTTGGTAAACATTAAGGGTAGGGTGTTACCTGCTGACCCTATAGCTATGGATATTCAGGATTTTAACGTCATTCTCGGCATGGAGTGGTTGTCTTCCTATCATGCCTCGTTAGATTGCTATGCCAAAGAAGTACATTTTTGGATTCCCGGTCAATCTAAGTTCAAGTATAAAGGTTCTACTTCCATTACTTCGTCTTGCCTTATATCTACCTTGCGGGCTAGACGTTTGCTTCGGAAGGGGTGTCAAGGATATTTAGCTTACATTGTGGATACTCGTATAGCTGTTCAGAACTTATCCGATATTCCCGTTGTTAGCAAATTTTTGGACCTATTTCTGGAAGAACTCCCTGGTCTTCCTCTAGATCGTGAAATCGAGTTTGTTATAGACCTTATACTATGAGCTACTCCAATTTCTAAGATTCCCTACCGTATGGCTCCGGCCGAGCTCAAAGAACTTAAGGGGCAACTGTAAGACCCCAAATAATATATAATTAATTATTTTAATTCTTAGGCTACTTTTGAAATTTTAATAATATTTTGGAATTCCTTTTGAATAAGTAACATATCTTTAGGGGCCTTTGGAGTAATTTACTAAGTTTAGAGAAATAAAAAGACTGGTTAGTTTGTGTTTTATCGTTAAATAGAGTCTGATCTTTTAGAGAGAGGAGAAGAAAGAGAAAAATTAGGGCTTGAGGATTTCAACCTTCTTCTCACAATTGGTTTGATACGTTCGGAAGATTACGCATCTTTGCGAATCTTGTAGCGTAAATTGAGGTAAGGGTTTCATACATACATCTACTTCTCTTCATCGATAAAAGTGTCATATTTTGTAGTAATTGTTTGGGTTGAAATTTCAGTTGCGATTGGTGGTTAGCTACGCAATTCCTTGGATTACGTACAAAGTAAATTGTCGGACGTGTTGTTGTTCTTTGACGTTTTCTTCTTTTATTTCCTCATAACTACCTCAAATCAACTCGGATTGAAACGATTCAATTTCTGTTGAACTCGGATTTTTGTCCTCTTGGATTTAAGTCTAATATTGAATATATTTTGAAGTCGTTAAGATATCGTTTCTGAAATTCAAAGTTTTGATTCTTTGTCGCTAATACTTGTTTGAGATACTTTGATGTCCATTGGACCTCTTTGAATTGAACTAATGTTAGAACCTTCACGTGCTTAGGTTAACGTGATGCCATGACATGATATGGCAATTGCTACCGGTATGCAAACTTTGAACTTAGAACCTTCACGTACTTAGGTTAACGTGCTTTACAGTTACGTATTACGTGATTGTATCGTATTCGATTATTAGTTCAATTATTCGAATGTGTTCCTTTAACTTTGACTTTGATTTGATATTGATGGATTGGAATGTCCCGAAGTGGGATTATTGGTCGTGCTGAGATTTTCAATCGTCTTTGCACTTTGTTGTCATATGTTTTGTTGGACTCAGCTATATATTATTGAATACCTACGTTGTACTCCGTGGGTGTGTGCGTGTGATCTTTACTGGGCTTTGTGCTCACCCCCCCTTTCTCTCCCCATTTCAGGTAGTTAAGCTGAGACGGCTTAGAAGAGTTAATAGCATTATGCTTAAGCTTGGAGTGAACTTTAATTGATAATTTTCTTAGTAGCTTTGAAATAAGAACCATGTAATAGTTTTTGATTTAGTGACTTTTGGTACCCCAATGTTTGGGAAGTGACTATTGTTATTAGATTTCCGCTGCATTTATTAGACTTTGAGGATAAATACAAATGCTTTTGATTTGGGATACATTTAGAGCTCTGATTATCATTTTGAGGTTATGTTACTGGTAAAATTCTTTGGATATTATATTTCTGGTAAGCAGGAATATTTTGAAATAGTATGTGTAGGTCCGCCTCCGGGTCGGGGCGTGACAGATTTGGTCTGCCTCCGGGTCGGGGCGTGACAGAACTTCAAGAATTGCTCGAGAAAGGCTTTGTTCGCCCAAACGTCTCTCCTTGGGGTGCTCCTATTTTATTTGTAAAGAAGAAGGACAAAACGATGAGATTGTGCATGACATATAGAGAGTTGAACAATATCACAGTTCGTAACAAGTACCATTTGCCACGGATTGACGACTTGTTTAACCAACTTCAAGGTGCTGAATATTTCTCCAAAATTTACTTGAGGTCAGGTTACCATTAATTGAAGATTCAAAGGGAAGATATATCCAAGACTGCTTTCTATACAAGATATGGACACTATGAGTTTGTAGTAATGCTGTTTGGTTTGACTAATGCACGTGCATCGTTTATGGACTTAATGAATCGGGTATTCAAGCGATACTTTGACCAATTTGTCATAGTTTTTATTGATGACATACTGATTTACTCCAAAAGCAAGGAAGAACATGAAGAACATTTACGTATGGTGCTATAGATTTTGAGAGAAGAGAAGATGTATGCCAAGTTCAAAAAATGTGAATTTTGGCTTGAGAAAGTTGTGTTTTTAGGGCATGTGGTGTCTAAAGATGGGATCTCGGTGGATCATCTAAGGTAAAGGCAGTGTGGAAATGGGAAAGACCAAAAATAGTGGGAGAAGTTCGTAGTTTCCTTGGCGTTGGCGAGGAAGATTTTGAGTACCCTTTTGTGCCCGAGAATAAGGGATAGTAAGTCTTTTGTGCACTTGTACATAGAGAGAGAGGGGTGCCATGTAGACATGTGTTATTTGTTACGGGACTAATGTGGAAGTGTGATGTGTACGTGTGTATAAGCTTGGATTTGTAAGGATGGATGAAATTAATATATGTCTAAAATACATGTTGTGATTTATATCCGAATGAAATTAGTGCACTCTGATTACCTTCGGAAAAAGGTTAGCGTGTTAGAATATGTGTTGTCGTGTTCTGCTTCTCAGGGAGTGACAATTAAGATGGTATCAGAGCATAAGTTTTGCCTATTAGCCAGAATATGATCTTCGGAGTTAATTCTTAAGCTTGATCTTAGAACTTCAGTTTCCTCTAATTTCATACCTCTTTATAGGAACGAATGGCTAGCAGAGAAACAAGTTCTTCGGGGAAAGACGCGGACAACGCTTTGAAGGATATGTATGTGATATTGGGGCGTATGGTCTCTTGCCTGAAGAATTACCAAATTAACAATCTCAACCACCGGGCATCTGACCATGATCTAGAAAGGCAAGGTAAATCTGAATTGCTAAAGAATTTCATGAATATGCATCCACCAGAGTTTGTTGGAGAGGGTGACCCAGACAAACCTGAAAATTGGATTAGGAATTTGGAGAAAATCTTTAAGACCATGGGGCTGAATGATAAGATGAAATCATTACTTGCAACTTTTAGACTTGAAAACGATGTTGCATGTTGGTGGGAAATAATCGATAGCAAATGGACAGCGGCTCAAACAGTTTGCACTTGGGAATTGTTCAAAATCGAGTTCAATAAAAACTACATTCCTCGAAGTGGTAAACTGAAAAAAGGAGGCTGAGTTTCTAAATTTAGAGCAGGGTAATCTAACGATGCAACAATATGCAACCAAGTTCACATCACTGGCCAGGCATGCTTCGTACTTGGTAGAGGGAGAAGATAGCAGGGCTAGAAAATATCAAGATGGTTTGAAGCCTGAAATCCAAGAAAATATCTCAGTTCTCAATATTGATGACTATTACAAAATGGTAGACAAAGCTTTACTCATTGAGAAGAGTGATGGGGACATAAAGAGGAAAAGGGCACGGTTGAGTGGAACTAGACCAAATCTTTCGAATTGGCAAGGAGGAAGGAATTTGAACATCGGTGGTAATAAAGTGCAAAGAGGAAGGGCATATAATGATCAATAAAGCATGCAACAACCTAAAGGCAAGCTTACGACTCAGAAAATTCAGCAAGTACAAGGGTACAAATTGACTTGTTCTTATTGTGACAAGGTTGGGCATAATTTTGATTCTTGCAGGACGAAGGAAGGGAAATGTTGGCTGTGGCAAGCAGGGAACGAGTATATGCCAAGGTACGGGGAAACCTAGACTTCAGGGAAGGGCTTTTGGTTTAGGACAAGAGGACGCAAGAAATTCGTCTGAAGTCATTGGAGGTACACTTTCTTTTTTTCAGCACTTCGCACGTGTTTTGATTGATCCAGGTTCAATCACATTCTTATGTGATGCCAAGGAAAGTGGGTTCGTACCTACGTGGAGGTGCCACAAAGGCTGCAGTCCGAGTCAGATGCCAAGTATGTTGATGTGAGACACAGCAATGGTGGAACAAGGGCAGAAACCAAGGGCTTCCCAGACAGAGCTTGAGGGTGGCAGTGCTGTAAGGGTGATAGCGCATGATGAATACACGATGACAGTCACAGTCTGATGCTTAGGTTCAGAGTTAGGGTCATGTATGTTCCTCTCTCTAGGATTCTAGAGTGAGAAAGTGAAAATATGTTCTGAAAATGTCCAACCTCCCAAATGAATTCTCAAGACCTCTATTTATAGAGATTGAGATGATGATGTCATTAACCGACACGTGGCGCTCCTCGAGAGTGACACGTCACCGGGGGGTCCACGGGTGCCGGTGCTCCACGAACTGTCGGATCTCATATTCACCCGGCCTGCCCCGCACAGCGTCGCTCTATCTGTCTGGAAAGACTGGCTCCCACAACGGTGTGGCTAGATAACCCCCTTGATCTAGCCTCCAATCCAAGCCCTTGCGGAGTCCCACAAGCCTGGCAGTGGTGGGGATGACCCGACGCCCAACTGTCAGGTGAACTAGGCGTGATGCCCTCCGAAGACCTGTTCCCGTCATGGAGTGACCCAGGGGTCATAGTCCCTAGGGGTGCCGACGTAAGCCCCCAGTGCCAGAGCACGTAGGCCAGTCACGCAAACACGCTGGCAGAGATAGTGTCCCCGAGGAGTCGCTTATTCCGCAGGTCGAGGTAGCATCCCGGAGGAGCCGTCTACCTGGCCGGCCAAGGTAGCATCCCGGAGGAGCCGTCTACCTGGCCGGCCAAGGTAGCATCCCGGAGGAGCCGTCTACCTGGCAGAAGGGGAGTCTTCGTGCCAGAACACTTGGAGCTCCCTGGCAGAGATAGTGTCCTAGAGGATTCGCATATCCCCGCGGGTGAGTCCTTGTGCCGAAGCACTCGAAGCGCGTCAAGCTAGCATCCCGGAGGAGCCGTTTTCCAACTGGCCGAGGTAGCATCCCGGAGGAGCCGTCTACATGGCGGAAGGGGAGTTGAAGAGCTCCCTGGCGGAGATAGTGTCCCGAAGGAGTCGCCTATTCCCGCGGGTGAGTCCTTGTGCCGGAGCACTCGGAGCGCGTCAAGGTAGCATCCCGGAGGAGCCGTTTACCTGACTGGCCGAGGTAGCATCCCTGAGGAGCCGTCTACCTGGCAGAAGGGGAGTTGAAGAGCTCTCTGGCGGAAGGGGAGTTGAAGAGCTCCCTTGCGGAGATAGTGTCCCAGAGGAGTCGCCTATCCCCGCAGGATGTTGCACACTCCGGAAAGTGGGTCGAAGCATGTTCCACGACCAAGGCAAGGTGCACATGGTGTGGCAAATAAGTGTGGTGCCCGGGGGGCATGTAACATGATTGTGGCGCATGGGCGCAACGGAGTGAGTAAGGTGTCGGGGGCACGGTAGTGTGACAGAGAGCCTGGGGGCACGGCTGTATCAGCGGCGCACGGGCATGGCGGAGTCTTGAAGTGCGACACCCGGATGCCGGCGACGGGGTCGAGGAGTTGTGTCTGGGCGACGGGGTGGCGGAGTTGTGTACGGGCGACAGGGTCGCGGAGTTATGTATGGTCCCTTGAAGAGAAGTGAAAATGCTAAGTATGGAAGCCAAAGGCCAACCCTTGGGGGAAGGCCAAGGCCAACCTCAAGGGGAGCCCGAGGCCGACCCCAAAGGGAAGGCCGAGGCCGACCCCAAGGGGGAGGCCAAGGCCAAGCTCCTTCGGCAAGCGCCAAGGTTCACTGACAGGCGACGGGCGATGTGCGACGGTCGGAGCGTGATGAGCAGTCGCGCAAGGATGAGTTTCTTGGTGACGAAGTAACGTAACAAAAGTGAGAAGTGCACGTGACTTGAGCGTGCATGCTTTGACCGGTTGTGAGCGTTGAATATTGACTGTTGCTTGTGCGGATGTGTCATGAAAAGTGGGACCCCAATGGGCCTTTGGGTACGACTAGAATAGGTTGGGAACATTATGTAGCCCCACATTTTGTGCATCATTTTGGGGTAAGAGACTTGAGAGTTTAGCCTATGAACTTGTGGTGAGTATACCTACGGGGGACTCCTTACTTATTGACGTTATATATAGATCATGCCCAGCAGTAGTGTGTGGTAAAAGACTTAACGCATATCTGATATTTCTACCCTTTAAGAATTTGGATGGCATTCTTGGTATGGATTGGTTATCTCAACATCGTGCTAATGTTAATTGTCATGCTAAGAGTGTTACTTTTGATATGCCGAAATAAGGTACACTGGCATTTGTCGGGGATAAAGGGTTTTCTTCAACACCTATTATTTCTACTATTCATGCTCGTAAGTTGCTTTCTAGAGGTTGTGTAGGGTACCTTTGTTATGAAATTATCACGGTAAGAAGGAGCAGAAAATTGAAGACATTCCAGTTGTTCATGAGTTCAACAATGATGTGTTCACTGATGATATAAAAGCTCTACCCCCTGATCAAGAATTTGAATTTGTTATTGAGTTATTACCAGGAACAAGTCCGGTTTCTAAAGCTCCATATAGAATGCCTCCAACAGAGTAGAAAGAGTTGAAGGTTCAGTTGCAAGAACTACTAATTAAAGGCCTTATTCAACCAACTGTACTGTCCGTTAAAAAGAAAGACAGTTCGTTGAGATTGTGCTTTGATTACAGGCAATTGAATCATGTGACTGTGAGGAACAAATATCCACTTCCGCACATTGATGACTTGTTTGATCTATTATAGGGTGCAATAGTATTTTCTAAGCTTGATTTGAGATCAGGATATCATCAATTTAAAGTTCGGAAAGAAGATGTACCCAAAATAGCTTTTAGAACACGTTATGGTCATTATGAGTTCAATGTTATGCCGTTTGGTGTTACTAACGCTCCAGCAGCCTTCATGGACATGATGAATCCTATTTTTAAGCCATAATTGGATTCCTTTGCTGTTGTCTTTATTAATGATATTCTTTTCTGCTCCAAGGATCGTGAACAACACGAATACCATCTCCGGGTAGTGTTGCAAGATTTACGTGAAAAGAAATTGTACGCAAAGTTCAGCAAATGTGAGTTTTGGCTCGAGCAAGTTACATATTTGGGACATATTGTATCTAGTGCAGGCCTATCCATAGACCCAGTAAAGATTGAAGCGGTTGTGAATTGGCAAAGACCGGCTACTATGAAAGAAGTTCGTTGCTTTTTGGGACTGGTATTACTGGATATTTGTGCCAAATTTCTCAATAATTTCAAGTCCATTAACAAAGCTTACTCAAAAATCAGTGAAGTTTATTTTGGATGCCAAGTGTGAGGCTAGTTTCCAAAAATTAAAGTAACGATTGATTTCAGCCTCTATTCTAACTCTATCGGAAGGTCACGATAATCATATTATCTATAGTGATGCTTCACATGTTGGTTTGGGTTGTGTTATAATGCAGCGGGGAAAGGTAATAGAATACGATTCGAGGAAGCTAAAACCCTATGAGCAACCTATCCTACACATGATTTGGAATTGGCAGCAATTGTATTTGCTCTCCATAAATGGCGGCATTATTTTTATGGGGTAGCGTTTGAAGTGTATACGGACCATAAAAGCTTGAGGTATTTATTTTCATAGAAAGAGCTCAATATGAGGTAACGTAGATGGATGGAACTTATCAATGATTATAATTGCACCATCCCATATCATCCGGGCAATGCTAATGTGGTTGTTGATGCATTGAGTAGAAAAGCTATGGTTACACACTTGATGATAAAATAGTGGAAATTGTTAGAAGATGCATGCGTTTGACAGCCTCGAGTACTTAAGACAGGTATTGTCTTTGCTAATATTAAGGTACAGCCTATTTTGATAAAAAAAAATATTTGAGAAGTACAAGCACGAGATCCAGAAGTACAAGCTATTTTGAAAGATTCGTTCCAAATCATATTTTACGTTGCACAGTGATGGTTTGCTCCGAATTGGTAAGAGAATGTGTGTTCCGAATGATGCTAGTTTGAGACGAGAGATAATGGAAGAAGCACATCGGTCCAAGTATTCTATCTACCCCAAAAGTACTAAAATGTATAAGGCTCTAAAGTCTAGTTATTTATGGAGTAACATGAAGAGAGATGTGGCTGAATTTGTTGAAAAGTGTCTTAAATGTCAACAGGTTAAGTTGGAACATCACAAACCAGCTGGGTACTCTAACCTTTATCTGTGCCTGAGTGGAAATGGGAGCATATTACGATGGACTTTGTATCAGGTTTATCTCGAACTCGAAATGGACATGATGCTATTTGGGTGATTATTGATAGACCCACTAAATCGACTCACTTTCTTGCTATAAATGTGACTTACACCTTAGAGAAGTTGGCAATGTGTGTATATAAAAGAGATTGTTAGATTCCATTCAATACTGGTTGGATTTGAGTGTTCTATAACTTTCTGGAGAGCTGAAGATGTGAGATTTAACATTGATTCTTTGATTATGACCTAATTCAAAGTTTATACTGCCCTAAATGGCATAAACATGAAACTGGTCGAAGCTGATTGAACTGGGTGGGCAAATTCTGTATTGATATTTAAGCGAGCATATCTCATTCAATAGTTGTCGGATTTGAGTGTTCTCTAACTTTCTGGAAAGATTAAGATGTGTGCTTCAACAATTAATTAATATTACTCTCAAATTCGAAGTGTATGTTACCCTAAATTGCTCAGATTTGGAACTAGTCTGCTTTCACTGAAACTATTTTGAGCTAAGAAATGCATATAAATGTTTTTTTATCATACTTGATGTGTTTAACATTCTCAATGCATTATATCATGCTATAAATCATGTGAGTCTTCGGAAGTCGTGGCTGGGGGTCGAAGGTCGGCAAATCTTGTTATATGGAAACGGGATATATGTTGAAATTGCTCGGCAAGTTAACCTCCCATGGGCATTACATTGGGCAACGTATGCTGTCAATATGTGCAAAGTCTTGTGTAAGCTCTAAATTTATCACTCATAAACTGAATTTGATCTGCTCAGCATTTGAGTGATCAATTTAAGGTCTAACCAAGAAAGGGTGGTAGTTGAACGAGCATTCGGCTTATGATTTGGGCTCCTTAGAGTCATTATGATATGTGTTATACTTGAGTTATTTCTTGCTCGTTCGCTGCAATTTATCATATGCCATGCATGAGTTTTGTTTTGTTTGGTTTATGCACGCTTGTTACGATTAAGATAGTGTTTATGTTGGTCATATGTTTACTCTACTTAGCTGTGGCTAACCCAACTTTCATAACTACTTTTTAGATACTAGAGAAGATCAAGAAGTGGTAGGTGAGAACGTTGGCGAGGAAGATTTTGAGTACCCTTTTGTGCCCGAGAATAAGGGATAGTAAGTCTTTTGTGTACTTGTAAATAGAGAGTGAGGGGTGCTATGTAGACATGTATTATTTGTTACGGGACTAGTGTGAAAGTGTGATGTGTACGTATGTATAAGCTTAGATTTGTAAGGATGGATGAATGTAATATAAGGCTAAAAGACCTATTGTGTGGTTTATATCCGAATGCAATTAGGGCACTCTGATTACCTTCAGAAGAAGGTTAGCATGTTAGAATATATGTTGTCGCGTTCTGCTTCTCGGGGCGTGGCAATTACTATGGTATCAGAGCATAAATTTTGCTAATTAGCTAGGATATGATTGTCGGAGTTAAGTCTTAAGTTTGATCTTAGAACTTCAGTTTCCTCTAATTTCATGCATCTTTATATGTACGAATTGCTGGCAGAGAAACAAGTTCTTCGGGGAAAGACGCCGACAACGCTTTGAAGGATATATATGTGATATTGGGGCGTATGGTCTCTTGCATGAAGAATCACCAAATTAACAATCTCAACCACCGAGGATCTAACCATGATCTAGAAGGGCAAGGTAAATCTGAATTGCCAAAGAATTTCACGAATATGCATCCACTAGAGTTTGTTGGAGAGAATGACCCAGACAAAGCTGAAAATTGGATTAGGAACTTGGAGAAAATCATTAAGACCATAGGGCTGAATGATTAGATAAAATTATTACTTGCAACTTTTAGACTTGAAAATGATGCTGCTTGTTGGTGGGAAATGATCGATAGCAAATGGACAGCAGCACAAACAGTTCGCACTTGGGAATTGTTCAAAATCGAGTTCAATAAAAACTACATTCCTCAAAGTGTTAAACTGAAAAGGGAGGCTGAGTTTCTGAAATTTGAGCAGGGCAATCTAACGGTGCAACAATATGCAACCAAGTTCACATCACTGGCCAGGCATGCTTCGTACTTAGTAGAGGGAGAAGATAGGAGGGCTAGAAAGTTTCAAGATGGTTTAAAGCCTGAAATTCAAGAAAAGCTCTCAATTCTAAATATTGATGACTCTTACGAAATGGTAGACAGAGCTTTGCTCATCGAGAAGTGTGATGGGGACATACAGATGAAAAGGGCACGGTTGAGTGGAACTAGACCAAATCTTTCGAATTGGCAAGACGGAAGGATTTTGAACATCGGTGGTAATAAAGTGCAAAGAGCAGGGGCATATAATGACCAATGAAGCATACAACAACCTAAAGTCAAGCTTGCGACTCAGCAAATTCGGCAAGTACATCGGTACAAATTGACTTGTTCTTATTGTGGCATGGTTAGGGATA
This sequence comes from Escallonia rubra, assembly GCA_033065855.1. NCBI lineage: Eukaryota > Viridiplantae > Streptophyta > Magnoliopsida > Escalloniales > Escalloniaceae > Escallonia > Escallonia rubra. The sequence continues at coordinate 116,520 of JAVXUO010002614.1, forward strand.
ATTTTGATTCTTGCTGGAGGAAGGAATGGAAATGTTATGCCTGTGGATCCTTGGATCACCATGTGAATGATTGTCCTAATCTGAGGCAAAAACCCATTCAGCAAAGTGGCAAGCAGGGAACGAGTACAGGCCGAGGTACGAGAAAACCAAGACTTCTAGGAAGGTGGTTTGGGACAAGATGAGGCAAGAAATTCGGCCGAAGTGATTGGAGGTACACTTTCAATTTTTTAGCACTTGGCACGAGTTTTGATTGATCCAGGTTCATCACATTCTTATGTAGCCCCACATTTTGTGCATCATTTTAGGGTAAGAGACTTGAGAGTTTACCATTTGAACTTGTGGTACTACCTAGGGGGAACCCTCATATTTGGGGCATCGGTTGGCAACCCATGCAAGCAGTCAAAATGGCGCATTGCTCGGTCTGGCAACTGCCACTCTGCGACCTCGAAGTGGATCAGGGGTATGCGCTGCAACACGGATAGCTTGAAGACGAACGACTCTCTGACCCGTCGCGCCAAACGTCTGTACGGTGCCCAACACATTTTGCCCGAAGATAGCGAGTCGAACTCCCCTCGATAGTACGTAATGTTGTGATGGGGATCGACTCTCCTCTGGTAGTGGCTCTCCTTCCGGCTGTACTCCCAAGCACACAACCGAGGCCACACTTTATCGATTCCGTCCCTACGCGTTGGTGCGCCGGTAGCAAAGTGCTCATAAGACCACACCTGAGAACAAAGACAAATTATATTTATATTAACGTCAAAATTTATTGTCGATTCAACAAAAAAAACAATAATGAAATCAAGATTTGTATGATATACCTGCAATAGCGAGAGACATGCACATATGGCTTTGGAGTTGGGCCTCGTTGCCGTGTGCAATGCTCGGTACAGATACGAAAGAATTGCTGCACCCTAGGCATAATCCCCAACCTCCCACATGTTTTGCAGCAACGGTAAATATTTGACGCTGACCGTATTCTTCGACGTCGTTGGAAAGAGAATTGCTCCCATCACCCATAAGAGGAAGGCCTGTGTGTACAGGACAAGCATCTCATCCGTGCAGTGGGCCAACAGCTCCTTGTAGTTATCTACCAAACACTTCAATTTTATGCCAACAGTGCTAAATTGATCCTGAGGTATCGAAGTAAAGAAGTCCCTAGCCGTTCTCTTAACCGTTGCTTCCGGCGGAGGAGCAATAACGGGCCGCCCCGTCACCGGTAACATTAAGATGAACCCTACATCTTCTAGGATAATTGTCATCTCTCCACATGGGAAGTGAAACGTATTCGTTTCACTTCTCCACCTTTCAACAAGGGCACCTATTAAGTTTCGGTCAAGGTGTTGAAAGATCTGTCCATGCATGAAAATCCCAAACCCAATTCCACGCAGTATCCTTTTCTGGGACTTGTTCAATTTCTAGGATTTGAAATTATCGGATACCTCTAGTGTGGTAAGAAGTGCTCTTTCCTACGAATATACTAAATACAATTTAAGCAAAGCAAAAGTATACAATATTTGTGAGAATAAGAAAGTTGATAAAATAAGTATCTTACTTGACCATCCCATATGAGCGTACTGATATGGTTGGCTTGGTCGTATAACACGGAGGGATCTTCTGGTCCAGGGTTAAATTCCATTTTTTGCAACTAAAATTATGAAAAAACCTTCTCAGTTTGGATTTTACAATTTGGATTTTGATAATCGCTCGCAAACATACAACGCTAGCACATGCATAATACATATAACACAAGCACATGCATAATACATACAATGTTAGCATATGCTCATATGTATAATAGATATATATACATACACGGACTCAACACTTACAAACGCTAGCACATGAACAAATATATATATATATATATATATATATATATATATATATATATATATATTCTCATCGCTAGCACATGCTCAATGCATGATCAAAACCATGCATAAAACGCAATATTCATCACAACTATAGATTACAAACATATAAAGGATTGATTTTGTGAACTTACGTGATCAATTAGACAATTAAAGGACTTCTTAGGAAGAAATTGCGCAGATCTGCTTGCCAACGCCGCTGGAAAAATTTGTGAGTAAAAAGAATGGAGAAGAGTTTCGTAGTTAGGTTTTTTGTGAATATATATGGATTGTCCGCCACATAATGTAGCGGACAGTATCACAACGTCCGCTACACTGTGTAGCGGACATTTATTGAATAAAGACCGTCCGCTACACTATGTAGCGGACACTGTTGACTTGACATTGACTGACATGTGTCAGTCAAAAAGCTGTCCGCTACACAGTGTAGCGGACGGCTTTTTGACTGACTCATGTCAGGACCAGAAAGTTGTCCGCTACACAGTGTATCAGACAAGGGAAGAGGGGCAACATGGTAAAAAAGACTGCCAGCTACACTATGTAGTGGACCAGACGACTGACATTTTTTTTTTAAAAAAATATCTGGGCAAAATCTCTTATTTTGCTAGCGCTATTCAACTGATCAGCTCCCATATATATATATATATATATATATATATATATATATATATATATATATATATATATATATATAGGGAGCTGATCCGTTGAGAGCGCGGGCAAAATAGGAGAACTTGCAAGCGCAATCTGGCCGTCCATCCTGAAAGATGGACGGCCCAGATCGCGCTTTTTTCGAATACTGTCAGGCGTCCGCGACAATATGTCACGGACGAACTTTTTTACCTTTTTGCCCCTCCGCCCCGTCCGCTACACTGTATCGCGGACGGTCCAAATATTTTTTTTACGTTTTTTTAAGTTCGTTCGCTACATAATGCAACGAACGTTTTTTTTACAAAAATACCCTCATGTTCCATCCGCTACATTATGTAGCGGACGAGTAGACAGACACTACTTTTTTTTTCTCTTTCTCTGTCATTTCTCTCATTGTCCTTCTGACATCTCTCTCTCTCTCTCTCTCTCTCTCGTTTCTCTCACTGTCCTTTCTCTTTCTCTCCCCTCTATCTATTTCTCTATCTCTCTCGTTTCTCTCACTGTCCTCATTTTCCTGTTCTTCCTCAACCACAGCAACAGAGGATGAAGAAGAAGTGGAGGGTTCAATTTCTCTCTCCTCTCTTTCTCTCTCTCTCGCGAGCATAATTTGTTGTTTAAAACCTTGACAGCCCTCTTGCTCTTCTTCCTCCCATGGCAGCCCTCTTGCTCTTCTTCCTCTCCGTCTCGGCGTCCGCCTCGGACATGTCGATCATCAAGTTTGACGAAACCCATGACACCAAGTCCAGCTGGAGACCGGACGACGAGGTTATGGCCGTTTACGAGTCGTGGCTTGTCGAGCACGGGAAGTCGTACAACGGGCTAGGCGAGAAGGAGAAGAGGTTCCAGATTTTTAAGGACAACTTCCACTTCATCGACGAGCAGAACGCGGCCAACCGGAGCTTCAAGCTGGGTCTGAACCGCTTCGCCGATCTGACCAATGAGGAGTACCGGTCCAT
>JAVXUO010002614.1:132500-205000 GCA_033065855.1 Escallonia rubra
CATTCCAAACTATTGGAGTAGCTCTCTTATGTACTTTGCTTGTTGATGAAAATTCATTTGTTTGGTTTATTTGGAGTCCAAAGAAATAGCTCTCCCATTGTACGCATCTCAAATCTCCACTCATAAACTAGAAATTTACTTGCACATATACTGATTGTCTTCAACATATATTTGGTTTATAAAAAACGTCTCTTCCTTAGTTCCAATAAAGAGTGTAGTATTAGTTATTCCTATTTTATAATCATTTTAAACCAAAAAAATTGTGAGACGCTCATACCCAGATTTAGGAGCTTGTTTCAAGCTATATGAAGCTTTTTGTAAGTTGAAAACTCGGTTAGAAACATTCCCATGCTTAAAGCCTGGATGTTGCTTAAGATACACTTCTTCATTTACAACACCACAAATAAAAGCACTCTTGACACCAATTTTGTAATGTTTAAAATTCTGTAGGATGCAAATGTATGTAACATTCCATTCACCTCCTCCATTATTGCTACGAGTGCATGCCTCTTCAAAATCTATACCCTCAACTTGATTAAAGCCTTGGGCCACTAATCTAGCCTTTTTATTTATGATGGTACCATGCTCATATATTTATTTCCGAACAAGCATTTGGTACCTATAACTAAGACATCTTTGGGAGGGTCAACTAAGGTCTACATATTGTTCCTTTCAAGTTGATTTACTTCATTTTATATCAATAATCAAATCATTATCAAAGTAAGGCTCGTCTATTTTGTTAGGTTCAACATGATTTTAAAAGGATGCATATGCACAAAAATGAATGAGATCGAGTTGTTACCCTTCTTTAAATATCACATTATATTCAATCGTATACATCTTCTTGAACACATCTTGTTTGAACATCACCTATACTTCTTCTTGCATCAATAAGAAAATCTCCATCAAGTAAGGGTTCATCTAGATTATTAGGTTCAAAGATGCATAGACACAAGAATTGAACGAGATCAAGTGGTTACCTTTTTTCTAGCATACCTATGATTCGATGAGTTGCAAATTTTATACTCCTTTGAAAACTACGTAAGGTAATAGCATAATAACATTTATTCTATGGTTCATTATATTCATGTTCCTCATCCTATATGTTGTCATTGACAAATCTTTTGTCGACTTGTCCATCTTATCTTACACGCCACCTACATTGGCCATCATCTGTAGCATCTCAAGGATTAGTGTCAACCAGTGTTATCAAAGAAGCACCTAGGCACAAGGCGCACTCCCTGCGCCTCGCCTAGGGCCTAGGCACAACCCCTTCGAAAAGGCACGTGCCTTGCGCGCCTAGGCGCCCAGGCGCAAGGTGGTGGTGGAGGCGCAAAAAAAAAAAGCCCAAAGATCCTAAGTTTTTATTTTTGTGTCGTGGCATCATCTCAACCGTTCATTATATTCCATTCTTTGTTTCATAACACAATAAATCAATATCTAAACCACAAAAAAACCTAAAATCTTAAATCCCCAATCCATCAATTCTCGTATTGTTGTTTATTGTGCTAGTGTCCCGTCTCCAATTGTTACTCTTTTTAAAGTAAATTTACTCATTCATTTTATCTTTAGACAAAGAATATAAAATTGATGAGGAATCTCTACTAGACTTGGAGCCTATGATTTGCTTTTGAGGAAACCATTGTTGTCTTAGCCCTCACTAATGATGAGGATGCCATGGTCATTTTTACTTAGGATTAACTACTCCTCATGGGATTAAAAATTTTTCTAGTATTCAAAATTTGTTAAATTGTCATGTTCTGAACTTTTTTACGTGATTTTATTGGTTTAATGCACAAATATATATTTATTTTTATTTTGCGCTTCACTTCGAAAAGGTGTGCGCCTGTGCCTAGGCGCCTTAGGTGCGCCTACGCCTTTAATAACTACGGTGTCAACGGATCCGTCAAAGCCAACATGTATGGAATCTTCTATAACAAAAGTAGATTTATTAAAACAGGATAAACTCCAGAATTAGTAGAGTAACCGAAGACAATTCCTTCGAAAGATTTAGCATCAAACTTTTGCACGAGGAGACGATTATTCAAGATAAAATATTTGCATGAAAAAAGATTGAAAATAGTTAACCCAATGTTTTTTCAAGTTCTAAGCTCATAAGGAGCTTCATTGAAAACATGCCTAACAAAAACACAATGCAAATTGTATCAAGCAACGTTAAAGGGCTTAAATTTATTTGGATGTTTTCTTTCCTAAAGCATAGTTTTACCCATGTTTCCAGAGCGAGGTACTTTATCTCTACTTCCTAGTTTTGTTGAAGAGTTCAAGTAGACAACAACTCATGATAACTCCATGCTTATCACAAAGTTTAACACGATCCTTTTGATATGATTTCTCTCTCTAAAAGACCCTCCCACCTCTCTTTGGACTCTCTAAAACTTCCAAAATCCAGCACAGTCCCACCGTGCGTTAGCGGGCATGGGGTGGAGGCCTGTCTCCGGCGTAATTATGTGTAGGTTTGTTGGTTGGTTGTTGGTTATCTTTAGAGGTGTACACCAAGGGTGGCCAGCGATAGAGTTGTGGGTCCATAGCTGGATTCCAGTGGATGACCCTACTAGGTGGCTACTTATGGTATCACATTATATGTAGTTCAGGTGCCATCTCCTCATATCTGAGCAATCACGATGTGAACCTAAAGGTTTTTTCTCTGACTTCACTGGATCTAGTTAGATCTAATAGATCTGAGATCTATTCAATCTACTACTTTTGTTAGATCAAAATCATTATTATCGTAATTGGTTTATTAGTACTTATGCATGGAAAGAAGAAGCCTTGATTTTGGGGCTAGATGTATCACAGTCGGTGGTGGTCGAAATACCAGCCGACGGTTGCCAGAATCCTCGCCGGGGATTGGTCAATTCTGCAACGGCTGTGGTCATATCATGTTGGGGTTCTATATTTTATGCTCACTTCAGAATTTCATCAATGCCTCTCCTTGCCTTTAAGTGTTTATTTTAGGGTGTGTGGGGGGGAGTAAGTGGGTCCAATGGCAGGCTTTGGGGGGCTTCTGGTAGAGATCTTGGTTTGCTCTTGTTCATCCTACCTTCATGTATCTAGGTTTTTATATTCACTACTAGAAAATTGGCTTTTAGCGACGGGTTTTTACCGACGTAAGAGATTTCGTCGGTAAATATACTTTTACCGACGGAACACACTGTCGGTAAAATGTCCGTTGTTAATTAATATTACCGACAAAAAGTACCGTCGATAAATATTTTTGTCGACAATTTTTTTGCGGTAGTCTTTAGCGATGGAATTACCTTCGCTAAAACTTTTTTTATAAAATTAGTTTTTTGGAGGGTTTTAAAAAATTGTTTAAGCGACGGAATAAACCCGTCGCTAAAACTTCCATCGGTGGAGGCCATAATTCAGCGACGGACTTTTAGCGACGGGTTTATTCCGTCGCTAAAAGTCCTCGATTAAAAGACCACATATGCTTCTTTCTCCCTCCCCGTTTCTCTATCTGAAAATCACCCCACCGCTGCACCGCCGTTCTCAGCTCCGAACTCCATTTACACGGTGACCCACCTTCGCACTTCCCCTACACGGTGACCTCCGGTGATCCCCCTCCACAGTGACTCATCCACTGCCGCCGCGTGAAAAGCCCTCTATCGCCGCTCGCCACCAACGCCGCTGCCCTTCACTGCCACCGTCGCTGCCCTTCACTGCCACCGTCTATTACACGGAGGACGTCGTTACAAGGTAAGTCCACTAAATTAATGATTAGTTAAAGTTGTTAAATTAATGAATTATTGCTATTGTTGGGGGTTGTTCTGATGCCTTGATTTGAATATCCTTGAAGTACTCGTGTAAGAAGATACTAGCCATGATCTTATAAATGTAAAAATAGTTACATACTGCCATAAAATCCAGATTTCGTTTTGCGCTGCTGTAGAGGCAGCATCATGATTTTACATGTTTTGGAGGATTGCAATTTTGTATCTTGTTACATGTTCAGTAAATTGAACCTCTGTCAGATGAATGCATGTCAAAGTGGTGCTTGCTCGACGAACTAGCGATAAATTTGGTTAAATTTGGTTGGCATCACTAATTCGTCAAGCAAGAGTGAATATGAGTGGTTTGGTTGTGCAAGTGCAAGAGCAAATTATTAAGAATGGCAGGGCTTTCCACTTATACGAGGAGTACTAATTTAGTGTAACAACTCTTCATGGCAAGGCTAACCCAAAGAAGCAAACCTGCTAACAATGGTGGAATGTTCAAATGCACACTAATGTTACGTTATGAAGACAATTCACTTACCACGCGTATGAGGGTACAATAGCAATCTAATGATGATGGTTTCAACTGTTTCTATCTCAATATATAACCTTTTAGGCCATGCCCTTGCTACTTGAACTAATAGAACCCCCTAATTGAACTAATAGAACCCCCTGATTGAACCCTAAATTGAAGTAATTGAACCCTAATTAAACCCTAAATTGAATGTCCTAATCGAATCGAACCCTAAATTAAACTAAATGAACACGTAATTGAACCCTAAATTGAATGTCCTAATCCAATCGAACCCTAAATTGAACTAATTGAACCCCCTAATTGAACCCTAAATTGAATGCCCCAATTCAACCGAACCCTAAATTGAACTAATAGAACCCCCTAATTGAACCCTAAATTGAAATAATTGAAGCCTAATTAAACCCTAAATTGAATGCCTTAATCGAATCGAACCCTAAATTAAACTAATTGAACCTCTAATTGAACCCTAAATTGAATGCCCTAATCCAATCGAACCCTAAATTGAACTTATTGAACCCCCTAATTGAACCCTAAATTGAATGCCCCAATTCAACTGAACCCTAAATTGAACTAATAGAACCCCCAAATTGAACCCTAAATTGAAGTAATTGAACTCTAATTAAATCCTAAATTGAATGCCTTAATCGAATCGAACCCTAAATTGAACTAATTGAACCCCCTAATTGAAACCTAAATTGAATGCCTAGTTCAACCGAACCCTAAATTGAACTAATAGAACTCCTTAATTGAACCCTAAATTGAAGTAATTGAACCCTAATTAAACCCTAAATTGAATGGCTTAATCGAATCGAACCCTAAATTAAACTTATTGAACCCCCTAATTGAACCCTAAATTGAATGCCCAAATTCAACCGACCACTAAATTGAACCCTAAATTGAAGTAATTGAACCCTAATTAAACCCTAAATTGAATGCCCTAATCGAATCGAACCCTAAATTAAACTAATTGAACCCCTAATTGAAACCTAAATTGAATGCCCTAATCCAATCGAACCCTAAATTAAACTAATTGAACCCCCTAATTGAACCCTAAATTGAATGTCCCAATTCAACCGAAACCTAAATTGAACTAATAGAACCCCCTAATTGAACCCCAATTAAACCCTAAATTGAATGTCCTAATCGAATTGAACCCTAAATTAAACTAATTGAACCCCTAATTAAACCCTAAATTGAATGCCCTAATCCAATCGAACCCTAAATTGAACTAATTGAACCCCATAATTGAACCATAAATTGAATGCCCCAATTCAACCGAACCCTAAATTGAACTAATAGAACTCCCTAATTGAACCCTAAATTGAAGTAATTGAACCCTAATTAAACCCTAAATTGAATGCCTTAATCGAATCGAACCCTAAATTGAACTAATTGAACCCCCTATTGGATTGAATTGAATGTGTGATTTTTATTGCATTGAGCATTTGAGAATTGAGAATTACGAATTGAGATTGTTAACGGAAGATAGGACCCAATTGGATTGAATGTGTGATTTTTATTAATTTTTATTGCATTGAGCATTTGAGAATTGAGAATTGAGAATTCAGATTGTTGACGGAGGATGGGACCCAATTGGATTGAGATCCCCGTTAGGTAGCACGAACACAGACACTGTGTCTGATCGACGCCGACACCGAAACAACATATTTTGGATTTATACTTGTGGACACCTCTTCAATGGGTGTCCGACACGATGTCCGGCAATTAAAAAAATTAATCAATCTCTTCGAACACCGCTGAGAGGTGTCGGACACTTGTCCAGAGATGTCCGACACGTGTCCGAATGTGTCGATGATGTGTCGGTAGGTCACGGACACCCTGTCCGATCGACATCGACACCGAAAAATGTCACATAGAGGTGTCCGGCATTTAAAAAATAAATCAATGTCTTCGGACGTGTCCGGAGGTGTCGGACACATTTTCGGATGTATCGATGAGGTGTCGAGGTGTCGGTAGGTCACAGATACTGCGTCCGATCGACACCGACACCGAAATGTCACATTTTGGCTTTATACTTGTGGACACTTCATTAGGAGGCGTTCGGCACCTCTTCAAGGGGTGATGGACACAGTGTCCGGCATTTAAAAAATAAATCAATGTCTTCGGACGTGTCCGGAGGTGTCGAACACGTGTCGGATACCACTCCGCAAAATTAAGCCTAACAACCCAATTAAGCCTAATTAGCCCTAATTAGGACTAATCAACACTACTTCGCACAATTAAACCTGGCTATTAGCTCAAAATAACTCTAATTACTCCCAATCAAGCCTAATTAGCTATAATTAGCCGAAGGTAATCCTCATTAACACTAATTAGCCCTAACATAACCCAATTAAACCTAATTAGCCCTAATCAATACTACTCTGCACAATTAAACTCGGCTATGAGCTCCAAATAACTCTGATTACTCTTACTCAATACTAATTAGCTATAATTAGCCCAAGGTAATCCTCATTAACACTAATTAGCTCTAACATAACCTAATTAAGCCTAATTAGCCCTAATTAGGACTAATCAACACTACTCCGCACAATTAAACCCGACTATTAGCTCAAAATAACCCTAATTACTCCCAATCAACCCTAATTAGCTACAATTAGCCCAATGTAATCCTCATTAACTCTAATTAGCCCATAGATGGTTCAATTACTCGTTGTTTATAAACCCTGCATTCTTTATATTCGTTGTTGTTTTGCGAAGTCCATTGGCAACGAGATGGTTCAACTCGTTGCCAACGAATTCTATTTAAAGTGGAATTGGTAACATATGCAACGATGAGATTGTTGAGCTAACATATCTGGGTTCCCAAAACCACCTGGTAATGTTCAAGTGTACGTGGTTCGATGTCACATGCAGTAGATGAATCCGTGTTAGCTCTCAAGGGATTGTAGATGTCAATGTCAAGTCAAGACTTGCATCAGACGAGCCCTTTGTGTTTGCTAGTCAAGCTGCACAAGTCTTTTACGCGGAGGACGTCGCCAATCCCAAATCTCATTGGTATACAATTATCAAGTCCAAGAAATTGCCCGTGACATATGACAGTGAGCTAGACACCTTTCAAGCCGACCAACCACCTGTCTTGTTACCTATTGAGGTCAACAACGAGGATGAAGATCTTCCTCTTCCAAAAACACTTCATGTAGGAGAAGAAGTCGTAGATGATGACGCGGAACACGTGAAAAGTGTTGGAGATGATGTGACTGAGTCTACTGATGAAGATGATAAATTAGAAGATGAAGAGGACGACGATTCCCACGAAGAGGAGGACGACGAGTCTAGTGATGAAGATGATGATGATTCCCAAACTGAAAATGATTGACTTGTAATGTTGTAACATCACGGAAAAAATGTAGTAACATTTTAGAACTTGGTTCATAGTGATGTGTTTTTGCACCTCTGTTTATATATATAATGCCGATGATGATTTCTGCCAAATTATTGTTTTTAATGTGTTAATGTCTTTGCAATTTATATATACGAAGTCAGATATGGATAGGATACGGGCTATTCATAACCGGGTTGGACGCCGAGCTGCTTCCTCCCCAGTGGGTCCCACCTCGTCATTGCCCACTGATGACGAGACACAAAGTGCTCGCGTAAAGAAGACGAGGCCCTAGCTCCAGCTCCAGCCTGACGCAGATTCATCCCACACGCGCGTTGATTCTCCTTCTTCCGTGGGTTCTACCTCAGGTATAGTTGATAACGGTGTTTAGTCAATTTTTGCTAGCCTTATATTTAAAGTATATTTGAACTGTATTAATGTCTGTGTTTTGTAGGATCTCGACGAGGCTGTGGCCCGACACGCGAGGTACGCATCGACCCCCAGCGTAAACATAGAGTTACGCTCACCAAGGAGGGCCAGTAAGTAAAAAAAATCACATCATGCCTTATATTTAAAAATTTGGGGTGTTAATTTATATTTGAACTGTATTAATTTATTTATTTACTTCTTTGGCAAGATCTTGGAGAATCAGGTGAGGACGAAGATCGGCGTTCTTCTGAAGAGCCGATTCTTCGAGCCACGCCTATACTGGAAGGACTGGGATGCCGCTGCGAGGAAGTCCCTGTGGGAGGAGTGGCTGGTACGTTGAAGTATTTTTTTCTGCGATAGTATTTGTTTAATTATAATTTGTTTTCTAAATTAATTTGCGTTATTGAATGCCTTGCATGAGGGGTTCACGTTTGACTTGCCTGATCAGCAGGCGCTGGGCGGCAGGCCTTCTTCGCTTACATCGACAAGAATTACCGCCGATGGCTCCACGACGCACGTGACCGGGCAAAGAAGATGCTGCCCGAGGGTGCCCCGATGACGGAGATGAAGACATATCCCCCACATTGGATATCTCCGACTGTATGGGGGGAGATGATAGATCGGTGGGCTGCGGATCCAGGCTGGGACACCAAGAGTAAGAGCGGGGCCGAGAACAGACAGAACAGAGTTCCGACGCACACGGGGGGGTCGGTGGCACACGACATTGTCCGACACATGAATGCGGTCCAAAACCTGGATCTGGAGGAGGATGAGGTCATAGCTCTGACGTATAATCAGATGCACGTGCGGAAGAAGGACAAGGACGAGGCGCACCGGGCAGGCGACTATGTTTCGGATGTTGCCCGACAGATCGATGTAAGTCAATTTGTTTAAGTTGTTAATTTTTTATCTTTCTATCCTCAATGTCTGTTGCGTTAATTAATGCCCTAACATATATTTAAATCGCTATTTTTACAGGCCTCGTATGAACAACTAAGGGGTCCGAGCAGCAGTCCAGACAGCCATCAGCATCCACTAGTACGGGTGCGAGTACTGGGGCGTTGAAGCGATGGCTGGATACGTCGGAGGTCGTCAATCGGCCAAAAGGCCACATACGCGGCCTGCCTAGCACGACTGCTCGTGCCGTGATAGAATCATCCCCAGCCCCCGTTGCCCCTCCATAGACACCGGCTCCTCTGCGTTCGTTGGCCGAGGAGGAGATCCAGCGCATTGCTACGGTGGTGTTGAGGATGATCAGGGAGCAGGATCAGCAGGGCACCCCTACTGGACATGTCGAGGCAGCCCCGGATCAGTAGGATCCAGATCCGGGACTCCCCAAGCCCTGATGAGCCCCTTCTCGTGCCCAGTCCCAGCTTGTCCCCCCCGCCCGACTTGTACTCTTCCCCCCTCCCCTAACCGGCTGTATCCGGTTCCCGGCTTGTACATTACGAGTTTTTTTATAATAAATATTTTTTAAAGTTAATTATATATAGTTGTTTGTGTCTTGGGAATTGTGCGTTGTTGTTGAGGATTGAATTTTTTATTACAGGTTTGGGTATTAGAAAATTAAAAAAATATTTTTAAAAAAATAGACTTTTAGCGACGGATTAATTCTGTCCCTAAAAGTGTGCTTAATATTCCGTCGTTAAAAATCTCATTTAGCGATGGAATATTCCGTCGCTAAAATATTTAAATTTCACAAATAAGAAAATAAATTAAAATACATAAAATAGAATTAGCGACGGAATTTTCGTCGCTAATTTATAAATAAATCCGTCGCAAAAAGTTCAATATTAGACGACGGATTTTAAAATTCCGTCGCAAAACTTTTAGTTACAGGCTTTTATACGAGGGTTTTTTAGCGCGGTATTTTAGTCGCTAAAACTTTTAGCGACGGATTATAGGCTTTTGGCGATGGAAAAATCAGTCGCTAAAAACCTTATTCCTTGTAGTGATTGGATGAGCCTTGATGTCATTGGGGGAGGGAGGGGATGGGGGAATAAGGTTCTCGGAGGGGTGGGGGGGGGTGGAGGTTAGGGTTCAGATGAGGGAATGGGGAGGGATTGGGCTCTGGGAGGCGGGAATGGGTCTTATATATTTTAGTTAGTGAACTGTTTTTGGGATGGGGTGGGGTGGGGTGTGCGGGGGTGGGCTTAGGACCTTTACGCGAGTTTTGTCTCTTGTTGGGTGTGCTTATTGTTATTTGCCCCTTTTTGAGCGACAACTTTTCAACGATGCTTGGAAGTGGCAGTTGAAGGTTGGGACCTACAGTTATGAAGTCCCCTTAATTGTGCTATGATTCCATAGATGATCGGGCTCAGTCTTGTTTCATAGTGGCGGTCTGCAGGTAACTACGATTGTCACCTCATATTACAATTATGCGTAATAGTTAAGGTTTCTCGCGACTGTGTTCTTATTGTTTATGCTCTATTTTGGATCCACCAAATCCTTGGTGATATAAATAAACCTTTAAGTTGCATTTGGCCTCTAAGATTATTCAGTCGGATATGACAGAATGATACCGGATAAGCTATATTGTCAGATAAAGCCGAATAAGCTACAAATCCTGTCCAGCGTTTGGAACAAGTCTGGATTATAAGCCGAATAAGCTATAAGATTATGTTCTAAACTAGTTACAAACTAGAAAAGAATAAAACAAATAACACAAAATAATATGTTAGAAATGAAGATCTAAAGCAACATGTGGCCTTGTGGTGGTGGAGGCGAGGATAGAAAAAAATTGAGAATATGGGTTGAGGGAGGGGAGGATGAAGAAGACGGTGGAGCTGGCAGCTTATGGTGGCAGAGGTGGTGGCGGATGTGAGGATGGAGAAGATATGCTGAGGGAAGGGGGGGGGGGGGATAGAGCAGATGGTGGATTCGCGGAGGACGTGAGGGAGGTAAGGATGGACGCCGTTACGAAAGATGGGGATGCCGGTGGTGGAAGACGGGGGGACAACTACGGCTAAGGAGGCCATCGGCAGCTATGGCAATCGAGAAAGAGCAAGAAGATTGGGGGTGGGTCCCATTTGTTTTATCCCATCCCAAAATGACTAATTCTATACCACCCCCTCCCCCACTACAAAATTAGCCATCTAGTGGGATAAATAAAGCCTGACAGATATCTTATCCAGCCCTTATGATAGGATTTTTTTTTTTATCATATCAGGAACTCTTAACCAGAGCACCAAGCACAGCCTTAAGGCTTAGCAAGTTACTTTAAATCTGTATTAAGTGTAGCATATACTCTATTTTGGTTTAATTGTAATCTGTACATGACCTATTAGGTGATTAGGTAGCTGTTATTATATTTACGTTTCTAGTATATATATATATATATATATATATATATATATATACTCACAAGAATGACGTGATTTTTTGTTTGTTACTATTATCATTGAATAAGTCATTATCAATGCAATTCTCATATTCAACAAAAAAGCATAAAAAAAAATTATACTATAGAAGGAATATTTAAGGTAAAGGCTACCGTGAGAAAATACATATTATTACTAGTAGTAGAAAAGGTGGAGCTTCGTTAGAAAAACAAGAGTGGCAACAGAATGCTATATATAAAAAAAAAAAAAAAAAGCAACATACAATTATGGGCGACGAGTCCGGGAAAAAGACAATTGGGTAGAGAGTTGCAATCAAAGAGCCCAAACACAAGAAAAACCCTCCAATACGGCATTACTCCCCTTCAACCTATCTTCCAGTAAAAGAATCTTTTGATCATACCGGCTACATAATAGACTCGTTTAAACATAAACGCAGTTGTTAGCTAATATCGTTATGATGGATTATGATGGTAGCAGTGACGATAATTGCTACTCTGATTGTCAAGTGGGTGACAATGGTTATGGTTACGACGATTTCGACGATGATAATGATCGTTACTCGGATTCTTTAGATGAGTGTCATGATCCTGAGGCTGAAACTGATTTTCCCTTCCCCGGCAAAGCTCCTTTGTCTAAGGTAATTCTTGAACGGTACCCATCTGTAAATATACCATGTTTTATAATGTACACAATTACACAAACACGTGTGTGTGCGTGAGAGAGAGAGAGAGAGAGAGAGAGAGAGAGAGAGAGAGGGTGGGTGGGTGTGAGGACTGACTAATGATCTCTATGCGCTTTTACATTATATGAACTTGTTTTGTTTAGCATGTATGGTCTTCTGGTTCTTTCTTCTGATTAAGTTATAGTTTTCTTTTGTTATTGCATGATAGGTAGTACAATGCAAGCTTCTTTGGTTAGGACGATGTAGGTTGCAAAGATTGCTTTTATTTTTCTAAGTTATGCGTTTTTTAGATACTGTACTTTGGGAAAGCGAGTGATTGAAATTGGATTGTTTTGAGCATGATACACCCTATTGGCCCATTCTTTCATTCTCTATGAGCTTCAACTTTTACACTAGATGGTAACCTAACATGGTGCCAGAGCTCACGTTGTGTAAGGTCTTGGTTCATTTCTTCCAACTTGCAATAAGTTTTCTTATATGTTAGTGCTATATGCACGCTATTTGTGTGTGTTTTTGGTGGAGGTGCACGTTGATTTGTCTCTCTCCGTGCAATCAGGATCTTGCATGGGAGGTGGAGCATTAAGCACGCTGTACATTGTTGGTCCGCTTGAGCTTTTGGAGCACAGTTCTAAAAGATTAAACTATTAGAGAATAGGCCCAACAATGTATGTCGTGCTACAAATGTTGCATACACCATGTTGTATTTACTTGTAGTTCCTTTTCAGTCGGTACAGTTGCTTTTCATTATGATATATAGGTTGTGGACTAACTTTTTTTCATATTTCATGAATATATTCTATCGGGGGTTTGAAACAACATTTTCAGTATTTGAAAAGTCAGTTAGATATGCAATTGTGGGGGTTTTCCTTTTATCCTCTTTCGGTCTACGAAGCATTTTCCACTTCCTCATGGGTTCTACAGAATTTTTCTCTACTTAGATATGCTAGACGAGTTTCTTGTTCTCTTTCGGTCTAATATTTCTATTCTTACTCCATTTTGGCA
The DNA here is from genome assembly GCA_033065855.1 of Escallonia rubra. NCBI lineage: Eukaryota > Viridiplantae > Streptophyta > Magnoliopsida > Escalloniales > Escalloniaceae > Escallonia > Escallonia rubra. The sequence continues at coordinate 145,570 of JAVXUO010002614.1, forward strand.
TATGGCAGGTAATCACAAAAGAGTCTCTTCTGGCTGCACAGGTAATTGACTGTTCCAAAGTTCTTTTTGTCTTCATTGGAAGATTGGCTTAGCTTGAGAATTATCATAGAAACAGAGAGCATGTGGGCTTACCCTGACAAAAAAAGCGACTATAATGCACTGTAAATTGAAAACTGCCATACTTTGTTGAATTTGTGCTTACTTATTAAAGATCATTCCTAGTTTTAATGTGTGACTTGTAGTAAGTTTTTGGTGTTTGTCTTATGCAGAGGGAGGACTTGCAAAGAGTAATGGACTTGCTATCTTTGAAGGAATATCATGCGCGAACCTTACTTATCCATTTTCGCTGGGATGTTGACAAAGTCTTTGCTGTGCTTGTGGAAAAGGGGAAAGATAAACTGTATATGGAAGCAGGTGTGACAATGGAAGAGCATGATGGTCCTTCCGCTCCTCGTCGGTCATTTGAAGTAATGTGTGACATCTGCATGGAGGAAATCCCTGCCAACAAGACAACAATGATGGACTGTGGCCATTGTTTCTGCAACAATTGTGAGGATTTTTGTTATACCTTTTCATCATCTTTTTGCTCCGTTAGATCGTTCTTAAAGTTAATTTTTCATGTTTCGGATGTAGACTTCTTCGGACATCATTGTAGTACTTAATGACTTGAGTTGAACCTTGGGCACGTATTTGTAAATGGTGTTAACTGGATGGATGTACCTTTTAAACTGGATCCTAAAGAAGCATGGCTATGCACACACATACACTGACGTACATTTATACATGTAAATACAGATTGGACAAATTAAAGTATAAATGGTTCCTTGAAATTTGTGCATTTAGTAAACATTGAATGGACAATGGCTACATGATAGTAATATCTCAGGTCTCTTGGAAATTGAAGAGATGGGCTTGGTTACCTGTACTTTGAATATACATGTTAGCATTGCTTTATCATGTCACTTTCCGTTTTAGGCCTTTTGACACCTCCCCTGTCCCAACCCTCACAGCAGTTGCTATTGTGTGAAAAATTAGGTCTGCATTCTTGCTTAACATTCGCACCCCATTTGCGAATTCTTGGTATACTTGTCTCGCAACTGCAATTTCCTGACAGAGCAGGTCAAATATAAATTCTTGGTATCTGACTGAACCAGTTACTCTTGAACATGCATGTTATCATTGCTTTATTGAATCACTTTCTATTCTAGGCCTTTCAAAACCTTCCCCCAAACCCCAAACCCCCAAAATGATTTACTATAGTATGGAAATTAGGTTTGCTTTCTAGCTTAACATTTGCGCATCATGTGCTAATTCTTGATTATTTTCATTGCAACTGCTAATATTGATCAGGAGCAGGTCATATGCAGAATAAGCATCTCTGAGTAGATTATTCATACATGAAATCTCGTGGACGGTATTCGTATGTGTGTGCGCAGGCACCCGCTTGTGTGTAGATTAACATATTCTGTGAGGCCTTTCAAATAGTTATGCTATCTACGATGGCTTATGTCTTCTGCCTAAGATGAGCTTCCAGACTACGTGTTTGCAGGACCCTTCTAGTATGTAGGTAAAGCTTTTCCCCACCAAGCATTGTAATTCTCGTTTCTGTCTCTTTATTTAGGTTGGACCCTGCATTTTACTGTGAAGATAAACGAGGGTCAGAGTAGACGGATTAGATGCATGGCCCACAAGTGCAATGCAATTTGTGACGAAGGAAAAATCAATATGCTAGTCAAAGCAAGTGATCCTGCTCTTGCAAAGAAGTTTGATCGTTTTCTATTGGAATCATACATTGAGGATAATAGGAGGGTAAAATGGTGCCCTAGTGCTCCTCATTGTGGAAATGCAATACGTGTTGAAGATGATGAGTATTGTGAGGTTGAGTGTGCATGTGGTCTACAGTTCTGTTTTAGTTGCTCGTCTCAACCACACTCACCTTGTTCATGTCTAATGTGGAATCTGTGGGCGAAGAAGTGCAAGGATGAATCTGAGACAGTGAATTGGATTACAGTGAATACAAAATTCTGCCCCAAATGTCAAAAACCAGTGGAGAAGAATGGTGGATGCAACCTAGTGCGCTGCGTCTGTGGACAACCATTTTGGTAAGGATACATATTGTTTTCGAATATTGCTCTTCTTTTGGAAGTTTAGAACACTTTATTTACTGTTGTGGCTTATCATTTGATATGCGTGCTCATTGCCTGGCTTTGGTATGAACAGTGTAGACCGACTAGTGCTACTTATAACCTATAGATTGCCTTTTTTATGAATCCAATCTACTGGCTACATTATCCAATTAGAACCTTTCTTTCCCCTTTTGGTCGCACTGAATTGCCAAGTACTTCTTTTTTTGTTTGCTTAAAAAAATTTCATACTGAGTTTGAGATATACATCTTTAGGTTTCCTTCCAAAAGTTTCAAATGTGAGTAAGGTCATTTCATGACTATGTTTGCAGCGAGTATGCGGAGTCGAGAGTTTATAGAGATGCATGGTCCACGGACATTTTAGACAACTAAGATTCATGCTGTCCATCGATTGAACTTTGAGTTTCTCAGTGAGTTATCTTTGGTGTTGGTTGTTTGGACCAAGGATACGATCCTTCGCTAGCCATTTGTCTAAGCAATGTAGACAGTTTAATCCATGTTTCAAACTTGGGTGTGAGAAGACCAGTTTTTTTGTTTTTTCCTCTTTGTTATCAGTAATCAGTTCAAATCTGTCCCTATGTTCTAAAAGTAGTTTATCAAATTTGCCCGTCATTTTCATCCATGTGAAGTGTCTTCTTCCTGGAGCCATCGTTTCACTCGACGACTCTCTCTGACATCTAGTACTCGCCTGGGACAGTGTGGTACTTTGGCACTTCACCCCTTGTATTCCCAAATCAGCCTTACTCATTCCACTAAGCTCACTAACCCTTGCAGTTACCCATCCAAAATTTGTCTCCTTGATGTGTAGGCCGTCATGCCTCGGTTGACATATTATTGAACACCAAAGGACGTGGGTATATTATGTGCCCGCCTTTGATCATTTATGACGACCTTCTTAGCCAGATCCTCTTCTCCATTGCAACCTTGCTCAAGTAGTTGTTCCCACCTTGCTGTGCACATCACTGAGGTCTGAAGTTTTTGCCAGAAGCCAGTATGAAGAAGAGCCCCCCTCATGGTATATAGATTGGAGTTTCTCAGAATAGAGTGCAAGAGTGCTAATTCTATTTCGATCACCTGCCTCGTTCTTCCCACAAGCATCCTTTTCAACTCAATCATTAGACTACCAGTTTCTGATTGGACACCATCTCTGATTGTGATTTTCATTGACCTCAATACGATAGTTTTCCACTAGAGGCTGATATATAATGTTTTTGGGATGCATAGAACTGAGGCTTTCCTGAATTGGTTAGATGACTTGGACGTTTTTGGTAAGTAGTAATCAAAGAGTTTTTATACCACTTTTTTTTTGCCTTTCTTGTACCATTTTTGTACTAATTGGGCTGAATCTATCCTAGGATAGATACCATTTGAGTCGTATACATAGTTACTCTCATTCTTTTGTTCGCTCTGCGATATGTTCCATCCTGCCTAGAAATATCCTGAAGAACCACACACGCTAGATTAAGTTTAATCCACATCTTTCTTAAGGAGAGGCTATTTTCACCGCATAGTATGCTATTTCACCCCCTCATTTGTTACTGAGAGGTTGACAATTGTCACTAAAATGTATTTTTAGCGATAGAAGGGGGTTGGCAAAGCATACAATGGGGTGGAAATAGCATTTCCCTTTTTCTAATTAGATTGTCATTCATCCTTGATCCTGCTCTTAGTTTCTACTCAATCTCAAGGATCAAGTACTTTGAACAAGGAGTCCGTATTAAAATGTAGTCCACGTTTGGTATGGAACTGTGGTATTTGGGTTAATATACGTTACCTAACTTACTTTATCCGTAGTTGGCTTTGTGGCGGAGCCACAGGCCTACAGCATACGTGGAATGGTATTGCTGGTCACACTTGTGGGAGATTCAAAGAAGATGCAGTGCAAAAAACTGACCGTGCAATTAAAGATCTTGCGCGCTATGTTCACTATCATAACCGTCACAAAGCTCATACAGATTCTTTCAAAGCTGAAGTAAGTCTGAAGGAAAAAATCCAGGAAAAGATAACGAATCTGGAAGCAACGGATTCAACATTTAGAGACTTTAGTTGGCTGTCAAATGGACTCGAGAGACTTTTCAGATCTAGGAGGATCCTCTCGTATTCTTACCCTTTTGCATATTACATGTTTGGTGATGAGTTATTTCAGAATGAAATGACGACGAAGGAAAGGGAAATAAAACAGAACTTGTTTGAAGATCAGCAGCAGCAGCTTGAGGCAAATGTGGAGAGACTTTCAATGATCTTGGAAGAGCCATTTGATGAGTATGCTAAGGATAAAGTCATGGAAACAAGAATGAAGACCATTACTCAGTCTGCGCTCACTGATAAACTCTGCCAACAATTGTGAGTTCGTCTGCAAAACTCTCTAGAGAACAATAGATATGAAACTTTTTTGATCCATATCATTACCTTTAAGATGTTTGCATTATTGCCAGACTTATATCAGAATATGGATTGGTTGGAAATTCTGATTTAATATTTTTAGTGCATTATGCATTTTCACTGGAGAAACTAGTAGAATAAGTATAGGCTGGCCCTATTGCCGAAGCACATGGGTATAAACCCCTAACGCAGGCATTGAATTGGCAGAAGTCATGTCTGAGTTGGCAGTAGGATTGGACATTAAACCCAGTTTCGTACGACATGTGAACAGCACTGATCAGTCTCATTCCATTTGTTTTTAATTTGGCATAAGATACTTGCGAAGCGTGTTCATACTATTTGTTTGCTGCAGGTATGAATGTATTGATAATGATTTATTGAATAACATCCAGCGGGCTAGTCATATTATAGCTCCTTATAGGTCAAATGTGGAGAGAGCTTCAGAACTCTCTGGAAAGGACTCTCTACCATAGATGGTATGGTTACTAGAATTCTTTCAATATAATCTTGTTATGTTTTGTGTTTATAGCACATTTCCAACTCTTTATAACCCCGATTTCAGTTTATTGGAAGCGAAATCGAGTACAACTAATTGCATTGCGTCTTCAGAAACAACCAACATACACTTGTTTAGGAAGAGGAATAACAGAAACTCGTTAACCTCTTCTGGGGAGTATGCTTGTGGATAAAGGGCTGCTGCTCGTTAAGGATCAGACATTCTGCTGACAGCGTCGTTGACCTCAATTTGGTAGCAGTAGATGTATTAGATAAGAGGTTGTTTACGAGCTGTATCAATAAGATATGGTGGCCTATTGCTATTTTTCCAAGTGACTTTTTACTAAGTAGTCAGAATCAAGGTTTTTTTCTTTTTTCTTTTTATTTCCACTTCTACATTATAATTCTTTCAATCGAATAAATATACAAGTTTTTAATCTTTTCCTTGTTTTGTCTTTTTTTGGTTTTGGGTGCGGTGTATAATTCATCCTTTGTGCATATGCATTCATTCTTTTTAGTTTTTGTTGCTTGTTAGTCTTATGGTTATTTAACCTAGGCTTTGATAGCAACCGATATCAGATGTTATTTTGTCGTCGAGTTCATGAAGTTTCAGTTACAGCTTGTACTGGTATGTTGGACCTTGGAATGCTTCATTGGATGTTGTCTCTGAAATTGTAAATCTCTTTTTACTTCGTCATTAATCTTAGGGTCCGATTGGCAAACGGAATTGAAATCGGAATTGAGAATTGCAATTCAATTCCAATTCCTTTCCATAGGAATTGGAATTACTATGGAATTGAATAGAATTTGTAATTTCATTGATTGGTTGGCACAGAAAATTAGAATAAGAATTGAAATTTCTAAAGTAAAAAAAACAAGATGTAAATATACAAAACGGGAGTTTCGTATTTGTCTTACCAAATCATACCCAACAGCACCCCCCCACCCGCCCCACCCCACTCACCCCACCCACCCCATAGAACAAAAGAAAAAGAAAAGAAAATACACACGATGACTTACGTACAAAATGAAAAAAATGCAACTAATTCATAAATAAACTTGAATTTGCAACCTAACAGTTAATATATTAGAACTTTAATGCTACTATGCTGGTACTTGACAACAAGAAAATGTTATCAAAGATAGAAATGTGCTTAGACTTAACAAAATGAAGTGGCTCTTAAACGTAGCAAGTGCATGATTAACAAGTTAGATATCTACCAGTAAATAAGATAATAGCTCCTAAAAGACTAGGCTTGAAAATAATTCAAAGTTCATAAGTTCCTTGTTGGCTCCATGTTTTAGGTCTTGTGAGTGCTGATTTGCATCATTAACCATGGCTTCCTCAAGTGAAATGGAAGGGACATGAATGACTCAAACTTTCTCGCATTGCCAGTCAGCACGTCATAAGCTTTGAGCAACTCAAGCTGATCCAAATCTGACACTTCTGATAACTTCTCATAAATGAAATCCACACTTGCATTTGTAGCTTCTGATGCACATACCTTGTCAATGGCACTAGCCATTGAAGTAACAGTTGTAGGAAGTGCATCACTAGTGCGACTTCTCTTTCTCGATGGTTGTGACTTAGTTGTAGAGGTTGCCTTTTGACGATTTGTGTTATCAAGATCTTCACTAGCCTCCTCTACGTTGGAATTAGATGCCAGCTCATTGTGACCTTCAACACCAGTCTCATCTTCTTCCCCTTTTGCTCGATTTTGTCCATATATAGCTGATAAATCTTCCCAATTTTCAATTACCTTTCTTCTATATGGCTTTGCATTAAGATGATCCTACAAAGAGTAAATATAGAACTATATAAGTAGCGTTCCAATTGTTTAAAAAATAAGAGAGATTAATATGTTTTCTACCTCAACATATGCGTTCCAAGCAACTTCATTATAAACGCTAATCGTATTGGAATAGCAATCCCACGAAAAGCCACTTTGGGTCAACAACTTAGACACTACCTCATAATGCTTGTCCCATGTTTTTAGATGACCAACAATATTCTCTTTTGTAACTTTCACGTTACATTGATCACTTATCGCATCAATCACAACATTGTACGCACTTGGTTTCCATCCATTATGAACTTTGTTCCCAATATTAAGTTGATCAAGTAAGACAACATTAAGAACGCGGTCCATTTCCACAGTCCATCTAAGGTATGATTTTGTCTTCGAATCACCAACATTCTTTCTTTTACTAGAAAGACTAACTTGCGAGGCATTGCTATCGGTACTCATCTATTTAAAACACCAAAAGCAATAACATTAGTAGCATTACTCATAAGTGGAGGGAGTTGAGAATGAAGAGATTACTGAAAATGAAAGCACTGATTTGGAACCAAGCTCGTTATACTGTGCTGATTTATCTGTAAAAGAGCAAATTTATCTGTAAAGAGCAAATTTAATATACACGACATAAATTCTTGTAAACAAAAGAGCAAATTTATCTGTAAACTATTTGTAATAAATGGAACTAAAATTTACACGACATAAACTGTTGTAAACAAAACCAAGAATTAATGAAAAGGACCACATGAAAACCAACTTATATTATTTAAAGGATAAGTTTATCTTCTTCAAGAAACCTAAACAGGTCATTAACATCACTGATAACCAAAGGCAAACAAACTTCCATCATCTAACAAACTTCCACCAATCTTCCAAAAATGAAAAGGATGATTAACCCCTTTTTTTTGGTTAAGAGGAGAAATATATTATAAAAACAAGCCATCCCGGCAATACAAAGGGAAAAGTACAATATCTTACAGATCTAAATATTTTACAGACATATAACAGAAATAAAAGGAGCCAATATATTACAGACCTGCAAAAAGGAAGCTTAACTATTGTCCATATTTGCATGGTTAGATCTAAAAGCTTCTAATCTATGAGTCCATATCATAGATACTTCCGATCTAGCCTTGCAAGTAAAAGTAGCAAGATCAGCGGCTTCAGACAGCAGCCATTTGCTTCCAACTACAATCTGACAGAAGTGAAAATATACGCTAGTTAGGCAGATATCATGCATGATAGGTGCAACGATAGCACTAACTTCCTCCAGTCCTTTTATCTGTGCAAGCAAACGTTCAGAGTAAGTATACAGAACAATATGTTTCATTTTTTGTTGTTTTGCCCACTGTAGTGTTTTGAGCACTGCTAACGCCTGTGAAAGTGAAAGGATCTTGAGAATAAAATGAAAATGCACATGAACCCAAACGATGTCCTAGAACTTTTGATATGCAGATGCCTAGACCAGATTTCTGTCAGTGCTATTGAAAGTGAGATCACGTGTATACGAAGTATATCACATGGTGTTGACTGGGACACAAGGACACATGAAAATTATATGATGCATTCAAAGAATAGCTTTCCATTTCCCCATTTTTGAGTGGCTTTGTCTTCCTTGTACCATGCTTCTTGTAGGATTTCTCGAAATTATTGTCCACGTAGTCTGTACTTGAGCTTGTGTTTTCCGGATGATGATCATGGGATCAAAGCTGATACCTGTGAAAGAAATTTCATTCCGATGTAAACAAATTTTCCATAGCGTAATAAAAATAGTTGACTATTTTGGATCCTTGCTTGGTGGGAGCATTGCCCTTATTGATCCATGCAATAAGCCATTCGAAGGATGATGGTAGGGGCTGTTGCAACCGGATTCCTAGCTCAAGGCCAAACCACATTGCCCTTACTCCTGGACATTTGAGAAATGATTATTAACCCCTTTGAGTTTCCCTAACTCTATTCTCTTTAAGTTAATCCCAAGTGATTCTAAACTCATATTCTATGCCTTTGGACACCAAAAAACTAACCAATTCCTTCCAACTCCAACAGTTTTCAGATTAATCAACTAATAGACCAATTCATTGGTCATGTGTACACAATATATGACCAGCATGCATGACTTCAGTAAACAGAATAATGACAAGTATGTGTCATATGAACATACTCTTCATTAAGAAGCTGACATGCTTTTATTTTCAGTAAACTACTTGCACCAACAACTCTGAAGAATGAAATCAGCTCGTCTCTAACTACGCTGATTTGGAACCAAGCTTATTATACTTTATCGACTCATTTTAAATCATTGTTCAAGCATTGTAGTTCTTTGAGGTTTACTAGACTAGTTAAATCTTCTTAAACTCACGAAAATAAGTCATAGCAATCATGTGTATGGCTCTCGAGTCAAATTTTTCTTCTTGTTTTGTCTCATGGCCCTTATCTCCCATATTTAGCAAAGAGTATCCATCAGAAGAGTCTACATGAATCCCCCAAAAGTAATATGTACAAGAACTGGCAGGCCTACCTAGCCACCATGCAAGAACACTGGTGTATTTGGGAAACATGGATCCTATGGTGCACCATTAATACAACTTGACAACACCCATAATGACGAGCTAACAAAAACAAAGCAAAGATTCACACGACCCACCTCGCGAATCTAATGAACAAGCAGAATAGTGAAACACTAAGGTGTCTAATGGATGGCCTCCTGCCACTACAAGTTTCCCCTGGAGTTTTATTAATATACCTCCTAGTAAACCTCCATTTCCACCAACAACAATAATCATGTGCCCAAGAGATAATAGACAATACCTTCCCTAAAGAAATGTACTACGTTGATAGTGGTTCTTCTGCAGAGCTATGACAACTCAAGTTCATGAAAAACGCCAATAACAGAATGATTTCACATCGTTAAAACTAGTGTTTCTTTTTTTTCTTTACTATTTTTTGTTTCTGCGAGCTATTACATCTGGACAGGTTTAAGTGATGCACAAACCTGTAATATTAAGTGATTGGGCAGTGACATTTCATTCAAATTAAGAACTTACATATTTCTTTGTCCATAGAACAAAATTCAAAGCTCTGTATTAGTAACCGACACATACAAATCTTTGTCAGCCATTGTAAAACGGCTCGACTCTAACGCTAATAATATGTACATAAATAATAGAAACAAAGACATTCTCGGTTAATGATCAACATAGTACAATCTAACAATTAATCTTCTTCCTCCACGTTATAAATGACCCTGGTGGATACAATGTTTGGAGTATTTCCATTTCACGATATTAAGATTTGAGATCTAACTTACTGGTATCAACATGTAAATTCACTCGCTCTAACAGAGAGAAAACAAGTCGAAATCAATGTCCTGATTACCAAGAAAATTTCCACAAATAGTTGGTAGGTGCACTCAATTTTACTTATAGCTAAGTCAGATTATCAATTTCGAAACTCACAGAATGATATTCATACCAGTTCATAAGTACCCGGGTCAACGTAGCCAGGTGCGTCAGACTCTTTAATCTGAGCTCTGCACCAGTAATACCCGTAACGGCACCTTTTGCATAGTAGATTGCTGCTACCACGGCAGGTTGAATCAAAAAGAGAAGAGAAGGAAGATCGTTGCTGGTGAGGTTGAAAGAGAAGAGATAAGGAAGAGAAGAAGGTTGAGGAGAGATCGCGAGTGAGTCGGGAGACAGAACAGTATTGGGCCTTAACGGGGTGGAGGTGTAACGGGCTTGGAATTGTAAGTTTAATGTTGGGCCTTAAGAATTCAACCATGGATCTTGAAGTATATTTTTAATTTCATAGAATTTGGTATGAATTGTAATTCTAATTCTAAATAAACTGTCCAATCACCAGAATTATAATTCTTAAGGTCTAATTCCCAAATCTACCTCAATTCTAAGGCTAATTCCGTGATCCAATCAGACCCTTAGGGAAATGGTTGTGCCGATGAATTTGCTTTAGAGATTGACCTTATGTATTGACTGAGTTTAGTTAGAACAAAGGGGAAGACCATTTTTAAGGTCAATACATTCGATTGTACTGAACTTATGGCGGATGGCATTCAAGAGGAAATGTCAGCAGTTTGGAATTTGAATTTCAATGGCTAATTTTAGGGATACAGCTGCCAATTGGTTGTATTGAGAATACAGATGCTCTAATGCCTAGTTTGACACATTTATAATTCTCCACTCACTTTTTTTTAGAAAAAGAGTGAGAAAAATGGAAGAAACATGAAGATCCTCCCTCCAAACCTATCTGAATCCTTTGCCTATCAACCATCCTTCCCGAACTAACCCTTCTCCCCTGAAACAACTCCATGCATGCATGCCCCTCCAGCAAATCACACTCATTTATGAACTCAAAGATCCCCACGTTATGAGTTCTAAGGTTCTCTCCCACCCAGCGAACAACCTGTTTGTTCTCTAACGAAACACCCATCAATCCTACTAATTGATTCTCTTTTCAAACCTCTTTACAACGCTTCCCTTATCACAACCTAACAAATCAACAACTAGATCACTTTAGGCCAAAACATTCTAAATCAAACACTTTCCACCACCTCAGAGCTATTCCCCACCCAACACACATGGAAGACCCTTACTTTAGGGATGGAAACATACATGAAGATATAACAGTAGACTTGCGCACCTACTTGCTCCCCCTAAATGAACAACAGGTCAGAAATGCACGAATCGACAAAGAATATGTTTTACTTGGTAAGTTTCAAGATTCACGCGTCTTTTCCCAGTCACAAATTCAAACAGAGTGGATGCTTGCTAGGCTCTCCAAGGCCCTGTTCAGGTAACCAAAGTGCCAAATATTTTCCTTTTCACTTTCTATGTGGTCTCAGAGGTCTCAGACGCGAGAATGATGCTCTCTAATGGCCCCTGTAGAGCAGTCTTGGTTCTGCATGAATGGTTCCCGCATGTAGTATATCGCACTGTTAAGTTCAAAACAGTGGATCTCTGGATGCAGGTGAATAACATTTTGAGTGATTGTTACCATTACTCACTGGCTGAAATGATCGGATTAGCAGCGGGTATTCTTTTAGAGATTGATTGGTCGAAACGCCGAACTACTCATGGTGACTACTTCCATATCAAAATAAGGGTGCTTCTTGATGCCCCTTTACTCCCTGCAATCTTTCTCGGGTTGTTAGATAACATGTGAGTACAGATACTCCGGTGCATATATGAGCGGGTTTTCATGGCGTGCTTTCGTTGTGGAAAAATTGGTCACGAAAACACAGTGCACTTCCTCACTTTTGAAATAATTGAATGACTGACTCATCGCACTGCCCATATCCCTGGCCCTAATTTGTATGAGACTTTCATTCTTGATGGGTTTCTCATGTTCTCTAAAACCCTCCATGCGTTCCCAAATTCGGACTGGAACCGAACCTCAAGAGTCCCCATCTCACATAATGGCACTGGGTTAGTGCTTGGCCACTTCTATGATGCCTTTTTGCCAGGCCCTCCAACTGATTCGAATGAAGAAGAACTTACAACAGCCCCCTCCTCCCCTGTAATGGATGAAGATGCACCTGTCATGAACTCCTTGGACCCAGATGAAGACATGGAGGATTGGCCTTAACCTGGAAATGAACATTTTCCTATTGTTATGGAAGAACTAGGTGGAGTAACTAGAGACTTGGATATCAATCAAAATGTCATTAGGCGTTGAGCAAGCTACTGCACAAATGTTTAATGCTGAAATTGGCCGATTTCGACAATTCTTCACCCTGAATTTTTTGCAAATCATGAGCCCCAACCAAATGATGTTTTGGAGGAAGAAGATCTGCTCCCACATGCTAATACAAGTGCAACTACTCAGGAAGAACTCGAACTCACACATGATGATGAAACTCACCGAGAAATCGACACTAATTCGTAGGAAAATGACTTCGTCATATCGCTGGTGGCAAATGATGGTAGTGTTCCACAATCAGCCACGACTGTGCCAATTCTATTGCCTATAGCCTTGCCCCATGCGCCGACCAACATTTCTAACCAAGATAATGCATATTTCTCTCAATCTGAAAATCCCATCACAATAATGATGAATGAGATGCAAGTGGGGCAAGATTCAATCTCAAGCATCTCTAAAAATATCTCAAATATATCTTATCTCAATTCTTTAGATCTCCTACTTGCTATACTTGTGACACTCTCAACCCTGGTGACATCACCGGGCTGAGTTATCAATCATAATCACATTCAAAACCCTGTGCTGAATACAGAGCAACTACATCCTCACACTCATACATCATTAATAGACGCTCCAAAATGCGTCCTTACAAAAAAGTTTCTTACAAACATACATCATACTGCAGCGGAAAACTTTCAGGTCTTTAAACAACATGAATGTTTACAACCTAATATACGACTGTAGTCGTAGGACTCTTAACAACCTATCTCGCAACTCAATCTTTATCCCACCATTCTTAGCTGGTCTTACCTCACACAACTGATCCCCTTGCTCAACTTTTCTAGCTTGTTTCTTTTTTCCTTTCTAGAAGGTTCTCCTTGATCAACCTTATAGCCTGCACAATACAACATAAGGAATGAGCACAAATCACCCAGTAAAGACAACACGAGGAGTATCGTATACAAATGATTCAAGAGACTCGAAGGAATAATAATCATCTCAACGATAGAAATGAATCAAGAGTTCCAATAAATTTTCGACATCAGCATAATTGTCAAATAATAAATTTTCTTTCGTTAGACTGAGCGGCTTTAAGGCCCAACAAAATAGCATTACTGCCACCTCCTCATGGACTGGACTGACTGACCAGCTATGCAAGTGAACCTGAAATCCAAGGTCATAAAGATAAACATCATTGAAATACAAATTATTAAAATCATCAACATCATCAACATCAAAAGAAAATCAAATGCAATGCACATGGACATGACGGACATGACTCGACCAGACACGACAGACTCTGCTCGAGCGACATTCATCCTCTTTGGCCAGTGACCATAATTCATAGGCCATCCTCCTCATATTGATGTCCCATTTTACGGGATGTTCATCTCAGTCACGAATAAATAGAAGAGACATAGTCAACAAGAAGGGAACTCATCTAGAGTGCTTTCCCTAACCACCTTACAACCAATCATCAAGACTTCTTCAACGGGGCAGACTAAGGGAAAAATTATTTCACCTTACGTCCTCAATAACCCAGCTCAACAAGGAATACCGAATCAAAAGATCAACCGGTGTTCAGACCTAACAACAAGAGTTCAATGTAACGTCATCAACAGGGCGGACTTAGGAAAAGATTACCGCAAGCCCTCAACAACGTTCTTACATAAGAGGAATGTCGACTACAAATAAGTGCCGACATTCCACAAACAACATCATCATCAACAACAGGGCGGACTCGGGAGAAGTTTGCCACATGTCCTCAATGGTGTTCTCAAAGAGAAGAGATATCGGCTATCAATAATTGCCAACATCTCACAACAACCACACATCAACCCCTACACAATATCACCCCCAACGTCAAGTATGCTAATCGAGTTGAATCATAGCATACTAGAACATGCATCATCCTCATTAAATTTTATCAACAGGGCGGACTAAGGGAATTTATTCTACCCTAAGTCCTCAACAGCACAATTCATATATGCGTATACCGGTCACAATGACTACCGGTGACCAATCATAACAAAAAGAATTCAACAATATGTTCTCAACATGGCATGCTAATCGAAACAATGAATTAGCATATCAGAACCGCATTGTCCTTACCTGATTGGCTTATAGCCGAAGCAACTCGCAATCTCTAATCTCAACAAGCTGCATCACCTAGTCCAATAGTACCCTGCTCGTTAGACATCAATCAACATATACGCACTCCTTATTCTACCTCTTCCCATTTAATCGTTTATAGCGTCTTATGATAGCTTGTTAATCCGGTCCAATAACTAGATCCTTAACCTAGCTTACCAACGCATTAGCAATAGCCATTATCTAATTATTTCAATGGATTAACACCATTCTTCACTTCCCACCACTCCAAACGCTGAATTACGCGCGTTCTGTAAAATTTGGCGTTAACATAACAAATTACCAAAATACCCCCTGATGGCCGCTACACCACCTCAACACCCCAAATCAGCTTCAAAACAACCTTTCCGGTGTTTTACAACCCTTTTCAGACTAAAAATTCCTTGGGAAAACCTTACCGGGAAAATTACCAAAATACCCCTCTTCGGGTGGCAAATTACCAAAATGCCCCCTGAGGATCCCCGGCACTAGAATGATCTCAAAAGCACTTAAAATGTTATTTTTAGCCTCTTGAAGTCATTCTTAATCTAAAAAGTATTTTAGAAAATTTTTGCCCAAAAATTCCTAACCGGTGTCCGGACCAAGGGCTTAAAAGCCCGTTCGGCCAAAAAATAGCTAACGACTTCATAATGACCCGAAATCTTGAGAAATGGAATTTCTTAGCATCATATAGTCCTCATAAAATTTTGTGCAAAACCGCGCTCGTTTGGTATTTTAAATTTCACCGTAAAGTTCCAAACTTCCTGCGTCCGTTCACCCCCTTCCCGACCTCGGAAAAATCTGAAATGTTTTCACGATACAGGTCTCCTAAAAATAACTGGGGTCTTGTTTTTGCAATTTGGCTAAATCTGACTCTAACTATTTTTAAAAATTCAAATTAGAACCTATATATTAAGGTTTCATCTTTAGCGACAATTACAAGTCACTATTCAGATTCAAACACACTATTACACCTTGAACGCACACACCAACCTTCTTCTTCCCTAAACCAGCCGTATAGTTGGGTTTTCTCTTCCTTAATTTTCGCATGGATTTCCATTTTCTCACATTTACATCACCTAATTCCCTTGCCTTTCATACTTTCAAGCTCTAAATCAATTCGGTTTATGTAATTACATCCAATTAAGTTCCCAAAATTTGAATTAAGTCTCCAAGGATGAAGAACACACTAAAACACACACCACGCACACTGAAATCAACCCAATTCGAAACCCTAATTTGTTCTCTTCCTTTGTTGTTTTAGGGTCTTATGTCCATGATTCCAACAAGAATTCCTCCCAATTTCTTCATCCCCAATCAACTTCATACATAATCGAATATATATATATATATATATATATATATATATATATATATATGTGACATATTCTCAAACGAATTCAATCGGATTTAATCTTTTTTTTTTCCTTTTCTTCCCCTCCTTCTTCTTCCTCCTTTTTCTTCTCTTTTCTTTTTCCTTCCCGTGGCTGCTCCTGCTCTTGTGTTCTTCACGGTTACTGTTCATGCCCAGCCACTATTCACGAATTTCTTCTATTTCCATTTTCCACCCCACAATTTTCCTTTTATAATTTCCTCATTAATCTCCATCCATCAATACTTTATAATTTTCCACAATGACTCAGGTTATGGCAAGCAAGAGGTGGCCGTCATACATGACCTATTTTCATCAGGTTATGACACATTTTGCAAAGTTTCAAATTTTGCACTTTGGCCCCTCAAGTTTCCAAAATTGCATTTTGACCCCTCGACTTTGGAAAATTGCAACTTGACCCCAAAATCACCCTAACCCCTCCTTTAGCCCCCTAGAACCTCATTATAATCGAAATGATGCTACTTAATAAAAATATGGATCTCGTTCACTATATTTTTCAAAATTACATTTTTGCCCCCTTAACTTTCTAAAATTACATTTTAACCCCCAAAACCACACTAACCCCCTATTTAGCTCCCTAACACTTAATCATCACCAATATATTGCTACTTAATAAAAATAGCACCCCTTAATTAATCAAACTCACGGTTAGATTAATTTTCGATATTTTCCGGGGTCTCACAGTAATCCCCGATCACCCAAGTGTCGGGGCTCCTCGTCAACTATTGCTGCTCTAGAAACAACTTTAGAAAACCAAGACCCGAATAATTCCCTCTCCT
Source organism: Escallonia rubra (assembly GCA_033065855.1). Taxonomy (NCBI): domain Eukaryota; kingdom Viridiplantae; phylum Streptophyta; class Magnoliopsida; order Escalloniales; family Escalloniaceae; genus Escallonia; species Escallonia rubra. The sequence continues at coordinate 162,347 of JAVXUO010002614.1, forward strand.
TGGGTCCAATCACAACAGCCCAGTCTTCACCAAGGCCCAATATCAACCTTGCTAAATTTATTTTGGGCCTATCTGACTTTGGTTTTTCACTCCTTGCACACGCAATAAACCATTATCTATACACTCCAACCTGGCCCAATATAAATTCTCAATCACAAACTAATCCAATTATATTCACTACCTCAAACCCTCAAGCCCAAACCAATTTAAGTCCACAAATACAACCTGAACCATTTCTATCCCCCACTACTCCTTCACGCCAACAAGGTAGCAGTTTCAATGTGATGCCTTCCTGCCCCTTTGAAAATGAAATTCCATTGGAACTCTCTCTCACAAACAACCCATTAATCCTACCAAGCTCCAGTTTCTCTCAACCACTACACACCTCCCAAAATGTGCCTCTCCCAAAGCTTACCTCAACATTTCATCAATTAGTTTCACAAAATCATTCGATACTTTACCAAATTCACTGTCAGAAAATTTAGCACAAAGCAAACAAGACTTGGTGCTCAGCTTCACCGCACCTACTGAACCACTTGCACCTCATTATCTAGAAAGAGACCCGTATTGGCTTGCAATTCTGGGGGAAACGTCGGCACAGCCGCTTGCCCAAGCACATGGAAAGATTTTCACGGCACCAGAATTCAAAGTCTCCAGCGATGGAATTGATCATTTGGACGAGCAAACAACTGGAGTTTCTCACCTGTCAAGCACTCAGGAGGTATCACATTCAGGAACTAGCATTGGCAAAAAACAAGTAACTCATATGGGTGACGATGGGGATGAGGCAGGCAGGATAAAGTTGAAGAAAATCATCATGGTGAATCTTCCAAACCCGCCAGGTGATCCTCCTTACAATTCATGCGTTCCCTATTTATTATGTATCTGCACTAGCATTCTAGTTGTTTACAGTTGCTTAAGTTTCATCCTATACGTAAACCACTGAAAAAAGGAAAATCAACTCATACTGATAAATGGATTTGACATTAGATGTAAAAAAAAATCAAAGCTTGGAAAGTACACACCTGTTTGGGTGCTTCCTACCCCGGTGTTGCTATGATACTCAATCAGATTAAGCCTCCTCTTTACCTATCCCATCTGAAAAAACAAAAATTATTTCCTACCCACAACAATACCTTGTCTACAAATGGTGTTGTGGAACGTGAAGTCCTCAAAATATTTCTTTCCCCTCGGATTCTTGAGAACAGGCTTACGAGAAAAAGAAGCCTTGGAGGCAGAGATAAACCCTGTTTCTTGGCTTCATCTCCCTTTCTAGTTCAAGCTTCGAATAGGGTTTCGGGTGTTGCCTCATCGCAACTCCTTCACCGTCAATGAATTTGTTGGAACTGTCGCGAACTCGGTCAAGCCCGAACAGTTCGAGTAGCTTTCAAATTGACCCGTGCCCATAAACAGCAATGCGTCTTCCTTCAAGAAACAAAGCAGAAGGTTTCAATCATATCCGTAAATTTCTAGAAACTAGGGTTCACCTCCTCAACTGGCGTTGAACCGATTGGAATTGGCACAAAATGAGGCCTATGGGTGGGATGGACTGAAGAGATTAATGGGTCTATTTTGTAACAAGACAAAAACCTCATCCTAGTAGAATTCCAAAACTCCAAGGAAATTTCTGGATCTCTGGGTTTATATATGGACATCCCAACCTAACCAAAAGGAAGCTCACCTGGGTACGTCTCTCCGATATCATCTCAACAGTTAGAAAGCCTATAATGGTTATTGGGGACTTCAACCAGGTTCTATCTTATTCAGATAAAACAGGCTCTAATTTCTCCTATATTCCTGGACACAATCTACTGCAAGATTTTCTAAATCTTAATCAGTTGACAGATATCCATTGGGTGGGCCTTCCTTTCACGTGGACCAATAATCGGAATGGGCACTCTTGCACCTATAAAAGATTGGATAGATGTGTATCCCATGCCCATTGATTATCGCTTTTCCCAAATGCTCAAGTCATGAACCTTGGTATACAAACTTCTGACCATGCCCCGTTACTATTTGACATAAATCCACCTCAACAATTCCTCTTAAGACCGTAGCATTTTGAAACAATGTGGCTAAAGCACCCCTAATGTAAATAGATCATCCAACAGGCCTGGTCTACGGCATGTGATGGATCGCCATTGTTTAAAGTTGTTGTCTAGGATAGAAACATGATGAAACTTATGAGAATTTGGAATAAACAACGATTTGGGAATCTGGGGGCTCAAATTGATGACGCAAAATGACAACTACATCATTTTCAAAGCCAATTACCAAGCCCCGATGCCCAAGAGATGGAACAACGGACAAGAAATAAGATGGACTGGCTGCTAGATTGTGAGGAAACTTTTTGGTCTCAGAAATCAACAATTAGATGGCTTCAATTGGGTGATCAGAATACTAGTTTTTTTTCCATATGTCAACTATCATTAGACGACTCCAGAACAAAATCTCAACCCTATCGGATGAAGTTGGAAACAATTCTTACTCTCATGACACCATATCTGATTGCCTCCTTACTCATTTTAAGAAGGTATACCGTCCTACGCAATAAGTCCACAAGCTTGAGCTTGAGGTCGTCTGACAAGCCTGTCCCTACCCTTACCGTTTTCTCTTGATTTCCTGGATATAGCTCGATATCAAGGAGGCAATCAGATATCTTTGCTTGGACGGCATCGGATATGCCCGGGATTGATCCGGAAGTGATCACCCATAAATTGAATGTGGACCCACTCAAGAAGCCGGTCAAGCAAAAGAAGAGGACGTTCGCTCCAGAAAGACAGTTAAAAATCGAGGAAGAAGTTGACAAGTTATTGGCAGCCGGATTCATTGAGGAGATATCATATCCTGATTGGATTGCCAATGTCGTTATGGTACCCAAGTCGAGCGACCGTTGGCGCATATGCATTGACTTCACTGACCTCAACAAGGCCTGCCCAAAGGACAGTTACCCGCTACCATGAATTGATATATTGATTGATGCAACTTCGGGTCATGAGCTGTTGAGTTTTATGGATGCGTATTCTGGTTACAACCAGATCAAGATGTGAGTTGACGATATTCCCAAAACCTCCTTTATTACAGAACGGGGGTTATATTGCTACAAAGTCATGCCTTTCGGACTCAAGAATGCGGGGGCAACTTATCAGCGCCTCGTTAACATGATCTTCCACATTCAATCGGGAAAAATATGGAAGTATACATGGATGACATGATGGTAAAGAGTGTAGAAGCGCAGGCTCATGTGAAAGACCTCAAAGAAACCTTTGACATCCTGAGAGCTTACAACATGAAGCTAAACCCACTTAAGTGTGCGTTTGGTGTCGCGTTAGGGAAGTTCTTAGGATTCATGGTATCTCAGCGGGGTATCGAAGCCAACCCAGAGAAGATAGGCGCTATTCATGCCATGAAGTCGCCTAAGACAATCAAGCAAGTTCAGGAGCTTATAGGAAGAGTGGCTTATTTAGGAAGGTTCATGTCCAAATCAGCGGAAAAATGTCTTCCTTTTTTTTAAGGCTATCAGGAAGGCGAAAGATTTTGAGTGGACTGAAGAATGCCAAAAATCATTCGAAGAATTGAAGCATTATTTATCGTCCCCGCCGCTTCTTACAAAACTAGTTACTGGTGAAGACTTGTTCTTATACTTATCGGTTAGCGAAGTAACGGTCAGCACGGTTTTAATCCGAGAAGAGGAAGGCAAGCAAAGACCTGTTTATTACATGAGCAAGGGCCTACAAGACGTGGAGACGAGGTACCCTCGAATAGACAAGGTGGCCCTTGCCCTTGTCTCATCGGCGAGAAAACTGAGACCATACTTCCAGTCGCACACCATCATTGTGTTGACTGATCAGCCATTGGGGAAAGTTCTCCAAAATCCTGATGCGTCGGGGAGATTGGTAAACTGGTCAGTGGAACTGGGTGAATTTGATATCAAGTACCAACCCCGTACAACAATTAAGGCTCAAGCCTTATCAGATTTTGTTGTTGAGTGCACAATACCGGAAAACCCCCCGCAGTTGGTTCTTTCAGAAGTTTCGAATCCTTGGCTCCTTTATGTCGACGGCTCCTCCAAGGTAGGGAGTAGTGGAGCCGGGCTTATACTTTTCAGCCCTGAGAAGTTCATGATTGAGTATGCCCTCCGCTTCAATTTCCAGGCATCAAACAATGAAGCTGAGTACGAAGCGCTACTAGCAGGAATAAGATTGGCACACTCTCTAAAAGTCGACTCTCTTTCCGTCCACAACCATTCTCAGTTAGTTGTGAATCATATCTTGGGAGAGTATGGAGCGAAAGATGACAGAAGGGCCCAATATCTCCTGGCCGTGAAGACGGAAGCCGCTAAGTTCAAGAATTTTGCCATCCGCCACATACCGCGAGACCAAAATGCCCAAGCAGACTCACTGCCAAGACTGACTTCCGAGGACATTTCGGAGTTCTCCCGTGCAATATACATTGAGTTCCTCTAAGAAAGAAGTATCCAGCTCTCAAAGGAAGTGGATGTAGTAGAATATGAACCGTGCTGAATGGACCCAATTATTCAGTACCTCGTCTCGAGAGCGTTACCTTTAGAGCGAAGCGAAGCACGTAATTTACGTGCTAAAGCTGCTCGGTTTGCTCTTGTAGATGGGGTGCTATACAAGAAGTCTTTTAGCCTGCCGTACCTAAAGTGCCTGAGCCCTAAAGAGGCGGACTATGCGTTACAAGAGGTTCATGAAGGTATTTGCGGACAACACTTGGGTGGAAGAAATCTGGCGCACAAAATCTTGAGGCAAGGCTATTACTGGCCAGGAATGCAGAAGGATGCGATTAAGTTCACGAAAAGATGTGACCGATGTAAAAAATTCGCCCCACTCACGCATACACCGGCGGCGCCCCTTAGTATCTTAACTTCCCCAATTCCGTTTCCAATGTGGGGAATGGATATTTTGGGCCCCTTTCCGATGGCTACCGGGCAAAGGCGATTTGTTATAGTCGCCATCGACTATTTCACAAAATGGACTGAGGCTAAACCATTGGCCACCATAACGGCATCAAAATGCGAAGAATTCTTCTGGAAGAACGTTGTCTGCCGCTTTGGGGTTCCAAAGGTTTTGATCACCGATAATGGGAAGCAATTTGATAATTCTAACTTTCGAAGCTTTTGTGAAGGTCTCTCTATTGATCTCCGTTTTACGTCGGTCTCTCATCCCCAATCCAATGGACAGACAGAGAACATGAATCGCTCAATCCTTCAAGGGTTGAAAAGAAAGCTGGACGATGCTAAGGGGGCATGGGTTGATGAGCTTCCTAAGGTACTTTAGGCATACCGCACAACACCCAATTCTGTGACAGGTGAGACACCATTTCTCTTGTGTTTCGGGATAGAGGCGCTGCTACCCGTAGAAGTGGGCCTCCCCATGGTTCGAGTGTTGCAATTTTTGGAGGAAGAAAACAAGGAGAATCTTAGAGGAAATCTGGATCTATTAGACGATGTGCGAGCCCAAGCCTTAGATCGGATGATTTCAACAAAACAACGAGTTGCCCGATTCTACAATCGAAGGGTTCGAATGAGGATATTTAGAGTTGGCGATCTAGTCCTCAGAAAATTGGAAGTTTCAAACCCGAAGGCAGCTGTGGGGAAGTTGTCGCCAAACTGGGAAGGACCTTACAAGATATCAAAGGTGCTTAGACCAGGCGCTTATTCACTGGAAACACTTTCAGGAGAAGCGATCCCACAAACGTGGAATGCTGACAACTTGAGGCAATACTACCAGTAAAGTCTTGTATCTGTCACAAGACATTTTCCTTTTTTGGGGGGAAAGTGGGATAGAACATAGTTGGAGAGTAGAGATGAAGTATTTCCGTTGTAATAAAAATCTTCTTTAGTTTGAAGTATATCGTTTCGTCTACCCAATATTAACATCTTCATCATTATTTGAAAGAGGTATTGCTTACATTAGCATAACGATGATTGGTTAGCTCAGTTAACGATATCCATGTTCCCAAGAACGACGTACATTCAATACCCGAACAGACTGCCCGAACAGACTGCTCGATCAAGTAAAACCACGAATGTTGCTCAAGCAAAGTATCACCCAATGTGATAGGGTAAGACACAAGTCTTACCTAACACGGTCTAGCTTTAGTTCTAGCCCGAGAAACGGCAAAACCATGTGGGGGATCGTCGCCCCACCCTGTTTTGTTAATTCGAAACATGGCCGAGCGTGAGTGCGAGGCTTCTTTGCCAGCCCTTAGCTGACTATAAGGGTTCGCGTCAAAGTAAAAACAATGCAAAATGTGAAAGATTCAAAACACGATTGCAAAAATAAAACCCATCAAGGGGTAAACAAAAAGATATCCATTTGCAAGCCTCTGAGGCAATAAAAGTACTAAGGGCACATCAAATGGGAATTACAAAACAGGGGAATAATGATAAATTGTCCTAAGATGCAGGAGCATTCCCGGATCGGACACTTTTCTCCCCAGGAGAAATAGCATCTCTAGCTTCAGTAGGCGCGGCGGTTTCCCCCGATGGTGACTCAAAGCTGGGCACCACAACGTCGTCCAAGAAAAGGCTCGGATACTTGGCCATCGATAGTTCCTTGGCTTTCTGAAAGCCCTCCTTAAAGATGGAAAGCCCATCTTCTGTCCGCTTCCGTAGCCATTCATCACCAGCGGTACCATCAAGGAATGCTTGGATGGCCTTGTTCCCGATCTCGGCCTTTTCATGCTTTAGTTTCTCACATCTTTTTTCCAGACGACCGAGCTTGGTAAGCAGATCAGCATTCTCCGTCTTGAGGTTCTTGAGCTCCTTATCAAGTTTGTCAGCCTTGCCTTCGGCTGCTCTCTTGTTAGTCTCAGCGTTGAGGGCCACGTCCATCGCCATCGCGAACCTGTCTTGCATCTAGCTGCTATAGCAGTATGCCTGAAAAGAAAAGAGAGATGAAGACGATTATATGGTAGAAGGACGGGGAGAGTTTAATTGGCATCCCAAAAAGGATGAAGTAACTCAAATTACGTTATAAGCAGCTTGGACGTGCGCCATAGCAAAGGCCTCATGAGGCTGGTTTTCCAAGATGAGTTTATCACTTGGCAACACCCCGTGAGCTAAGTGCTGAGCGGAGACGTGCGAGTGGGGCATTCCCGAGTCGCCTCTCTTAATGGTCCCTCTAGGACGAAAAATAGGATCCTTGTCGATGGAAAGAACCTCAACCACAAGCGGCAGCACTGGAGGAGTCGGAGCGCGGGCCCTTTTTACAAGAGGGGAAGAACCTTCCCCTATAACTTCCTTCCTTTTCCCCTTTGAAGCCTTTTGCAGCAGATTTAAAAAGTCACCTTTTGCAACTTCTCCTTTGCCAGCCATTTCTGAAAGAAGAACCGAGTTAGGTAACTTGTTGACAATAAGAAAGGATAGAAATATATAAACATGGCTTTAAACTCTACCTAGACTTGGAGTCCTAGAAGACGACGTTCCTATCGCCGGTTCTTGAGTCTTAGGCCTCGAGACAATTTGAGGTTCTACAACAGGAGTTGGAAGGACATGCATAGCGGGGGTAGGAGGAATGAGCCCCCGCATGCCGCATCTCTTGATCTGTAAGGGGCTCATCAATATTGAGAACACCCCTCCTCTTCATGTAATCAAGCAGTTTTTTTGTCATAGCATTGGGAGCCAAGAAGCCTTTCTTTTCATAATCTTTACAGAAACCGTTCCACTTTCTTGGGAACTCCCATTTGCCGCTTGGCCTCTGAATGAAGAAGTATCGAGAGTGCCAACCTTTGTTGGATTTAGGACCCCCCTTTATCACTCTGATTCGGTTGTGGATATAATACCAGCCAACATTTTTGGCCACATTCTTTATAAAGCATACTTCAAGGTATAACCTCATGAAGTCATGGACTGTCACTCGATACCCGAGGTCTGCACAAGGTAGATCAAGCCAACTAGTTTTCTCCACCCGTTGGGCACAAGTTGACCTGGCGCCATTTTATAGTGGTTGAAAAAGGCGACAGCAAAGGGGTGCATTGGAACTCTAGCCAGATCTAATCTGGCCTTCGTAGACACTTGTTTCCAAGTTCGTACCATAGTTGGCAGGCTCTTGGAGTGCAGGAACCCGAGCAGAGAAGGGAGGAGGCAATGGACATTCTTCCAAAAGCTCGATTATGCTTTCTTTTGTCATCTTGTTCCTCTTCTCATCTGCGGCGAACCATGTGTCTTCAAAAAATTTATCCTCAGCTTCATCATTGATTTCCCCAAGAGCATCTCTACGGGGAAACGAAGTGCTGGCTTGAGGAGTAGATGTTCCTACTTGACTTCTATAAGTTGAAGTACCTACTTGTGAAGATCTACTTTCTGAACTACTCTCTAAATCATTTTCTGATGAACTACTTGAAGGCGACGAAGAACTACCCGATGTTGTTGAAGACATATTCTAAACAGAATCTACGAATATTTAGAGCTACTAAAGGGAAATAGATACATGCCGAGCAAGAATATAAGAAGAGGAACTTACTTGTTAGAGATGAGCCGAACAGAGAGAGAGTGAGTAGCAGGGGGCAAATGAAGAGAGGAGCCCAAATATATAGAAGGGACTTGGTGTAACTGCCTCTACGAAGGCGGCAACATTTAAGACACGCGTCTTGCGCGATTCCCGGAGCATTAAATTTTAAAATTCAAAAAATAACCGCCTTAGTTTGGCGGTTAAAGCACCGTTACACTTGCATGCTTCCCCGACACGTGGCGAGATAGCAAATGGACCATCTCCCGAGCAGAGTTCCTGAACAGACTGCCCGAGTAGAGTTTTCGAACAGAATGCCCGAGCAGAGTGCCCGAGCAGAGGTCCCAAACAGAATGCCCGAGCAGAATGTCAAACTGCCCGAGCAGAGTTGTCGAATAGAATGTCAAACTGTCCGAGCACAATGTCAAATTGCCCGAGCAGTTGTCGAACAGAGTGCCCGAGCAGAGTTCCCGAACAGAGTGCCCGAGCAGAATGTCAAACTGCCCGAGCAGAGTTCCTGGACATACCGCCTGAGCTGACTGCCCGAGCAAAGTTCCCGAACAGACTGCCCGAGCAGAGTTGTCGAACAGAATGCCCGAGCAGAGTTCCCAAGCAGACTGCCCGAGCAGAACTTCCTTAGCGCCCGAGCACAATGTCAAAATGCCCGAGCAGAGTTCCCGAACAGATTGCCCGAGCAGAGGTCCCGAACAGACTGCCCGAGCAGAATTGTCGAACAGACTACCCGAGCAGATCGCCCAAGCACAAAGGGTCATGCCCGACCAGGATGTCCGAGCAGAGCTCCCGACCAGGTCTCCCGACCAGATATCCCGACCAGGATGTCCGACCAGAGCTCCCGACCAGGATGTCCGACCAGAGCACCCGCACAGAGCCTACATCGTCACCAAGTATGAAGAGTCATTCCCGAGCAGGGCTCTCGAGCAGACAGTCCGACCAGGGCTCCCGAGCTGGCCGTCCGACCAGGGCTCCCGACCAGGATGTCCGACTAGGACGTTCGACCAAAGATCCCGACCAGAGCTCCCGACCAGAATTTTCGGCCAAAGTTCCCGATCAGGAGATCCGACTAGTTATCCCGACCAGGATGTCCGACCAGAGCTCCCGACCAGGATATCCGACCAGAACTCCAGACCAGGATGTCCGACCAGAAATCCCGACCAGGAGGTCCGACCAGAGATCCCGACCAGGATGTCCGACCAGAGCTCTCGACCAAGATGTCCGACCAGACCTCCCGACCAGGTTTCCCGAGCAGAATGTCCGACTAGGTCTCCCGACCAGATCTCCCGACCAGATCTCCCTAGTACATACTTTTGAGTGTGGAATACTAAAAAATTCCGCTGAATAACGGACATGGAAAATTCATAGTTGAACTGCCTTCGGTCAGTCTTTACACCATATACCTTTAACTGTTCACTCGAGGGAACCGTCAAAGGTAGGGGCATTATGATATAGCTAAATATATCCACCCAACCAACTGATGGCACGTGGCATGGTTGACCTTGAGTGGACTAATGTCTGTATTGGGACAGATTCTAAGAGAGGCGATAGAAGAGATTTAGGACTCAATTGCTAGAAGGAGAGTCCTAACATGGCTCTAATACGTGAAGGATCAGTCAGAAAAGAGTCCGAAAGAAGAGAGGATTCTGGAAATGGCCTATATAATGGGAAAATCCTCAGGTACACAGACAAGTTCACACACAAGCACTCAGTGCATTTTCAGCTATTCAGAATCCTACCCTAGTAGCGTTGTTTGACTTTAGCATCGGAGCTGCCTTCACTGGAACATCCCCGGTGGTCACTATGTGTTTCTATTTTGCAAGCTCATTTCCTAGCTGTGGTTCCGATCAAGATTTAAGTAGTAACAAGAGGGAAAATTAAAACTGGGTGACAACCCCCTTTAGCGTGAGTGGGTGACAACAAAAACAATAAGTTATAGTACCAAAACACCACAAAAGATCACTACAAGAAAAGAGGGAATTAACGACGGACTTTTAGCGACGGACGAAATTCCGTCGCTAAAAGTCTTTTCAGAGACGGAAACAACCGTCGGTAAAAGTCCGTTGGTAAAAATATTTAACGACGGAATAATTCCGTCGGTAAAAATACCCGTCGGTGAAAATAGGGTTTTGCCGACGGACTTTTACCGACGGGTGTGTTCCGTCGGTAAAGGCCTTAAAAAGATCAGATCCCCTTCTGCTTTTCTTTCTCCCGTTGCTCTCTCTCTCTCACCGGCGATATTTCCTCCGTCGCCATCCCCGGCAACCTAGCCTCCGACGGAATATAGCCTGCCACCGCCACCGACGCCGCCACTGCCGCCCATCTTCAAAACCGAAGGACCGCCGCCACCACTGCCGCGCCGCCCATCTTAAAAAACTAGAGGTATGGTACATCTAACCTTAACGTAATTTCATGCGATGATTTTGTGACAGCATGCGATGATTTTAGTTTCAGTATTGTAGATGTTTTGATCCAAGTCATGATTATTTGCTTTCGAATTATGGATTTGAAGATCCAAGTTTGCAATCATGGAGTGGTTTGTGCGTAATCTTAGCATCCAACCATCACGGGGTTGGCTCAAATGTGGTGTTCTTCGTCGCTAATTGAGTCATCCATTCAAATTTTTGCGTGACTCAATGAGTCAAATGAGAAGTGTTGGGTTTTATTCAAATTTTATCTTAGTTTAAGTGGTTCCAAAGTAGTTTTACAATTTAGATTCCGTTGCATTGGAGCTTGTTGTTCTAAGCAATGCTTGAATGGTTGCATTTGAATTAGGAGTAGGATTAAAGTGTCTTTCCAATGAGGTAACTGTAATAATGGAGCTTGCATGCTTGAAGGCGTCGAATTTTACTAGTTTAGGTGCAATTATACTTTTTAGAAGGCATTTATGTTAACACTTTATACACGTTTATGAAGATTTTTAAAGTTAAGCGTGCTGTAATCCTATGTTTGTGAAAGTTTTGTGAAGACGAATCGATAGGCTTTGGTGCTAGAGAGAAGAATTTTTTAAAGAGAATGAATTTTATTTTATTTTACTTGTAAAAAGCAAGTTTTAACGAATTTTAAGCAACCCTTATGGATGGTAGAAGTAGGAACCTCAAGGTCGATTTCCCGTATCGATGAACCATATTGAATTACAGTTCTAAACATGAAAAAAAAAAACGAACCTTAAGCAAGTTAATAACATGGTCGCTTACGTACTTGGCTTGTATTTGATAGCTTTCTTATCAATTAAAAAGAATGCTCAAAAGAAAAAAGGCCATGAACAACCATTTTTATTCAAATACTAAACTTGTTAATTACTTTGTCCACCACTTACTAGTTTTTTCTACTCAAAACACACGCTGATCTTAACAGGGAAGCAGTCCCCTGGCTATTTCAAGAACGGAAATCTTATGATATGCTGGGAATCTCTTTATGATAATCATCCACGTTTGTTAATTAGAAAACTTGCTAAATCTATGAGGTGTTTCCGGGATCAAATGGCATTGAAATAGCCATTTATCAGGATAGCCACAATTACCTTTAGCGTCCAAGCCATTATAATTAATTGCTTGCGGATTCAAGCTAGAAAGTATATTCATTTCAATTGGTCCCGCCCGAACCTGCTACGGGCCTAATGGGCTCAAGGGTCACTGGCCCAAGCACATTTGACAATCTCTTATGGGCACTAAGTGCCAGGTCGTAATTGGTAAAATCAATACAAATTACAGCGAAAACTAAATTATGTACAACTTTAGATATGAAGTTCATTTCTAATTTCACTACAATCCTACATGATATAGCACTTATCGTACAACCCGAACATCAACAAAGATGGTCCTGAAAGTTCATAGTATTTCTCTTTAAACCCTAAATTGAATGTCTTAATCGAATCGAACCCTAAAGTAAACTATAGAACCCCTAATTGAATGCCCTAATCCAACCGAACCCTAAATTGAACTTATTGAACCCCCTAATTGAATATCCCAATTCAACCGACCACTAAATTGAAGTAATTGAACCATAATTGAACCCTAAATTGAAGTAATTGAACCCTAATTTGAATGCCCTAATCGAATCGAACCCTAAATTAAACTAATTGAACCCTAAATTGAATGCCCTAATCCAATCGAACCCTAAATCGAACTAATTGAACCCCTTAATTGAACCCTAAATTTAATGCCCTAATTCAACCAAACCCTAAATTGAACTAATAGAACCCTAAATTGAAGTAATTGAACCATAATTAAATCCTAAATTGAATGCCCTAATCGAATCGAATCCTAAATTAAACTAATTTATCCCCTAATTGAACCCTAAATTGAATGTCTTGATACAATCGAACCCTAAATTGAAATAATTCAAGCGCATCGGATATGTGTATTTTGAACAATTTTTTTACATTTGAACATTGATGATTTGTTTGATAATTTTAGGTTGTTAATTGTGCATTTGAGAATTGTGATTATTGATCGATGATTTTAGGTTGTTAATTGATGATTTTAGGTTATTAGTTGTGCATTTGAAGTAATTGCGATTATTAATTGATGATTTTAGGTTGTTAATTGATGATTTTAGATTGTTAATTGTGCATTGAGCATTTGAGATATTGAGATTATTGACGGAGGATGGGACCCAATTGGATTGAATGTGTGATTTTTGTTAATTTTTATTGCATTGAGCATTTGAGAATTGAGAATTGAGATTGTTGACGGAGGATGGGACCCAATTGGATTGAGATACCTGTTAGTTAGCGCAGACACAGACCAAATTAACATATGCCGATGTGTCTGGAGGTGCGTGTCGGTGGGCGTCGGACACGTGTCCGGTGGGCGTCGGACACGTGTCGAAGGCGTCGGACACGTGTCCGGAAGCGTCGGACACGTGTCGGTATGTGTCGGACGCGTGTCCAGAGGTGTCAGACACGTATCGGACACCATATCGACACCCTATATGAGGTGTCGGAATTGAGATTGTTGAATGTGCATTAAATTTAGGTTAGTTAGGTTAATGCAACATTTTTAGCATGCACCCCCTGGAATCTCATCGTGGCTCCAGCACTGGCTATAATTAGCCCTAATTAATTCTGATTAACAATATTTTAGTAAATCAATATTCCACTTTTAGGTCTAACGGGCCTAATTAGTTTTAATTCACCCTAAGAACCTAATGAAAATCAAATTATCTGTAATTACCCCAAATTAGCCCAAATGAACCCAATTATGCGCATATTGATTATAGTTAGCCTAATTAGTCGTAATTTGCACTAACATAACCCAATTAAGCCTAATTAGTGATAGTTAGGACTAATCAGTGTTATAAAAGGCGCGCCTAGGCGCAAGGCGCACAAAGCGCGCCTCGCCTAGGCCTAGGCGCAGCGCCTTCAATAAGGCGCGCGCCTTGTGCGCCCAGGCGCTAGGCGCATGGCGGGGCGGGAGGCGCAAAGCTAGGCGCACAATGTGTAACCGTTCGATTTGGCTTCTTGTCTTCACGTGGACTGTTGATTTCTCTTTTAATATTTTTACCCTTTTTGTCTTTACCAAGTCAAAACACTTTTTTTAAGACTAAAATATAAAACCTAACTAATTTGTTAGCGATAAAACACTTTTTATCGCTAATTGCTCACCAACTACGTTAACCTTTCTGTGAAAACTGTTGAAGACAGAGCACACATGGCTAAATTAGGAGACCTAACTGATTTGTTAGCTTCACTTTATATTGTTCATAAGGCCAAAGCTCAATCTTGAGAAAAGATTTGAATTTTAGTCCCTATATTATGCCCATTTCCATTGAGATCGATCTTATTTTTAAAAGCAAAATTTATTTTATTGTTGAAAGCTTGTTAAATTAGAATGTTGGTATTTGAAACTTTCTCTAATGTTTAGAAGTTTGTTAATTGTCATGTTCTAAAATTTTTTTACTTAATTTTTTTTATTTAATGCACTTTTATTTATTTATTTATATATATTTTAATATTGCGCCTTGCTTCGAAAAGGCGCGCGCCTTGCGCCTAGGCTCCAGGGACCTTTTGCGCCTTAAGTGCGCCTGAGCCTTTAATAACACTGGGACTAATCAACACTACTCGGCACCATTAAAACCCTAATTAGGACTAAATAATTAGTCCTAATCAACCCTAATTAGCTATAATTATCCGAAACTAGCCCTCATTAACATTAATTAGCCCTAACATAACCCAATTAAGCCTAATTAGCGCTAGTTAGGACTAATCAACACTACTCGGCACCATTAAAACCCTAATTAGTCCTAATCAACCCTAATTAGCTATAATTATCCGAAACTAGCCCACATTAACATTAATTAGCCGTAACATAACCCAATTAAGCCTAATTAGCCCTAATTAGGACTAATCAGCACTACTCGACACAATTAAACCCTAATTAGGACTAAATAACCCTAATTAGTCCTAATCAACCCTAATCAGCTATAATTATCTGAAACTAGCCCTCATTAACATTAATTAGCCCTAACATAACCCAATTAAGCCTAATTAGCCCTAATTAGGACTAATCAGCATTACTTGGCATAATTAAACCCTAATTAGGACTAAATAACCCTAATTAGTCCTAATCAACCCTAATCAGCTATAATTAATATTCGTAATTAATCCTAATAACCCAGTTAGCCCTAATTAGCCCTTGTACATCCCATAATTACTCCATGTTGCCCAGAGATGGTTCAATTACTCGTTATTTACAAACTCTGCCTTCTTTATATTAGTTGTTGTTTTGAGAAGTTCATTGGCAACGAGATGGTTCAACTCGTTGCCAACGAATTTTATTTAATGTGGAATTGGTAACATATGTAACGATCTTTCTGTAGTTTTGATATTTCGGAAAGATTCTTGCATATCTTATCAATTTCTGAACGCATGCATGCATAGAAACCCTTAGTTCCCGTTCAAAGGTACTCATTACAAAGTAATGCCTTGTAATGAGCATTTGGATGTCCAGTTTGGACAGTTTGGAAAAGCTAATTGTTTATAAAATAATGTTTTGACTCATGCTTTGTATTCTATGTCGTGGATATTTGGTACACGTTCTCGTGTGTTTCTCCGGGTGCATGCAGATCTGGTGTTCTAACATCCGTCAAACCTTCCTGAGCAAGGTTAGATGAATGTTAGAACACCTAATCGATGTCGTGTACTTGGAGAAATGCGGGGAGGTGCTGCCGAATTTTCCACAGACATGGGACTAAGCATGAGGTATTCACTGTTTTATAAACATGTGCTTTTCTGAATGGGATAGGACCACTACCTGTTCAAGAGTGGAGGGAAAATATGTAGACATGTTGTAACATTCATGCATTCATATTTACATCGGCAATGCCTAATCACTGGTCATTATTGAAGGTGGTATACAGTACGATAATTCAGTCGTCATGTCAGTCGATCGAAGTTGGATGAAAAGGAAGAATGCTGAAGATTTTGAGTGTCGCGTTGACGAATTTCTCGACTTCGCTTATGCGCATCCTGCACATGTTGACCTTGATAAGATAAGGTGTCCGTGCGGTAGATGTGAGTTGTTGCACTGGAGAAAAAGAATTAAAGTAAAATGGCATCTTCGTCGGTACGGTTTTATGGGTGGATACACAAGGTGGACGCAGCACGGGGAAACGATAGTATTGTCGTCCAACCCGGCTAGTCAAACTGAAGTTAGGGAGGAGGCACGATATGATTACCGAGATATGATTATGGATGCTGGGCATGCTAATGTTGACTGGGGTAACGACAGTCCACAACCGCCGAACGAGGGGGCTCATCAGTTTTATAAGTTGTTAAGAGCTACAGAAGAGCCGCCGTGGGATGGAGCTCCGAAACACACACGACTGTCTGCGGTTAGTAGGTTATTACAGTTGAAATCAGACCACGGGCTGAGTGAGAAAGGTTTTAACGAGTTTGTTACCTTAATCAAAGAAATACTGCCCGAAAGTGAAAAGCTACCGCCGTCGTACTATGACGCGAAGAAGATGATGAGGAAACTTGGGTTGAGCTATGACCGGATAGATGCGTGCAATAACGATTGTGTATTATTCTGGAAAGAGAATAAGGATTTGTCACAGTGTCCAGTATGTGATCATTCGAGGTACAAACCGGACAAAGGGAAGAAGAAAAATATTGCATGGAAGATATTGCGATATTTCCCGGTCACACCACGGCTTCAGAGAATGTACTACTCCTCTAGTACGGCTGAACATATGAGGGCTCACCGTGAGACTCGCAGCAACGATGCCGATGTGCTGACACACCCAGCTGATGGAGAGGCGTGGAAGGAGTTTGACCGCAGGCATCCAGTCGTTGCTCAGGAAGTTCGGAATGTTAGACTTGGTCTGGCAACCGATGGGTTCAACCCTTTCGGTCAGTCTACCACGCCTTACTCCTGTTGGCCTGTTATTATTGTCCCTTACAACCTTCCACTAGGCATGTGCATGAAGAAGCCGTATATGTTCTTGTCGTTGCTTATTCCAGGGCTGAAGAGTCCTGGTAAGGACATATATGTGTATTTAAGGCCGTTGATTGATGAGTTAAAACAGTTATGGAATCATGGAGTCGAAACATATGATGCATCCCTTAAACAAAATTTTCAGATGAGGGCTGCTTTGATGTGGACTATACATGATTTCCCCGCATTGGGAATGACGTGTGGCTGGAGCACACATGGGAAGCTAGCATGCCCTGCTTGTATGGGCGTGAACCCCGGTCATACGTTAAAGCACGGCGGAAAGGCCTCGTGGTTCGGATGTCACCGTAAGCTTTTGCCACCGGGCCATCAGTTTCGTAGGCAGAAGGATAAATTTGACGGGACAATCGAGCGTGAGGTTGTCACACTGGACTACCCATCTGGTGAAGAAGTACTCTCACACCTGGAGGCACTTGATACTGACATACCACACGGTAAGGGTGTGCCGGATCAGAAGATTGCAGGGTTCGGGAAAGAGCACAACTGGAGAAAATTTTGTATCTTCTGGGAGTTAGCCTACTGGAGGACGCTCGTTATCCGAAACAACATGGATGTGATGCATATTGAGAAGAACATTTTTGATAATGTGTTCAACACAGTGATGAATGTCAAGGGCAAATCGAAAGATCACCTTAAAGCGAGAAGGGATCTACAACAGTTGGGTGTACGCCGTGAATTGCATCCTCGGACAGTCAGTGGGAGGACCATACTTCCGAAAGCACCTTACTGTCTAGACAAGAAACAAGTGGAGAAGGTCTGTCAGTGGGTTAAGAATTTGAAGCTTCCGGATGGGTTTGCGTCCAACATATCTCGTTGTTGCAATGTATCGGAATGCAAGTTCCAAGGGATGAAGAGTCACGACTGCCACGTATTCATGGAGAGATTCATTCCTATTGCCTTCCGGGGACTGTTGCCACGGGTTGTTTGCGAGACTTTGACTGAATTATCTCATTTCTTTCGAGATATATGCTCTTCTACGATCCGGGTGAGTAACATGGAAGTGCTTGAGAAGAACATTGTGGTGACGATTTGCAAGCTGGAGAAAATCTTCCCACCTTCGTTCTTTGATTCAATGGAGCATCTGCCTGTTCACTTGGCATATGAAGCTAAGATGGGTGGACCCGTGCAATATCGGTGGATGTATCCCTTCGAGAGGTAATCCTTAAATTGTTACAGTTGTTCGTTTACACTTAATGCGACATCTGTTATCATTGATATTCCACCTAACTCGATTCGCTAAACTTCTAGGTTCATGTTCCATTTAAAGAAAAAAGTCCGTAATAAGGCTCGGGTTGAGGGCTCAATTGCGGAGGCTTACGTAATGGAAGAACTTGTAAACTTTTGTAGTCAATATTTCGGGCCTGATGTTGGTACAAGGTTAAATCAACTAGGCCGAAATGACCCCGGAGCAAGCACAAATTTGGAAGGGCAATTGTCAATATTCAAGCAGTCAGGTAGTCCGTTCGGCCGAACGTATACTCGATGGCTAACGGATGAAGAGTACAGTGCTGCAACAATATATGCCCTTCTAAATTGCGATGAAGTTTCGGCATTCGTTGAGTAAGTTAAAGTCTTAATTCACTTACATTGCTGTACATAATTGAAAGTGTGTGTTAAGCGAGTTCGATGCGGAATCTTTAATCACTGATCCCGCTGGACTTGAATCTCATCGGAAATCACAATTTGTACAGTGGTTCAAAATCCGTGTAAGATTGTTTAACGAAATTATATTATGTGTTATATACAGTTCTGTGGCCAATTAGTATACTGATTTATCCTTAATTTTTACCGTCATCTACAATAGGTTCAGTCAATGGATAGACCAGTGGCCTCCTGCTTGAAATTACTAGCCGAAGGCCCTAACAAACAAACATCCTGTTACGGAGGCTATATCATCAACGGGTTTAGGTTTAACGTAAAAGATGATGACCGAACAAAACAAACCCAAAACAGTGGAGTCTTGGTCAACGGCGACTGTTATGCCGAGAATTGCATGGACTTTTACGGAGAGCTAGATGAGATTGTTGAGCTAACATATCTGGGTTCCCAAAACCGCCTGGTAATGTTCAAGTGTACGTGGTTCGATGTCACATGCAGTAGAGGAATCCGTGTTAGCTCTCAAGGGATTGTAGATGTCAATGTCAAGTCAAGACTTGCATCAGACGAGCCCTTTGTGTTTGCTAGTCAAGCTGTACAAGTCTTTTACGCGGAGGACGTCGCCAATCCCAAATCTCATTGGTATACAACTATCAAGTCCAAGAAATTGCCCGTGACATATGACAGTGAGCTAGACTCCTTTCAAGCCGACCAACCACGTGTCTTGTTCCCTGTTGAGGTCAACAACGAGGAGGACGATCTTCCTCTTCCAACAACACTTCTTGTGGGAGAAGAAGTCGTAGATGATGACGCGGAAGACGTGGAAAGTGTTGGAGATGATGTGACCGAGTCTACTGATGAAGAGGATGAATTAGAAGATGAAGAGGACGACGAGTCCCACGAAGAAGAGGGCGACGAGGAAAGTGATGAAGATGATTCGCAAACTGAAAATGATTGACTTGTAATGTTGTAACATCACGGGAAAAATGTAGTAACATTTTAGAACTTGGTGTTTATTGATGTGTTTTTGCACATCCGTTCATATATATATATATAGTGCCGATGATGATTTATGCCAAATTATTGTTTTTCACGTGTTAATGTCTTTGTATATAATCTATATGAAGTCAGATATGGATAGGATACGGGCTATTCGTGGCCGGGCTGGACACCGAGCTGCTTCTTAATTCCCCGGTGGGTCCCACCTCGTCATTGCCTACTGATGACGAGGCACAGAGTGATCACGGACAGCAGATGGGGCCCCAGCTCCAGCCCCAGTCCCAGCCTGAGCCCGAGCCGTCGCCCCAGCCCGACGCAGATTCATCCCACACGCGCGTGCATTCTCCATCTTCCGTGGGTTCTACCTCAGGTATAGTTTATAACGGTGTTTAGTACATTTTCGCTAGCCTTATATTTAAAGTATATTTGAACTGTATTAATGTCTGTGTTTTATAGGATCTCGACGAGGCCGTGGTCCGACACGCGGGGTACGCATCGACCCCCAGCGTAAACAGAGAGTTACGCTCACGCAGGAGGGCCTGCAAGTACTAAAAATATAATCTCATGCCTTCAATTTAAAATTTTGGGGTGTTAATTTATATTTGAACTGTATTAATTTATTTATTTACTTCTTTGGCAGGATCTTGAAGAATCTGGCGAGGACGAAGATCGGCGTTCTTGTGAAGGGCCGATTCTTCGAGCCACGCCTGTATTGGAAGGACTGGGATGCCGCTGCGAGGGAGGCCCTATGGGAGGAGTGGCTGGTACGGTGAAGTATTTTTTTCAGCGTTAGTAAATGTTTAATTACAGTTTGTTTTCTGGTCATAATTTGTGTTATTGAATGCCTTACAGGAGGGGTTTACGTTTGACACGCCTCAGCAGCAGGCACTGGGGCAGCAGTCCTTCTTTGCCTACATCGGCAAGAATTACCGCCGATGGCTCCACGACGCACGGGACCGGGCAAAGAAGCTGCTGCCCGAGGGTGCCCCGATGACAGAGATGACGAGATATCCCCCACATTGGATATCTCACCGTGAATAGGGAGAGATGATAGATCGGTGGGCTGCGGATCCAGGCTGGGACGCCAAGAGAAAAGCGGGTCTGAGAACAGACAGAACAGAGATCCGACGCACACGGGGGGGGTCGGTGCCACACGACATCGTCTGACACATGAACGCGGTCGAGCACCCGGATCTGGAGGAGGATGAGGTCATAGCTCTGACCTATAGTCAGACGCACGTGCGGAAGAAGGACAAGGACGAGGCGCACCGGGCGGGCGACTATATTTCAGATATTGCCCGGCGGATCGATGTGAGTCAATTTATTTAAGTTGTTAATGTTTTGTCTTTCTATCCTCAATGTTCGTTTCGTTAATTAATGCCCTAACATATCGTTAAACCACTGTTTTTGTAGGCCTCGTATGAACAGCTAAGGGGGTCCGAGCAGCAGTCCGGACAGCCATCAGCGTCCACTAGTACGGCTGCGAGTACTGGGGGGTTGAAGCGATGGCTGGATACGCCGGAGGTCGTGAATCGGCCGAAAGGCCGCATACGCGGCCTGCCTAGCACGACTGCTCGTGCCGTGATAGGAGCGTCCTCACCCCCTGCTGCCCCTCCACAGACACCGGCTCCTCAGCGTCAGTTGGACGACGAGGAGATCCAGCGCATTGCTACAGTGGTGGTGAGGATGATCAGGGAGCAGGGCACTGCTGGACATGCCGAGCCGGCCCCGAATCAGCAGGATCCAGATCCGGGACTCGGCGACCCCTGATGAGCCCCTTCCCGTGCCCGTTCCTAGCTTTCCCCCTGCCCCCCGCGCCCGGCTTGTACTCTTCTTCCCTCCCCTAACCGGCTGTATTCGGTTCCCGGCTTGTACATATGAGTCTTTTTTATATTGAAATATTTTTTATAATTGATTATATATATTTCTTTCTGTATTGATTATTGCGCGTTGTTGTTGAGAAATGAAAATTGTATTACAAGTCTGGGTAATTGAAAAATAAAAAAAAATTCAAAAAAATTTTGATTTTTGGCCACCGTTTAAATCCGTCACTAAATAAGCTTTTTAGCGACGGAATATTCCGTCGCTAATTTTATAAAAAAGAAAATAAATTAAAATACTAAAAATATAATTAGCGACGAAATATCCGTCGCTAATTAAAAATCAATCCGTCTCAAAAAATTACATATTTAGCGACGGAGTTCAAAATTTCGTCGCTAAACTATTACTGACGGGCTTTTATACGAGGGACTTTTAGCGACGGTGAATCCGTCGCTAATTGTTTTAGCGACGGAATAAAGTCTTTGAGCGACTGATTTCCCCGTCGCTAAAAGCCTTTTTTCTTGTAGTGGATATCATCAGCAAAGAACCCCTTCATGAGAGGAATACTGTAGGCAGTACAAGTTATTTTCATTCCTGCAACACAGCTTTACAAGAACGACTAGCAAAAGAAGCCAATGCCGATGAAAGTTGTGACGCATTTTCCTTCCCCTGGGCGATATGCATCGAATGCAATTTACCACAACGTACTATACGTCATCTTACGCAAAATATCCGCTCCCACTACAGAGTGTTGAGCTCTATCTTTCATATGAGACATAAAGTTTGTATGAGTAATTAAGACAATAATATGAAAGCAATTAGTCTTGAACAGCCAATCAATCGCAAAGAGAATAGCTGTAGCATGCAAAGAATCATCAACCAAAATAACATCAATACTAGCACAAATTGGTTTCGATACAGAGTTGAGTAAGACCAAACCAACCCCATACTGTGCACAATATAATGAAACCTTTTAACCAAAAAAATATATATATAATGACACCTTGACTGTAATTGAACCAAACTTGTGCGTCATAGAAATGGGAGAGTGACAAGTCACGTTGTGGTGAAAAGGGTAGAGGGGAGGGTAGAATGTTCAAAACCAGGATCTTGGACTAAGCAAAAATGTACTATCTCTGTCTGAAGCTTTCGAGAATGCAATTGATAATGACTAGTATCACAAATAATAGTAAACGGCTTTTGACCTAGCCTCAGAATGTTGGGACAAAAAGGTTCACCCTTAAAGATCAATGCATTATGTCCAAGCCAATTTAGACCAGAGCAAAACAACAATCCATACAATTTATTTCAGATTCTTCCTTCGTCTGAACATAGGTTTTGTAACACCCCAATATTTTTCGGCGTTATTTAAAATTTTTAGCAAACAAAAAAATATTTTTCTTAGCGCCGATATTTTTCTAGCAACTTTTAGCGGCGGTTTATTTTCTTAGTATCGGTAAAATTTTAGCTACGATATATATGTGTGTGTGTGTGTATAACGTTGACGTGAATCTTAGCGCCAAACTCGCTATCCTAGCATCGGTATAAAAATTTCTAGTGACAATTAAAATTTGAGTAGTGGTGTACTTATTAAAGATGTTTTGTCAAACGAGATAGCGTAATAACCGGTAGATAAATTCTCTTAAAGCATAAATTATCATAACAATTATTTTTGGACCATTTTTGTGATAATAAGTTCAGGAAGGAAGTTTTAGCGACAAATGGAGGTGTAGCGTTTTCATTTTTTCCACTTAGGGTTTCTGTTAACTTGTGATGCCAAGGAAAGTGAGTTCGTACTTACGTGGAGGTGCCACAAAGGCTGCAGTCCGAGTCAGCTTCCAAGCATGTTGATGTAGGACACAGCAAGGGTGAAACAAGGGCAGAGACCAAGGGCTTTCCAGACAGAGCCTGAGGGTGGCAGTACTGCGAGGGCGATGGCGCAGGATGAATATACGACGACAGTCACAGTACGATGCTTAGGTCCAAAGTCAAGGTCCTGTACGTTTCTCTCTCTAGGATTCTAGAGTGAGAAAGTGAAAATATGAGAGAGTGAAGTAGAAGTCCTCCAAATGAATTCTCAAGACCTCTATTTATAGAGATTGAGATAATGATGTCATTAACCGACACGTGGCGCTCCCCGGGAGTGACACGTCACCGGGGGGTCCACGGGTGCCGGTGCTCCACGGACTGTCGGATAGCATATTCACCCGGCATGCTCCTCACAACGTCGCTCTGTCTGTCTGGAAAGACTGGCTCCCACAACGTCGGTGTGGCCAGAGAACCCCTTGATCTAGCCTCCAATCCAAGCCCTTGCAGAGTCCCACAGGCCTGGCAGCGGTGGGGAAGACCCGACGCCCAACTGCCAGGTGAACTAGGCGCGATGCCCTCCGAAGACCTGCTCCCGTCTCGGAGTGACCCGGGGGTCGTAGTCCCTAGGGGTGCCAACGCAAGCCCCCAGTGCCGGAGCATGTAGGCCAGTCACGCAGACACCCTGGCGGAGATAGTGTCCCGGAGGAGTCGCATATCCCCGCGGGTGAGTCCTTGTGCCGGAGCACTCGGAGCGAGTCAAGGTAGCATCTTGGAGGAGCCGTCTACCCGTCTGGCCGAGGTAGCATCCCGGAGGAGCCGTCTACCTGGCGGAAGGGGAGTTGAAGAGCTCCCTGGCGGTGATAGTGTCCCGGAGGAGTCGTCTATTCCCGCGGGTGAGTCCTTATGCCGGAGCACTTGGAGCGAGTCAAAGTAGCATCCCGGAGGAGCCGTCTACCCGACTGGCCGAGGTAGCATCCCGGAGGAGCTGTCTACCTGGCGGAAGGGGAGTTGAAGAGCTCCCTGGTGGAGATAGTGTCCCGGAGGAGTCGCCTATCCCCGCGGGTGAGTCCGTGTGCCGGAGCA
Source organism: Escallonia rubra (assembly GCA_033065855.1). NCBI lineage: Eukaryota > Viridiplantae > Streptophyta > Magnoliopsida > Escalloniales > Escalloniaceae > Escallonia > Escallonia rubra. Next base: position 186,600 of record JAVXUO010002614.1, read on the forward strand.
CTCGGAGCGAGTCAAGGTAGCATCCCGGAGGAGCCGTCTACCTGGCAGAAGGGCAGTTGAGGAGCTCCCTAGCGGTGATAGTGTCCCGGAGGAGTCGCCTATCCCTACCGGTGATGTACACTCCGGAGAGTGGGACGAAGCATGTTCCACGACCAAGGCAAGGTGCGCATGGTGTGTTGAATGAGTGTGGTGCCCAGGGGGTATGTAACATGATTATGGCGTATGGGCGCGATGAAGTGAGTATGGTGCCGAAGGCACGGTAGTGTGACAGAGAGCCCGGGGGCACGGCTGTATCAGCGGCGCGATGCAAGGGCACGGCGAAGTGTTGAACTGCGGCGCCCGGACGCTGACAACGGGGGTCACGGAGTTCTGTCCGGGCGACAGGGGTCGCGGAGTTGTGTCGGGACGATGGGGTCGCGGAGTTGTGTCGTGACGACGGGGTCGCGGAGTTGTGTCGGGGCGACGGGGGTCGCGGAGTTGTGTCCGGGCGACGGGGGTCGCGGAGTTGTGTCCGGGCGACGGGGTCGTGGAGTTGTGTCCGGGCGACGGGGGTCGCAGAGTTGTGTCCGGGCGACGGGGGTCGCGGAGTTATTTCCGGGCGACGGGGTCGCGGAGTATTGTCCGGGCGACGGGGTCGCGGAGTTGGGTCCGGGCGACGGGGTCGCGGAGTTGTGTCCGGGCGACGGGGGTCGTGGAGTTGTGTATGGTCCCTTGAAAAGAAGTGAATGTGTTAAGGATGGAGGCCAGAGGCCAACCTCATGGGGAGGCCGAGGCCGACCCCAATGGCGAGGTTGAGGCCGAGGCCGAGGCCGACCCCAATGGCGAGGCCGAGGCCGACCCCAAGGGGAAGGCCAAGGCCGAGGCCGACCCCAAGGGGGAGGCCAAGGCCGAGGCCGACCCCAAGGGGGAGGCCAAGGCCAACCTCCTTGGGCAAGTGCCATGGCGCATCGACGGGCGACGGGCGAAGTGCGACGGTCGAAGCGTGATAAGGCTTCGTGCAAAAATGAGCTTCTTAGTGACGAAGTAATGTGACGAAAGTGAGAAGTGCACGTGACTTGAGCGTGCATGCTTTGACCGGTTGTGAGCGTTGAAAATGACCGTTGCTTGTGCCGACGTGTCATGCAAAATGGGACCACAGTGGGCCTTTGGGTACGACCAGAATAGGTTGGGAACATAAGCCCCCTGCGTGTGGTGTGCGCGGAGGGGCAACCCCAAGCAGGCACCGCACGCATAAACACTTAGCAAGATTTTGATGTTCTTTGGCCGGTGAGTTGTTGACGTCGTCAATGGATGATGATGATGAAGAGGAGGTGGCTCGAGCCACCTCGTGCACCACTTATGAAAGCCTTGGGATGCTTAGGTGTTGACGCAAGGGCATGATGATAGGGCGCAGGGGCGCAAGCACGTAAATGGCGCCCGGGCGACAGATGTCAAGTGTCGCAACGACATCAGCCGGGCGATGGGCGACAAACGTCACGGAGACAGCGCACGGGCACTGGAGACGGGGGTCGCGGAGACGATGCACGGGCGCTGGCAACGTGGGTCACGGATACGACGCACGGGCACTGGCGACGGGGGTCGCGGAGACGATGCACGGGCGCTGGCAACGGGGGTCGCGGATACGACGCACGGGCACTGGCGACGGGGGTCGCGGAGACGTTGCCCGGGCAACGGACAACGAGAGTCGAACAAAGAGTAGGAGTAAGTGGTTCGAGCTACCTCGCGCACCACCTACCAAGGATGTTGATGTCGGAGGACGTGATCAAATTTGCAAAAAAAATTCTAAGTGTAAAAAAGAATGAAATGTGTAGGGCGCAATGTGCGCGATCGGGCGTCGCGATGCGGGGGCAGTCCACCACGGGCGCAGGGGCGCGGGCAATGCATGTCGGTCAATGTTGCAATTTTTTTTTTTTTGAAGTTGCCGGCCTTGGATGTCGGCCATGATGTGAAGGTGAGAAGGTCGAAGGTGGCGGGGTGGACTTGGGTGTGGGGACCAAAGGGAAGAGGTTATGGGTTTGAAGGAAAAATGAGAGATGGATAGGTGGTTGAAGGTTAGTGGCCTTGGTGTGGAGAAGGCCGAAATGGGCATGGAAGATGGTCATGCGTTAGTGTTCAAGGTTGGCCGAGGGTGAAGAAAAGAAGATGAAGGTTGAAGGTAGGTGAAGATGGATGTAGAGGGAGGTTCGGCCATGGGGGAAGGATGGGGAGAGGGTATGGGGATGGAGAGCCAAGGCTGGCCGACCAAGTGGCCGAGGCCGACCAAGGCCCCTTGGCCAAGGCCGAGGCCGAGCTTGCACGGCGCAGGGCAGGTTGCGGGCGAGGGGGAAAGGGGAAGGGGGCCGAGGCCGAGGGGTAGGGGAAGGGAAAGAGATGGTAGAGGGAATGAGAAGGAAAGAAGGAGGGGGTTGGGGTCGGCCTAGGCCGAAGGAGGGGAGGGGGAAGATGGAGGGGAAAAAGGAAGGGGAAAGAAGAAAGGGGCGGCGGCGGTGGCGGCGGGGTGCCGCGGGGCGAGGCCGAGGGGGCGGAGGAGGGGCGGGGGAGAGAAGGAGGTGCGGCCGGGAAGGGGGTCGTCGCCGGTGAGGGGGGCTGCCGGCCGAATGGAGAGGCCGAGGGGCTGCGGCGCTGCAAGGAGAAGAGGGCGGCGGCCACGCATGGTGAAGAGAAAGAGAAAGAGATGAGAAAAGAATTAGGGTTAGGGTTTGGGGGATGACGCGGGTCGGGTGGGTCGGTTCCGGGTCGGGGAGCTGGGCGCAGAGAGAGAGAGAGGAGGCGCGGGTCACGGGTCGGATCGGTTCAGGCGCGCGGGTCATCTGGGTTCGCGGGTAGGGTTTGCCCAGATTTTTTGGATGGTGAGAGGGAGACTGAATGGAGGTAGAGAGAGTGATGAGAGCATGAATGTGGGGAGTAGTGGGGAAGATGAAAAACTTGAAAATTTTTCTAAGTGTTGAAATTTTATTTTTTTTTGAGTTCGGGCAAGGATGCTAAGGGGAGGCCGTTGAGGGTGGTGACCCGGCTGTGAAAAAAATGATTTTTTTCTTCTAAGTGTTGGGCTGAGACAAGGATGCCGAGGGAGACCACTAAGGATGATCATCGATGACCGGTTACGAAAAAAATGAATTTTTTTCTAAGTGTTGTGCTGAGACAAGGATGTCGAGGGAGACCACTGAGGATGATCATCGATGACCGGTTGCGAAAAAAAAATGAATTTTTTTCTAAGTGTCAAGAAAAGTAAATGAAGGATGATGATGCGACCGTAGTAGCGCGGCTCGAACCACCCCGCGCACCACGTACCAAGTCGTTGCAATGTGAGGCCGAAGGGGTTGGGAAGGGGTGAAGCCCTCAAGAGAATGGGTGATGGCATGAAGGGTGATATCAATAGACTTGTGTAAGAGCCATGTAGCTTGAAATTTTTCTAAGTCTAGAAAATGTAACTTCATTGATAACGAAAGATAGGCAGCATGCCTTGATACATGGGTATGACGTACATGGAAACTTGCAAAATGAACGAAAAAAAATTACAAGTGTGGAAAATGCACTAAGGCATGCCAAGGCTTGGTCGGGTGGGTCATATGTCCCGCACTTAGAGTTTGAGCTCTCCGGACGCAATCTTGTCAGCGAAGACAAACTTGAGGCCCCTGCACCACTTGAGGCCATAACCGACCTTCCGATGATAGGGGTAGTAGTTGGGATGGGCTAAGTCTTCCGGGGTAGGTTCAGTGTCGACATTGGGCAGGGTTATGGCATTGTCGTCGATCCATGTCTCGAGGAGAGTTCTAACAATCTTCAAGTCACACGGGTATTCCGGGGCAAGCATCGGCTGCCCTCTCTTGTCAGGACGTCCGTCCCTTCCTTGGGACTGACGCTTGCGATTGTTGTCGTCATTACTAGCTGCTTCCATCGTCGCGGCCAAGGCAATATGAGGTTGGGGCTTTGGGGTCTTTGACGGACCGACCGAGTCATAGGTGCGTCGTGCAGCTTCCTTGAGATGTCCCCAAGACCGAAGCTGGAGGTTTTCAAGGTAGACCCTGTAGGTGTCCTTCATGTTCTTGATGCAAATGGGTACAAGGGTTTCATCTTTGCTGAAGTCAGTGCACTCCAAGCACTTGTGATGAAATCGCGTAACATAGGTGTTGAGGTCTTCCCCGGGATTCTGGCGGATCCCGGCAATGTCAACGATGGTCACACGTTCCGTCTCATAGTGAAACTTGTCAAGGAAGAGCTGGACCATGTCGGACCATGAGTGGATAATACTGTCAGGAATCTGATGATACCAAGAGTAGGCGAGGCCAGTCAAGGACTTGTGAAATTCCCGAAGCTTGAAAGTGTCGTCTTCCCCGTAGTGCTCGAGGGAGCCAGCAAAACGGGTGAGATGCTCGCGGGCGTTGCCTTCTTTGCCGTTGAACAATGTGAAGGATGGTTGCTTGTACTTGACGGGGTAAGGCTTGGTAGCGAGGCTGCCAGAGTAGGGAGCATGGCCTGACAGCTTAGAGGGGGAGTGGGGTAAGGATGACTGCTTGAGACGGTGAAGGAGGGCATCAAGGTCATGCTTGGTGACATACGACCCATGTGAGGGTTTGTGCCCTGTCGTGATGATCCGAGCACCAGAGCCCCCAGACGGTACAACCTGAGGCATTGAGGGGATGACGATGGTAGAGAGGGGTTGGCGGTGGTGAGCAACTTATTGGGGCATGGTTTGCACATGGGTAGTGTCAGCTGCTGAAGGCCGGTCGTCAGGAAAGGTCGATTGGAGTAAGCCGGGGGAATGACTTGTGTTTAGGTTTCGACTAGTTATGTTTGGGTTAGGCTCCATCTCAATTGATTCGTGAGTCTCCGAAGTGCTTCGAGCAAGGGCAAGGCGTGGCGCCAGGGGCTGAGGTGTCGCGAGTCCTACTGTCGAGGGCCCGGAGGACCAAGGCAGCGGTGGTCGCGACACTGGGACCTGAGCAGTGTCCAAAACTAGCCCAGGCCTTGAAGGTTGGATATGAGCAGGAGGGGCCAAACCTGGATCTTGGGATAACACGGGGTGAGTAATGGGCACAGGGTGTAGAGCTCTAAGGCTTTGGGAAATCGGTGATTGTGAAGTCAAGACTTGGATTGACTTTTGCATTTCCACCATGGCTGTCATAAGAGTGGCTATAGTGGGCGAAAACTGCTGGATGGCCGCATTGACTGCAACTTGTATATCAGGTGCGGTAGTTTGTGGCTGGTCTTGGGGACACACAGCACTGGTCCCCTCTTGTTCACCCGAGTGGTCCACTTCTTGCACGGCATGGATAAGGCCCTGGCTGGCAGCCCTTGTAACTTTTCGTTGTGTAGGCATGGAGACTGAGTGCGGAAGATAGACAGACTGCAGTATGATGCTCACCTCCCCAGCGGAGTCGCCAAAATGATGCCAAGGAAAGTGGGTTCGTACTTACGTGGAGGTGCCACAAAGGCTGCAGTCCGAGTCAGCTTCCAAGTATGTTGATGTAGGACACAGCAAGGGTGGAACAAGGGCAGAGACCAAGGGCTTCCCAGACAGAGCCTGATGGTGGCACTACTGCGAGGGCGATGGCGCATGATGAATATACGACGACAGTCACAGTCCGATGCTTAGGTCCAAAGTCAAGGTCCTGTATGTTTCTCTCTCTAGGATTCTAGAGTGAGAAACTGAAAATATGAGAGAGTGAAGAAGAAGTCCTCCAAATGAATTCTCAAGACCTCTATTTATAGAGATTGAGATAATGATGTCATTAACCGACACGTGGTGCTCCCCGGGAGTAACACATCACCGGGGGGTCCACGGGTGCCGGTGCTCCACGAACTGTCGGATCGCATATTCACCCGGCCTGCTCCTCACAGCGTCGCTCTGTCTGTCTGGAAAGACTGGCTCCCACAACGTCGGTGTGGCCAGAGAACCCCTTGATCTAGCCTCCAATCCAAGCCCTTGCAGAGTCCCACAGGCCTGGCAGCGGAGGGGAAGACCCGACGCCCAACTACCAGGTGAACTAGGCGCGATGCCCTCCGAAGACCTGATCCCGTCTCGGAGTGATCCGGGGGTCGTAGTACCTAGGGGTGCCAACGCAAGCCCCCAGTGCCGGAGCACGTAGGCCAGTCACGCGGACACCTTGGCGGAGATAGTGTCCCGGAGGAGTTGCATATCCCCGCGGGTGAGTCCTTGTGCCGGAGCACTTGGAGCGAGTCAAGGTAGCATCTTGGAGTACCCGTCTGGCCGAGGTAGCATCCCGGAGGAGCCGTCTACCTGGCGGAAGGGGAGTTGAAAAGCTCCCTGGCGGTGATAGTGTCCCGGAGGAGTCGCCTATTCCCGCGGGTGAGTCCTTATGCCGGAGCACTTGGAGCGAGTCAAAGTAGCATCCCGGAGGAGCCGTCTACCCGACTGGCCGAGGTAGCATCCCGGAGGAGCCGTCTACCTGGCGGAAGGGGAGTTGAAGAGCTCCCTGGCAGAGATAGTGTCCCGGAGGAGTCGCCTATCCCCGCGGGTGAGTCCTTGTGCCGGAGCACTCGGAGCATGTCAAGGTAGCATCCCGGAGGATCCGTCTACCCGACTGGCCGAGGTAGCATCCCGGAGGAGCCGTCTACCTGGCGGAAGGGGAGTTGAAGAGCTCCCTGGCAGAGATAGTGTCCCGGAGGAGTCGCCTATCCCCGTAGATGAGTCCTTGTGCCGGAGCACTCAGAGCGAGTCAAGGTAGCATCCTGGAGGAGCCGTCTACCCGACTGGCCGAGGTAGCATCCCGGATGAGCCGTCTACCTGGCAGAAGGGGAGTTGAAGAGCTCACTGGCCGTGATAGTGTCCCGGAGGAGTCGCCTATCCCCGCGGGTGATGTACACTCTGGAGAGTTGGTCGAAGCATGTTCCACGACCAAGGCAAGGTGCGCATGGTGTGGTGAATGAGTGTGGTGCCCGGGGGGCATGTAACATGATTGTGGCGCATGGGCGCGATGAAGTGAGTATGGTGCCGAGGGCACGGTAGTCTGACAGAGAGCCTGCGGGCACGGCTGTATCAGCGGCGTGGCGTAAGGGCGCGACGGAGTGTTGAAGTGCGGCGCCCGGACGTCGGCAACTGGGGTCGCGAAGCTGTGTCCGGGCGACGGGGTCGCTGAGCTGTGTCCGGGCGACGGGGGTCGCGGAGCTGTGTCCGGGCGACGGGGGTCGCGGAGCTGTGTCCGGGCGACGGGGGTCGCGGAGCTGTGTCCGGGCGACGGGATCGCGGAGTTTCGTCTGGGCGACGGGGGTCGCGGAGTTGTGTATGGTCCCTTGAAGTGAAGTGAATGTGTTAAGGATGGAGGCCAGAGGCCAACCTCATGGGGAGGCCGAGGCCGATCCCAATGGCGAGGCCGAGGCCGACCCTAAGGGGGAGGCCAAGGCCGAGGCCGACCCCAAGGGGGAGGCCAAGGCCGAGGCCGACCCCAAGGGGGAGGCCAAGGCCAACTTCCTTGGGCAAGTGTCATGGCGCATCGACGGGCGACGGGCGAAGTGCGACGGTTGAAGTGTGATAAGGCTTCGTGCGAAAATGAGCTTCTTAGTGACGAAGTAACGTGACGAAAGTGAGAAGTGCACGTGACTTGAGCGTGCATACTTTCACCGGTTGTGAGCGTTGAAAATGATTGTTGCTTGTGCGGACTTGTCATGCAAAATGGGACCACAGTGGGCTTTTGGGTACGACCAGAATAGGTTGGGAACAACATGTATATATTTATAGATAAAGCATTGTTGGGTAGCCACCCTTTAGGCCGCCGCACACAATTAGAGAGAAGATAGAGAGATTCTGAGAGAGAGACAAGGGAAGAGATCAAAAAGATTTTCCCGGCGATCGGCCTTGATTTCTCCGGAAAGTCTCCTATAGTTTTCTACTCTATTTTACCTAGTGTTTATGGTAGCTGTAAGGGGGAGATCGTGAGGGGCTGTGGTCGGGATAGAGTCAGTCGTAACGGAGCTGCTGTGAAAGAAACTGTGGGTTTTGGGGCTGGCGTGAAATGGGTATTGCATGTGGTTTGTGTCTGTTGCGTGATGTGCGTGTGTGCCGTATGTGTGTAAATCAGAGTGCACGTGATTGGTGGAGTTAGAAAGCAATTTTGGTTCAAAGCAGATTGGGTTAGTCGCGTCTGGTTCTATCCCTCCTTTAGGTAGTGCATTAACTGGAAAGGAGGCAAGCCTCCCAGCGTAGGAATATCTAGTGGCGGAGTGGGTTTATGTTGTTGGGTGAGTGTGGGAGTAAAGGACGAGAAAAAGGGGTGAAGGGAGAAGCAGCTCCCAGTTGGATGTGCACGTGTGACTGTGAAAATGGTGTAAAGGCGTGTAAATAATGTGTATAAGTGGAGAGGGGGAATACCCACTGCCATGAGGCAGTGGGTGTGAGAGAGAAGTGAGATTGTGTTATTATATTTTTGTGTGTTAGTGTAGGTGTGTGAGTATTAAAGAAATAAAGAGAGGAGAAGATATGCAAAATGTGTGTCTGTGCATGCAGGGGCGGAGCCAGGATTTCACTCTAGGGGGTGCTAAAAATATATCGAAATTAATAAAAAAAATTATAAGTAAAATAGCACCAAAAAAAAAAAAAAAAAACAGAGTGTGTATTTCGCTAATACACAAAAAATACGAAAATTATTTTTGGAGAAACACATACAGAGAGCAAGGAAAGACAACAGGTTATAAGAACAGGTTATAAGAAAGGACAACAGTTACACGAACAAACAACATAATTGCATAAACCAGTTTACTTCATTCATGCATTCATTCTTTATCCGCCAAATTACCATCGAAGTACTTCGTGTTTTTAGCGCAGATTACAACGAAACAAACAACCTTGCAACCCGCCAATTGATTTAGATTAGATGCTAGTAAAAAGTTTTTGGAAATATCGGCTCTCTAAACTTTTCCTGAAGTAGAATTGTATTCGCACATAAGGAGAAATCTACTTATGCCTCTGGTGAAATTGCAACTGAACGATAAACAAACCATAGTGACACGGGGAAAACAAGTTGAAGAACCTAAAATTGAATTCAGATAACACGTTTGCAATTTATACATATAACTAAATCATGTATATCTAGTTTGCTCGTGCAAAATTACCTGCAGCCAAATGGTTCACAGAGTTGTTGTAAGGAAGATGCAGCTTGAGATGCAAAGGAGCTAGTTCCAAGCTACACAAACACAAGATATACAAAATGAAACTCCATCAAACCCTTAAATCAAACCGCACCTTTCCTTTAAAAATTAGCATAGAACAGCTGAACAGGCAACTACGAAAGAGAACTAAGATAAGTTAATTCTGTCGACTTTGCACCCTGTAATACATAACTAAATGAAGTCTTCAACAAGCAGGGGCAGACCTATCAAATTGAAGGATTTGAAGAATGAAGACATACCTGAATCAGTGATATTGAAGGTGGGATTTAAAGGAAGTCGCCGGTGGTGAATTCTTGGCCGCGCCGGTGGAGCGAAGACTGAAGATTGTTCGTCAATCGTCGCGACGCCGGTTGACTTGAGGTGTAGTGGGCTTGTGTCGTGGCCGCCGTCACCCGTCGTCGTCGCCTCGTCGGCGTGGGACTCGCGGGACTGCGGGAGGTCGTCGGCGGTCAAGATCAGGAGATCTCAGTCTCAGATCTGGTTCTTCAAGGGCGTCGCGGGAGTGAAGCCGTGAAGGAGAGAGTCCGCCGGTCTCCCTTGTCGTCGTCGAAGCTACTGTCTGAAAGAGTGAAGCCGTGAAGTAGAGAGTCCACTGGTCGCTGGTCGCCGGTGAAGCCGTGAAGGAGAGAGTCCGTGAGAGAGAGAGAGAGTCGATTGTGGGTCTCTCGGGGAAAGGGGTATTGGGGATTGGGCCTCAGGGAACGGGATCTCGGGAACGGTGTCAGTGCGATTCCCAAAAAAAAAAATTTATTTTTCCCCTGAAGCCAGGAGGGGCTTCAGCCCCCCCCTTGTCCCAACGTGCCTCCACCCCTGTGTGCATGGTGATGCTGCCAAGATGTAGCTCATGTTTGAGCTGGGTGCTCATGCGTGTGTGTGTGAATTGAGTGCACTGGGGTGTGTGTGCTGTGTGCGTGGGTGAGAGTGTGTGAGAGTGAAATGGGTTTTTTTTTGTTTATATGTGTGTGTTCATGTGAGGAGTGGGTTGGTGAGAGAGATGGAACTTGGAAGTGTAAGTATATATGTGTATGTGTAGTGTGTACAGAGAGAAGTGAACATCCATGGTGTAAGAGTGTGTGTGCTGAGTGTTGATGGAAAGAAAGAAGAAGGGAAGTATGGATCAGGTATCGGGTTAGTTAAGTTCGTCGCATGCATAGACTAGTGCACGCTTATCGTTAGCATGTAAAAATTTGAAGAATAATACCTTAGTCTATAATAGAATGTTTGGTAAATTTTTATAATTTTCTGAAATCATATGTATTTTTAATATTTTCTGTAATTTCAGATTCGTAATGGAGACCTTAAACCCTGAAAATGTTATGGGAAAAATTATAGTAATGTCTTTATGGTATAAGTAAGACTCAATATAAATTTGGTGATTTTTGGAGTTGATTTGCTATAGTTTTCGTATCGCATTATTTTTAGCAAAATGAATAATCTAAAAATAGTTTTAATGCCTTTTTAATTTCTGATTTGAATTTCTATAATTTTTTTACATATTTTAAAGTTCTTACAAGAATTGTGGGACTTTATTTTCTGCTAGTGACAATTATGGCTATTTATGGGTTTTTATTGCATTTAAAGAAATTATTTTTAATTTGAAAATATCAAAAATTCAGAAAATTCATATTTTGACTTTCTATAATGTCTTAAGCTACTCAAAGTGTTTTGTTGTAATTAATTATGACTTTGGGGCATTGTTATGCATTAAGTAGTGTATATGATTTTCGGTTAGTTTAATCGTGTGCGAGGAGGCCTACTTCAAGTCGCGCGATTTCGGGGTTAGAAGTGATCACGTGATGTGTAGTTAATATTAAGTTTATAGTATCGTAGTATAGATTATGTTCTAACAAATGGATTGCCAATTTAGGTTAATTCAAAGATTTTAAGGATTTTCTCTCCGAACCCTATATCATTGTCGGATTTCAAATGCTTTATTTTAACAGTTTTACAGACTACAATAAATGTAGATTTTTTTTTATTGACATAAAGATGTTTTTTTTAAATTGCCCACAAAATCCTAAATTGAGCCTTATAGCGATCGTTTGGAATTCTGCTTCATTCCCATACGTTTATTGGTTCGACTATCGTAAAACATTTTGAGTTATACTTATCTCCGTTTCATCTCATCTTGCAATTCATTGTTAATTTGATATGTTTATTGATTGCTCATTGTAAAGCATTTTCAATTGTATTTACTCATTTCTAAATGTTGAAATGAGTTAGTAATTTGGGAGTTATAAGGATGGTCTGTATTGCTGGAGTTATAAGGATGATCTGTTGGTTGGGTTATACTAGTACCTAGATGGACTAGTCGGTATACATATGCATATGTAAAACGTATCGAGCACTGTCGGGGCGACTTTGCTATAGTGTACTGCTCATGTTCAACGTTTTCTATTCCTGTTTTATTATCCATAAAGTGTTTTGAATAACTGTTAATTGAGGGATTGAGTTAATACTCGTCCCTGTGTTTATATCTAAACAATTGAGATTTCATTTAAAAGTGTTTCGAAAATATATTGTTTGACTTGAATGTAAAAAAATCGTTTGAATCGCTCGTCTATATCGAAATGCTGTGTTTTTATTGAAAATACTCTTAAAAAAATTTGTTTGACTCTATATGAAAACTCGTCCGAATCGTTTTATTGTTTTAATCTTTAATCGACCTTACTGGGCTCTCAAAAGCTCACTCTCCTTTGACTTCCTTTATGCAGGTAGTAACCAGAGTTAGATTACATGAAATTGGACTAGAGGCAAGCGAGCTAGTGAGTTTAAGTTAGTGTTGCTCTTTAGAACCCCTGTGTGGGTTAACCTCTGTAGTTTATTATCATATTTAAATTTAGTTTATCAATCATGATTGTGCACTTAGAATAATACATTAATTGATGGTTAGTTGCTCTGACAGATTGATGGTATTATTTGGTTGAGTTTGAGATAGTATTATCTTAGTATAAATGATCGAGCGAGTGTTAACGTTCCAAAAAATTCCGGGATGTTACAGGTTTGCCTAACCAGTGAACAAACCAGGACTTCACATTGGAAAATGCAAGACAGTAATGATTTAGTGAACTACAACCGTGCTGCCATAGAGCTCTGACTTGAAAAAACTCTAGGAAGAGGCGAGTATGAATTTCCTACTGTAACAAACAAAGCTGACAAATATCCGCAATAGAAATTTTTCTTTTAAGCAATTCAGAATGAAGGGGAAGTCGCTGATGTAAAAATCGCCAAAGGAAAAGTTAGTTTTTTCAGGGTTGGGGAGTTTCCAAAGCTTTTTCCACATGTCAGGAGGTACCGTATCATCCATACCAAGCACTACGGGGGACCCAACTTTATAGTGGTCAGGAAACCATAGGTTCTCGTGACTGAGAAGATGTTCCCTCTATCTAGTGGCTAGAACCTAGTGTCTGACTCTCCACAAAGGTAAAAAACTACGTTAAGAATTTGAGAAGCTATGCTGGGAGGGAAGAGACTGAAAAATTGTTGTAGGTCCCAAATCCAAACTGAAATAATCCTTCCATCCAAGAGAATCACAACTGTTGAATCTCCCTAATATGCCATTAAATACCGTGTTTCAAGGATCGTTGCCCAACAAGGAGACTACACTGAATCCACAAGCCATTATGAGAAGAGACAACATCTAAAAATTCTTTGGAAACAAAATAGCAGCCTTTCAAAATACGAGACAAAAGGCTATTCGGACTAGACCAAATCTTCCAAGCTTGATTAAAAGATTGAAAGTCTAAAAAATCCAAATCTCCAAAACTTTTAGGAAGCATAAGGTACGACATGAATTCCAATGAATTGATTGGTGATTGGCATCATCAGACCACCAAAAACAAGCAAGGATTTGGTCCAACTGCTTACAAACATAAACTTGGAGTTTATACACTGACAAATAATGAACAAGCAGAGATGAAAGAACATAATTAATAAGTGTAGCCCAACCTGCCTTATTTAATAATAAAAATAACACCGACTTGAACTCCGAGGACAATACCACATAAAAGTCTACTTTTGGTGAATTGTCACATCTAAATTGACACCCAAATATTTACCAAAATCCTGAGTAGCGTGAAAATCAAACCCAACTTCAATAATTGATTTAACCACAACACACATTAGGGGTTATAGTAAGTGCTGACTTATTCCAATTGATACATTACCCATAAATCATGCAGTAAGTATCTAGGATTTGACGAACATATTTAATAGAGCTACAAACATCTTTTGCAATCTCAGGAAAGGTAAATATCGTTTGCGTCCATTAAATATCAAACTGAAGGAGATATTTTGCCAGCTTACTTCCAGCAGTAGTGCCGATTCGTTCTACCTTCAAAAGTGCCACAGACAAAATATCCGAACAGAGAATGGAAAGGAAACACAATAAGGGATCACCTTATCTTATACTACAGAGTGGTTCAAAGGACGGAGTAGTGGCACCGTTAAGTAAGATAGAGTAGGAAACAATAGAAACTCGTTGATGCACATGTTGAATCCAACGAGTAGGAAACCCCAGACATGAAAGCAACTGATGGAGGAAATCCCAACTCAAGAGATTGAAATGCCTTCCTCATGTCCAAATTAAGTGTTACTAAGACAACTCTTCCCTTTGAGTGCTCCGTTTATGAACACAGTCTGTAAGTTCCTGAGTTGGCATGACATTATCAGAAATACATTTTTTTGATACAAAAGCATTCAGGAAATGAGAGATAAGATCTTTCATAGCAGGAATCATCCAATTGACCAAACATTTGGAAATAACTTTATAGATCACATTGCGTAAACTGATCGAAAGAAAATCGTTAGCGGTAATCGGAAAGGGAGTTTAGGAGCGAGAGTAATGAAAGATTTATTTACTTCCCAAAGCATCCTCTCAGAATTAAGAAATTAAAAAATGGCTCTGAGTAACAAAGGACATATAATGTCCCAACATTTTTTTACACAGCGCAGCTGGAAAACCGTCACAACCTAGAGCCTTATAACTCCCAAGCTGAAACACTACTCTGTTAACTTCATCCGCAGGTTACTGTAAATGATTCAGATTAGAGAAGAGAGATGTGATAGAGGTAATAGATGTAAGTAGGTACAGATCTCAAATTAACTCACCAATTCTAAGAAGGGGGGCAAACAAATCTTGAAATAAGAAACAAGGTAGTTTCGAATTGCTACAATATCGGTGAACACTCTTCCGCTATCATTAGAAATTCCTTAATTTGATTAGGTCCTCTTCTATTGGTAGTAGAAGTATGAAAAAGACGAGTGTTATGATCACCCCAATCCAACCAATCGTTCTTAGCTCTCTAAGCCTAGAAAATGTGTTCACATTCAAATAAAAAAAATTCCAATTTACTCCTAATGACAAATTACATTTCCATTGACAAATCTGAGTGTTGCACCTGAGATTGACAAGTCAAAGATTAAGTTTGACTATCTTAATTTGCTTTGGCAAATTGCCAAAATGCACATGACTCTAATAACGTAACTCTGTCAAAACAGATTGTAAACAACCCATCAATTGGAAAGGAGGAGAACCAATTCTAAGCAAGCAATAGATGGAGCGAAAAAGTTGCACACATTGAGGATCAAGTAACAAAATGGCCTCAAGTCTGGAAGGGTAAACAAATATATGAAAAGAGAAAGTGGTGTCACATAAGATCGGCACATGATCAGACCTCTGAATAGCTTGAATGCTAGCAAGAGCCAAAGAATAAAGAACAAACCACGAAGTAGAAGTCATAACCCTATCTAACTTTTCATAAACGAAGCCTTTCTCCGGAGAACCCTGAACCCATGTAAACAAATGTCATTTCCAACTGATGTCTGAGAGACCAAAAAGTTCTAAGAAATCTCGAAAACTTTGAGCACCAGGACTAAGCCCTAATGAATCCCAATTTTCTCAATAGGATTAAGAACTTCCCTACAAAGATAGAGAGGACCAACACAACCTCCCAAAATGGAAGCAATGCTATGCCACATACCAGTACGAAAGTTCACTTGTAGATGACCATAGACAAAACCAAACTATTCGGTAACGTTATTTAGACCAAGACAAGAGTTCAGAATGGAATACCACTCACTTAACCCAACGGGGTCCACACCCAGAAAATCGACAAACCCTAGTTTATGGAAGAGAAACGCAACTTTACATAAGGCATTTTAGTTTCCATAGAAAATACAACATCCGGATTGTGCTATCTGGTTCGACTAGATGCGACACGAACTGACCCATTCTACCACAATTCTAACTATTAATTTTCATGATGGAACGAGTGATTGGTAAGGTCCAATCACCAAGGCTCTAGCCCCAAATCCCGAGGACACCAAATCACCCCCTTAAAAAACAATATCTCATTAGGAACATAATCAAATAACTCAATATCCATAGGATCAGCACCATGTGAATTCAAACCCACACCAGTAACAAGAGCAGGAACATTTATTTCAAAGATAGTGAAATCATGTGACAATTTAGAAAGTACAAGGAACAAACCTGGTGGTTGATCCTTAGGCAGTGTAGAGACTCCCTTAAGTTTTTTTTTTGGATCCTGCTTACTGTCCATAGGATTAATCACAGCTTCTCTGTCACGTTTCCTTGAGCGAAAGGCAGATGAAGATAGCGGACTTCAAGTAGACAATACAAGACTGCACATGAGCTCAACTTCAGTACGCGACAACATATAATCAAATTGGAATTTAAATTCTCAGCCTCGGAAAATTTCATAGAGTCTTGGTGCGGAAGTGAAGCATCTAAACTGTGACTAATATGTTCAATGAAACAGAAAATTTATCCATGGATAAAATTTTAGGGGATGAGTCAATTCTCATGATAAACACAAGTGAGAACCCATAAGGAGTTTCAACTGTCAAAGGAAAATCATCGGAGCTTGGAACAGGGATAGAACTTTAACCTGAATGGCCAGCCTTAAAAGCAGTGGCAGCAAAAACAGATCCAGAGCACAATAGTATAGATTAGATATAACCTAATTGCACTCACTAGAACAAGGCTAAAAATATCCTTCAAGCACTCAAGAACCAACAGTCTAGTCCATAACAATCGAGGGCTCACTTTATAACCTATGATCCATAACCAAGTTGTTAAAAGTAGACTGAAGACCTAATTCAAAGAGGGGAAAGCTGCCCGATATACAAATACCCAATAGGCCTAAAAATAAACTCGGCCCATTTTTTACTTCTTATTCCCCTCGCTGAGCACGTTCAGCCTTGTCAGGAAAAAAAACTCTTGTGCCACTTGGGATGCCACATGTCAGAAGTAAGAGGAGCTACCGGTGACGAGGATGGACATCTGTCAAGATCTTCCTCAGTTCCCCTCACCTTGGTAGTCACACCACCACCTACCTCGAAAACACCACCATAACTTAGCGATAGCTAATTTCTAACAAATCTGTGGCCTATGAAACGGAATTATCTGTCACAAAGAAGAAGGGGTACCCGAAGACTCTTAAGAGGCTTTCAACAATAGCTCCACTCCATAGAAACCGCATCCAAAGTTCCTGCGCTAGAGCTACTGTAGACACCCTGTTTTTGTAGTCAATTTTATTGATTATTCGACTTTATTATTAGTTAAAGTTTATTATAATGGGTGTAGGCCTAATTTATGTTAAAGTTAATTAATTTAAGCTGGTCCATTAATTAGTCCAGCCCAGTCCCGTGCAGTTGTCCAGTCAGTAATTGGGCTCATTCTAGTCCACTTAGGTAGTCCAGTCCATAAATCAAGAGACTCATTTACTTAGAAGATTTTCGAATCATTTGCAATTTATCCTTAATGCAACTGATTTAATCCTTGATTTACATGAAATATAAAAAAAATTCCCAAATCTGGTACATCCTATCTAATTAAATTTGAGATAATTACAGAATTAGGGACAGATGATGTCTCGAAATTCAAAAATAAAATATTTCTTAATTATGGGATGAACAGGCTGGTTAGTTTACTTTTTCTCAATTTACGATTTTATCAAATATGACGCTTTATCTCTAGATCACAGATTGAGATGGTCATTTTTATCATTTCTGGCGCCCCAAACTCTTATATCCCAAACCCCAATCTATTTTTTTACTTAGCATCAAAGCATTTATTAGCATCTTTTAGCTACGATTAGTGAAGCGGAGTTATGTAACACCCTGTTAAATTCTTCTAGTTCATGAACTTATCATAAATAGTTATTTTTGGGCTTTTTCGTAATATTAGAAAGTTTTGGGTAAATATTGAAAAATACCTAAGGTTTGAGGGGGTTTTGGTAAATTTCCATTTAGGATTTTTATATATAAAGATACTTTGAGATCAGCCATCCCCAAATTTTTATCTCCCTTCCTCTGTCACATGGTAGAAAGAGAGAATGAAGGCCTTTGTAATATCTCGAACTTTAGGAGCTGTTTAAAATAACTATCGGAGATTCAAAAAAATAAATGGACGTTAATTTTGAGCAATGCTCAGGTATTAGTAGATTATGAGAGCTTAAAAGAATTTTGGGGCAAAAATATAATTTTGAAAACTTCTGAGGCTATTTTGTAATTTTGGAAAACATTTTAGGGGCATAAATTTAATTGATATTTTTAATGATGAAAAATAATAACATGAGTGATAGTACACATTTTAGTGGCATCTAAGTAAATTAATCAAGAGTAGAATTTAATTGGGGCTTAAATGTAATTACACAAACTTTGGGGGCTAAAGTGCAATTTTTGAAAAGATGATACTAGGTGTCACAATCTTGAAGAAAAGGGTGATTTTATGCTGACTAAGTAAAATAAATAATAAAGTAATAAATGGATAAAGATTAATAAAGGGAATTATAAAAGAAAGTTTGTGGGGTGAAATAATGAAAATAATAGAAATTTCGTGCACAGTAGCTTGAACAGTGACGGAAGAATGGAAGAAGACCACAGGAAATAGAGAAGAAAAAGAGAAGAAGAAGAAGAAGAAGGAGAAAGGAAAACCCTAAATCTAACAGGGTAATCCCAATATTTCAAACCATTAATTGTGAAAGAATTGTGGTTAATTTGGTTGAATAATTCGTGCAGTAAATGCGCGCGCGTGTCTATATATATATATATATATATATATATATATATATATATATATATATATATATATATATATATATATATATATAGGGCTAATTACACCTATATCCCTGAGGTTAGGGGGTAATTACAGGCAATGATAATAGTTTGGACAAATTACACTTACGTCCGTTGACCAGGCGGAATTTGAAAAACCCTAACGGTTTTGATAAAAAGATTGTATTGCC
>JAVXUO010002614.1:210000-296158 GCA_033065855.1 Escallonia rubra
TAGCTCAACTTTCCAACCCCTAGCACTTGTGCAGCAGTATTATTTGCAAGCATCACGCTTCCTCCACTTGTGTTCTGGTAAGATTTAAACAAATTGTGATCACAACAAACATGGATGTTAGCTCCTGAATCTAACCACCAATCATCTCTTTGATTGGCAAAATTTATTAAGAGAGGATAATTATCAAACATAATAGGAGGTTCACCATCCACTAACATATTCACACGGATACTTTGATTACTTGGCTTTGACTTGTACTCCTCCGTCTTTCTATAGAAACAATCCTTGGCTTTGTGGTTCATTCTCCCACCAACGAAGCATGGCTTCAGCACCTTCTTTCTTTTGCCCTTATTGTCCCCACGGTTGTTATGGTCTTAGAAACAGTTAGATTGGTGATACCTCCCACAATTATGGTTACGGTTCCAACCATTATTGTGGTGGTTATGATTGTTGTGACCATTTCTAGAACCATTGTCCCTTGAGTTGAAATGACTAAGAGTGTCCAACTCTTTGACATTTTCCATGAAATTAATTGGATTGTTGGTTGTCCAACCTATTCTTTTCCTCTATCCTTAAAGCATTCAAGGCTTGGGTCAAAGTTATGTTCACAACCTATCCTGACCGCACCCCAGGGCCCGCTAAAAGACCCCAGTGGCACGACACGTCACCCGCTCGGCAGTCAAACATGCTCAACATCATTGCTCGGTCAAAGCGCTCCGATGCTCAACATCGTTGCTCGGTCAAAGTGTTCCGCGCCTTAAGCATTCAGACGGCGATCGAAAGTGCATTTCCCCCCCGAGGGGTCGGCCACTCCCCTGAGAAGGGGGTCGGCCACCCCCCTAAGAAGGGGGTCGGTCACCCACTTTGTAAGGGGGTAGGCCACCTCCCTAAGAAGGGGGTCGGCCACCCACTTTGTAAGGGGGTCAGCCACTCCCCTGAGAAGGGGGTTGGCCACTCCCCTGAGTAGGGGGTCAGCCACCCACTTTGTAAGGGGGTCGGCCTCCCTTGTCCTTGGGGGGGAACCTGTTTGCCGCTACTATCACCTCACTCAACGCATTCTGCCATGCTCACTCACCACCAGTGGTCGCGTGACGCCCGTTGTCGCCCGCACAATCAACCGGGGGCTCCGGCCTTCGCCAGCACAATCAACCGACGGGCTCCGGCCCTCACGGGCATAATCAACCGGGGGCTCCGGCCTTCGCCAGCACAATCAACCGACGGGCTCCGGCCCTCGCGGGCACAATCAACCGGAGGCTCTGGCCTTCGCAACAAGGATGGGTTTACAACCCTAAGGCCATCGCCGGCACAATCACCCGACGGACTCACAGGGGGCTCCGCTCGTAGTGCTCCGGCACGAGGACCCCTCGCCACGGACTCTGAGCATTGAGCTGTGAGCATGGCCGCTCGTGTTACCATTGATCATCGACACCGCCAGGGCAATGAACCGCGAGTCACTCCGGGACGGGAGCAGGTCCTCGGAGGGCATCGTGCCCGGCACGCTTAGCAGTTGGCTGCAGGGGCAACCCTCACCGCTGCCAGGATCTCGGCGCGTCTCATGACACATCTCGTGGGATTCAGTAAGGGCTTGGACTGGAGGCTGGGGCAACGGGCTACTCTGACCATGCTACCGCAGTGTGGTCAGTCTCCTCAGACAGGCAGAGGGACGCTGCAAGGGCAGGGCGGCACGAACTCGGGGACCGGTAATTCGACGGACAATCAATACTTTGGACCCCCCTGGTGGCGTGTCGCTCACAGGGGACGACACGTGTCGGCTGATGACACGCGCGCATTTGTGCCTATATATAGTGGATTCTGGAGCTTATTCAAGGACTTCTACCTCATTGGACATTTTCACTTTCTCTCTCTAAAACTCATTCTCTCTGGATTTCTAGTGAGAGAAAGACATTTGGACTCCCGACGCCGGACCCTTGACGCTGCACCCTTGACGCGGACTGTTGGTTGTTGACTGTCGCCCCTGTTCGTCGTCGCCCTGCTGACGCGGCGCTGCCAGCCCTCGCGACCTGCCTGGGGAGCCTTGCCCTCTGCCCTTACTCCATCCTTGTTGTCTCCCACTTTGCCTACTTGGAAGCCAACGCATACTACATCCTTTGTGGCACCTCACGTGGCATACGAACCATCTTTCCTCGGCAACAAGTTAAAACTCCTTGTCTATGCCTAACGGACTTCTAAAAATTTGACCAAGAGGGTGGCAATTTGTCAATGAGGCAAGAAACCTTAAAGTCTTCACTAAACCTACTCCCTTTCATCTCGGCAAGCCTTAGATAGTCTAGGAATTCGTGGACTTGCTCATTATAGTTTTTTCATCTACCATGACAAACTTATAAAAGGAGGAAGGCGTGAAAACGTTCTATATCGGCATCATCTATACCATATTCCGCTTCTAATAGGCATTTCGCAGATCCTTAGCCTTTGCGTTTGTACAATACACGTCATACAGACGTTCGAAAAGAGGACTAAGGATCCTATTGAGGCAATGGTAGTCAATTTGATCAGGGGATACCAAGAAGAGGTAGAACTGTTACTAGATTCATTGGGCTCCTCAATGGTTGAAATCAGCCCTAACACTGTAAGCCAATACCTCATTTGATTTTTTCATCTCTTAAAGTTGAGGCCATCAAACTTCTCCGGTTTAACAGTTTGGTCTTCCTCTAGTGGTGCATTAGGGATTATTACAAGGACAAAGGATAATTTATGTTTGACCCCGCATATTTAAATGGTTATAAAAAAAATAAAATAAAATAAATTTAGAGAGTTTGGGGACGTAGTGGGTATTTTAGAATTTAGTTGTTATAAGAATATAGTTATACAACTACATGTATGGCGTATACACACAAAATTTCAGACTATTTCAAGTACTATTACTATGGTTTAAAATTCGTGACTTGAAACTTGTCCTGTGAAGCTGTTGCTGGTCAGATTCTGAAGTCTATCTTTGGAAGGGCATAACGTGACCTTAAAATACTATTTTAGTGCCAAATAAAATACTAGGATGTCTCTCTTTAAGTCTAGTTTCCATAAATATATTGTTTCACTGTAGAGGCCTTGTAACGAAATTGTTATGATTTTCGGAGTACAGACTACTCCTGCTGCCAATTGAAATACTGGGCAGAATGTCACGTGGAGGAGGAGAAAAAAGTGAGTTGAGGGTGTTATTGCCGGGGTTGGGAGTTATCCGGCCAGGGTTCTCGTTCTCGTTCTCGTTCACGTCTTGATAATACGCACAAGCTAAGCGTACTACTTCCCGTAATGAATTATTGGCGTGCCTATTATGACGTTGGACTTCTTATTTCGAACTTACTATATCAGTTGGTTGTGATACAAAAAGTCTCACGCACTCAGGGAAGGTTGGCTTGTGCATGAGAGGCATATTTGCATATTGGTATTCATGTACTTGTCTCATGTTTTCTTGAACTTGTTTATATTGTTTAGGTTATATTTGAGATCACGTTAATATTACAATCTTACTTGCCATTCTCGTATATATTTTACAAGATTTCAGATCTTGCTCGACATGATATTCTCGTTTCTTTTGAAGGCAAGTGTTAGAAAATATTTGTAAGTGACACTCGATATGTTAGATTATTCTTAAGTACATATGTAGCATCTGTTCAAATGATCTTGCATGTAGTACTAACTATTCATAATATAATCAATTCATATTTTGAATTAGAATCGTCAGATACCCTATTGAGCCATCATGCTGACCCATTCCCGATACTTTTTTTCTCTAGGTTCGGAGTTGAAATATTTGCTAGAGGTCGAAGAAAATTACCTTGAGGAGGGTCAGGAGTATTATGCAGGGTGAGCAGAGTTTTAATGTTTCTCTTTTGTTTTGGAGTGTAGCACTTGTATAGGAGAGAGGTGGTCTGTAATATAATGGTATGTTCAATCTTTTCACTGATGGACGACTGTAACATTTAAGCCTTACTTTCTCTTTTGAGTGGAATGTTCATAGTAAAGCTTTGTTTACCCTTGAGGTATATATGCTAACCAGCTCGTTTAGCGTTGCACCCCCCTCCGGGGGGCGGGGGGGGGGGGGGGGGGGGTGACATTTAGTGGTATCAGAGCTATAAGATAGCATAGCCAGGATAGGATCCTTGGATAAGAGTTCAGAAAACGGTGTGTGATATCATACAGGTTAGTGGATTTGAGAACCCTTAGTAGTGTTTAGAGGTTGGTAAGGTTTGAATATTGGTTTAAGTTAGGGATTGGGTATATGAGTGAAAATGGTGTTATTGAAGTGATTGTTGTTAAGTTTGAAAGTTTGGTTTGGAAGTACGATAAGAAGTGCGGAATCCCATCGGGTCATCTTGTTTAGTCCTTTATGTTCTAAGTCCAATCATGACTTAATCGGATTGTAATTTGCTCTAAGACGTCAGGAAAGTTTTCATTCCTATTGAGCCATCTTGTCCTTTTTCTTGAATACTTAGCTGCTTCTTTCAAATCTATTGGTACTTAGTGGGATAGTATCTGACCCACTGGCCATGGGAAAGTTATGAATCCTATTAAGGATCAATTACCCTTATTGATCGTTATTTACTTTGAGTCATTGGGTTGACCTTGTGTCGTCATACCTACACCATTATTTCTGTACTCGTCACCTTTCTAGGATGTTGTATATTTGCATTGTGAATCTCGAGAGTCAATAGGTATGATCTCTATAGAGATTTTTGAGTTTGATTGTCCAGATAGGATGATTATAATTATTTCTTTCCCAAAATGTTTGATTGAAATAATTTTTTCGCAGTGATTCATGTTTGATGTTTTATTGTACAATCATCACTTTTCCTTTGTGATTGGTGTTTGCTTAATATGTTCCAAAACGCACATATGTTATTACCTTTAGTGATACTTAGTGTGATTATCAGAATTTGATTGTGTTCAATTCTCAAATGATCATGAAATTGACATTATGTTATGTACGTGTATTTTTACCTAATATTAGGGTTTGCATGGTTTCACTTGCCCTAATACATATCTTGTTGGTAACAAACCCATATTTTTTTCGTAAACTACATTTCAAAAAATTTAAGATTTTCTTATGTTGAATGCGTAATTCTATTATTTATTGTATTTACTTTTATCCGAACTATAAAGTTGAGTTGACTTACAACATGAATTTTATCCAAAGTCTTTTCTTTGGTGAACAGCCCTTTTAATTTCATGTACCCCAAAACAGTTATGTACACTACGTTCTCATATTTACATGTATGCTAACCAAAATCAACAACAACAAAAAACTATACATTTGACATTCTTATACTTCTATTCCTTTGACATAAGTCTTCTAGTTTCCGTCGTTCCTCTCTATAACATGTTGATTAATTCCCCAAGCTGAGCAAAGTGACCTATTTTGAGTAGCGTTTGCTACTTTCTTCTAAGTCCGCACACCATATCGTATTCACTGTTGCATGACATTGAAACAAGCTTGAGCAGATGCCTGCTTCTGCTAAAAAAGCCTAGCATTCACTTCTTTCCATATACCACATATAGCACATGTGATGGCTAATTTTTTGAGTTTAGCTCCAAAGCTTTTCCCTTTGCATTTTATAGCAGCCCCTTGTATGAACTGAATCCAACACTGAGTAGGTAATGCTAGGTTAGTTCTGTCACAAATCATCCTTCAAATTTTTGTGAGTAAGGGCAGTGGATGAAAAGGTAATCACTGGTTTCTTGTTGTGTATAACATAGAATATATAGGTTCCATTTTCCCAGCTTATCCTTGGTTCTCATTCCCCCCCCCCCCCCGGCCCTTATATAACATACATCGTATTACAGAGCATCTAAGATTGTGACCACTGAACCAAAGAATTTTGACCAACCAACATCATGTGACCTAGTTCTTAGGGCATTCCATGCATTACTAATAGTGAGCAGTTTTCCACTATAAGTTAGGTCCCAAGTCCATCTATTTGGCTCATTTGCCTCAGGTGTAGTTAATGCATTGATAGAGATATCAATTTTACTTAGTGCCAGGGATCGGCTAATCGGTAACCTTCACCTTGAACCCTTCATGATATTAGCTACTTTTGCATCTTTTGTTAAACCAGAATCATACACCATTCTATGACCAAATTTATCAACAATGCTTTCACCATTTAGCTATCTTTCTAGCCACAGCCATGTATTTCTTCCATTACCCACTTTATAAGTACACATATGCTGCATTTGGTTTCTTAGCTTCAATATCTTACACCAAGTCCAAGACAAAGTCATTGGTGGCTTGAAGGTCCAGATATGCCTTTTTTTTATGAAGATATGGCACCACTTCACCCACAAGGAATTTTTCTTATGTGCCAAATCCCATAGGTGTTTACAAACTGCTGCTTTATTCCACTCCTCAAGCCTCCTTATCCCTAACTCTTCTTCCTTTGGTAAACACAACTTTTTCCATGCTACCTTTGCCCTTGTGCATTTCACATCTTGCCCATGCAAAATGAAAGCTCTAATTTTACCCTCAATATGTTTATTAATCTTCTTTGGGAGTATGAAGATGCTCCACCACTACACATGCATACTTAATAAAACTGAGGTAGCAAGCTGTAACTGCCAGCATAGGATAAGAACTTTGTTGTCCAGCTGGAAAATTTCTTTGAGATGTCGTCCATAAGTACTTTACAGACCTTATAATGCAGCTTTGTGGAATTCAAAGACACCGCAAGTATATTCCTTAATTAATTTTTGCACTTATTTTAAAATTTGATATTGGTTATCAAAGTCTATAGTTATATGTACACTGACTGAAGGTGATTGAGTTTATTTATCCTTTATGTGATTACTACCAGAGGTTTGAACCATTTCATATTTTCTTATTGAAGATAATTTTGGCTAATTTGAGACTGTTGTGACCTATAGCTAATAGGACCTTTTCTGATCTTGAATTATGGATCTTTTACATGTTTTCTTGTATACTTTTTCAAATTTTGAATATTCTAATCATGTTTACAGATTGCAGCCAATACTTCAAATTGCTTTGTGATAGTATCATTATATGTGAACAAACTTTGATCACACTCATGGTAATTGTAAATTTACAACTTGCATATTGAAAAATATTTTTTTAAAACTAATATTATGTAAAGAAAGTTGTACGAAATTTGATATCCTCACATTCTCACCTGTAGTAAATTTGGGGACCAAATTTCTATAAGGTGGGGTGGATGTGAGACCCCAATCCTAATTAGCTTCTAATCATTTTATTTAAATTTGATTGAAATAATATAATTATATTAGATTATTTGTTTACATAAAATAAATGTTGAAATTAAGTTATGGGCCAAAATATAATTATATAAAACTTTGGGAGTTAAAAGTAATTATGCAAAAACCTTGGGGCCAATATGCAAATATAAAATTTTGGTATTAGTGGCATTCCATGTGTTACTCTTGAATTAATTGTTGGAGGACTTGCCACCTCCTATTATTTGGTGGTGAGTAATCAAAGGAAAAGAATAAAAAAAAAGGAAAGATAAGTGAAGTGGATAACTTAGAAACAAAAGAGAAGGTGGAGGTGGAAGACCACCTTTCGGCCAAAAAAAGAGAAAGAAGAAGAAAGAAAAGAAAAGAGAGAAAGGAAGACCAGAAGAAAGAATAAAGGTGAGAGATTTGCATCAACTTTCTTGAATTGGCTTGAGCTTAATCTTCTTGGAGGTAGGTTATCTTGTGCGTTTAGGTTTTAAAGCATGTTTGAGAAGTATTATTAGTAGTTCAATACTTATAAACTTGCTTGCAATGATCTTAAGTGAGATATGTTACAAAACCTACAAAACATTCATAAAAATGAGATAATTTTAGTGCCCATAAATGTATAGTTTTAGTTAATATATGGGTGTATTTTATATGTTGTACTAATACATGTTTAGAGTATACACACCAAATTTCAGATTATTTTAAGTATTATTACTATGGTTTAAAATTCGTGGCTTGAAACCTGTCCTGTGAAACTGTACAGTCATGAAATCCGAGTAGTTGTGGTGCTTAAAAAGGTACACTTTTAGTTGATATATGGACTTGGTTATTTTATATGTTATACAACTACATGTATTTCATATACACAAAACATTTCAGACTATTTCAAGTACTATTACTATGGTTTAAAATTCGTGGCTTGAAACCTGTCCTGTGAAACAGTTGCTGGACAGATTCTGAATTCTGTCTTTGGAAGGGATTAACATGACCCTGAAATACTATTTTCGTGCCAAATAAAATACTAGGATGTAGAATAATAAGTCTAGTTTCCATAAATAAATTGTTTGACTGTAGAGGCCTTGTAATTAAATTGTTATGATTTTTCGAGTACAGACTACTCCTGCTGCCAATTGAAATATTGGGCAGATTATGGAACCTAAACTAGTAGTTCTTTGTGTTGGGCTTAATGGTGAATAACTAGGTAAATTTCAGGTCTTAAATGGGCACTCATATATCTACATAACAATATAATTAGACATATGAGTAGGGTACTTAAAGAAGAACATCAAATTATTTCTTGCTTGATTACCAAATTAGTTTGAGCATTAGATTAGGTTACATGTTTGGCATGTGTTGTTGATAATATGGTAAATATGACTTGATAGGGGATTAAACCTCTTTTGAGGTACTTGATGACATTTTGTTGACATATGTACATGATTATGCATGTCACGTGGAGGACAAGAAAAAAGTGAGTTGAGGGTGTTATTGCCGGGGTTGGGAGTTATCCGGCCAAGGTTCTCGTTCTCGTTCACGTCTTGATAATATGCACTAGCTATGCGTACTAATTCCCGAAATGAATTATTGGCGTGCCTGTGATGATGTTGGACTTCTTCTATCGAACTTGCTATATCAGTTGGTTGCGATGCGAAAAGTCTCACGCGCTCAGAGAAGGTTGGCTCGTGCATGAGGGGCATATTTGCATATTGGTATTCATGTACTTGTCTCGTGTTTTCTTGAACTTGTTTATATTGTTTTGGTTATATTTGAGATCACGTTAATATTAGGATCTTACTTTCCATTCTCGTATATATTTTACAAGATTTCAGATCTTGCTCGACATGATATTCTCATTTCTTTTGAAGGCAAGTGTTAGAAAATATTTGTAAGTGACACTGGATATGTTAGATTATTCTTAAGTACATATGTAGCATCTGTTCGAGTGATCTTGCATGTAGTACTAACCATTCATAATATAATCAATTCATGTTTTGACTTAGAATCGCCGGATACCCTACTAAGCCATCAGGCTGACCCATTCCCGATACTTTTTTTTTCTAGGTTCGAAGTTGAAATATTTGTTAGAGGTCGAAGAAAATTACCTTGAGGAGGGTCAGGAGTATTATGCAGGGTGAGCAGAGTTTTAATGTTTCTCTTTTGTTTTGGAGTGTAGCACTTGTATAGGAGAGAGGTGATCTGTAATATAATGTTATGTTCATTCTTCTTATTGACGGACGACTGTAATGTTTAAGCCATACTTCCGCTTTTGAGTTGAAGGTTTGTAGTAAAGCTCTGTTGACCCTTAAGGTATATATGTTCATCAGCTCGTTTAGCGTTGCACCCCCCCCCCCCCCCTCTTTCCGGGAGGTGTGGCATGACTTTTCTGTTTCTGACTTACCCACGTGGATTGGAAGGTGGGCTAGCTCAATGGGATGAGTTAGAGATCGCGATCTTATTTTTGAACCTAGTTTCACGTGTCAGTTATGGCATGTGTGACCTTATTCTGAATGGCTCTCTAGTGTCTGTCTCTGTACAAAAATATATTTTAGCATTTCAAAATTCTTTTGTGTATTTGTTCCGTTAAAAATTATGTATATCGGGAATTTCGTTTTCTCATACATTTTGTATCCTTTTTGGTTGGTCCGTTGAGCGACCTTACTGGGCATTTGGCTCATTCCCTTATTATTTTCCTTTGAGGTGATCAATAGGTGGGATTGGATTACATGTCTAGATGTGTGACTGAGAGCTAGCGGTTTTTATCTCAGAGTTAATATTAACATTTTTAGATGTAATAATTAAGACAAGTCGAATTTGTTTAGATATTATTTTGGAACTCCGTGTCAGAGTAATTTGGATTTAATAAATGCTTTTGGCCGATATGGCGTTTATTGATGTATCTTTGGGATTGATTATTAGATGCTCTGAATGACCACTTGGGAGACTTTTTTATTTTTTGAGGTTTTCTGACTTTGTTTATTTGATATTATCGCTCTGAAAATTCCAGGCGTTACAGTTGGTATCAGAGCTTAGGCTTATGATTCTATAGACTAGAAACGTTACTAGGAAGGTTACTTAATTGACGAGAGTACTACGGAGAAAATCTTTATATTTTTAGTTGAACGGTAGGATAGCTCAGATATGTGAATTCGTTCACGAAGGTATAACTGGTTTGGCTTGATATCAGAGTGCGCAGCGAAAGCATGGTGGTCTTGGGTATGACGCGTAAGTGCTTATAGAATTGGCTACCCATTTTGGCTAAGTCAAAGTGGTATGTTTCGAAGGGTATTCGATGGTATCGATTTTGGTGACAGATTAATAAAAAGAGATGGGCAACATATTGCCTTCAAGTGATCACATGGGTTTGATTAGTGAACTTTATAGACATTGCATTATTACAATTTTAGTTAGGCCTTACACATTGAGTATGGTCCTGGTAGTCAATGGAATACGGCTAAGAAGATTGAGTTTGATGATGTGTTGTGTAATCACGTGGTTGAAGGATTAAGAGGTTTATGGCCACATAATATATGACTCAAGAATTTGAGGTTAGCAATAGGATGAGTAATGCATTAGGCTAAGAGCGTGCCAATAATGTGGCAGCTTTGGTCACTAGTTAACCTCAATAGTCAGTGAAATGTCCTTAAGAGAGTATTAAGATGACTGCAATTGTGGCTTTCTATAGGTATAGATTTCAAACATTTACATAGCAGTATGAGGCTGGGGAGGTGATGAGCATGGAAGTTAGACCCGAGGGTTTAGATCCTATAGAGTACATGTCTCATGTGACGAGAAAAGTGCTTTGTACTCTGGTACACCTTCGGCTTGAAGTTAAGCGTGTTATTTAGGCAGCATTTGAGTTCTGAAAGTTCTTTATAATAATTGAACTTTATAGTTTTAGTTTTTAGAACTTTACCCGTATGTGGGTGATTTGCTTAGATTAGGTTTGTCTAATTGTTTTAACCGCTACGTTTGAATTTTTCTTCTGAAGGGGATTATTAAGAGAATGAGATCTCTTTAATTGTGGTCTTATAGAGACTTTTGTTTTTATGGATTTAGATGATCTGTCTATACGTGGTGTTACTAGTGATATGGTAGGTTAATATTTTATTGGGTTAATTACTCACGGCACCCCTAAGGTTTACCCTAAATTACACACGGACCCCACTATCTTTGAAAATTACACTCCGCCCCAAAAATCTAGATTTCTTTGACGGGGTTAACGGCTGGTCATAAAAAGACATTTCTGCCCTCATATATAACTACATAGTGTCTCTTGGGTTACAGACTTCAAGAGGGGAGAGAGGGAAGTTGGTACAGAGGGAAAAACTGAATCAAAATCGATCTCGTTTCTTCAAGGTTGCGAAATCGAACCCAACGGCGACGACGATGACAACGACGACGGTGAGAGAGTGTGAGTTTGTTTCAGGTGGGTCTTTAGTACACAGGAGTTGGATTGGCCAAAGCAGATCGCGAAAAAGGATGACAA
The DNA here is from genome assembly GCA_033065855.1 of Escallonia rubra. NCBI lineage: Eukaryota > Viridiplantae > Streptophyta > Magnoliopsida > Escalloniales > Escalloniaceae > Escallonia > Escallonia rubra. The sequence continues at coordinate 221,696 of JAVXUO010002614.1, forward strand.
AGCAGATCGGCCGGATTCGAATCGGCGACGAGCAGTATGTGGTCTTTGCATGCGGGTGTTGAGCAGTGGGTGGTCGTGGGTTTGCTGGTAAGGTTTTGGGTGGTTATGGGTTTTTCGGTAAAGATCTGTGGCGGTTGGTGGTCGTGGGTTTGCTGGGATCTGGATGATTTAGTTTGCCAAAATGGTGTTGCCGGTAGTGGCCATTGGTCGTTTGGCATGATTGGCGGTGGTCGGCGGCCGGGAGTGTGCCACTATGGTTGTGGATGGCCTGCGATTGCGATGTGGCCGGCAGTGGGTCGTGGTAATGGGGATAGCGGTCGGTGATAGCGGTAACAGGGCCACTGCCGGCGGGGTCGCCGAACGTTATGGGCCGGCATAGGAGAAAGATAATGAAGAAGAAGAAGAAGAAGAAAAACACTAAAGGGCAATATGGTTTTTTATTCAAGAAAGGGAGGGTAGTTTGCGGATGAAAAAATCCAAAAAGTAAGGTATCAGAGAATCTTTAGACGGAGTTAGGGTCCCCGTCAATTTTGTGGGCCTCCGTGAAATGCGGGTACACACCTGGGGGTAGCGGAGTGTAATTTTCAAAAGATAGGGGGGTCCGTGTGTATTTTAGGGTAAACCTCAGGGGTGCCGTGAGTAATTAACCCTATTTTATTTTAAGAACTTTGATAGCAGCCACGACTTCTAATGCGGGAGCGTATATGACAAGGTTGGGTCCTGAGTACTTAGAGCTTAAGTAATGATTTGGATGATTGGGTTCTGAAAACCTAAGTTATAATCAAAATCCTATAGTATAGAGAAACATTTGAAGTTGCTAAATTGCAATTTTGCGTTTTTGACAAATATTTTGGACAATTACATATAAAGTCGCGTAAACTTCTAATGTACGGGTGGAGTAGGCTTAAGATGGTAAGGAGAAATGTGATTACAGTTGGTGAAAAGCCTAACTAAGATTGTCGGATAACACGTAGCATGATAGATAGATAGAGATTTTGTAAGCCTGTGATCAGTACGTTAGAGTGTTGAGATTTTGGAAGTTTTTAGAAGGTTATATGATTTTTTAAAGTTCTGCAAGTGTTAGGGCGTAAATGATGACCTCTAAGTTTGAGCTTAGCATTAAGGTTTGAAATGGGAATTATGACGTTTAATAGCCGTCGATGATACATTTTGGCATAGAGGTTAGGCACTGCTCCACTATTCTGTTGTTTGTATGGGAGTTACGTAGCAAAAGCCCTAGTGCCTGGATGTTGTAAGTATTGTGAAATTCGAGGCCAAATTTCTTTTAACTGAAAGGGAATGCAATGCCCCAGATCTCAAATTGGGTTTGCAATGAATTTTTAATTACTTGAATATTAGTGACCATCACTTGTTTTGTGAAACTCTATCGTTTAGCGACAATTAATGATATAAATGGAGATAGGGTTGCATTATCGTGAAGGTTAAGTTAGATATATCTTTCAAGCACGCTGATTCATTGAAAACTGAGACATGATTTTCGGACCTCAGGTGTATATATAATCTTTTTGGACATACTTGAACACTAAGAATTATTTTGGGTAAATGTTGACATATGTATTACATTAATGGAATAGAGGCACATTAGCAATTGTTGTTCAAGTTAGGTGTGCTATGCTGAATCTTAAAGTGATATAAGTCGTGGGCTATTCCGATGTTAATAACCAGGTTATGCCCAAATATATGGATAATGTGCTCAATACAATCATTTTTATTCTATAAGGTATCTCTAGCTTATAGTGGATAGGCAAGGGTGACTAGAAAACTCACGAGTTTAATTTCTTCGAATAATTGTCATAATATAAGTAGTATCTGGTAGGAGTTGCCACAACTTCGATGGCGTTGCAAAACCAAGAGTATATAGATAAATATTTGGTAATAGAGGAGGTTTTGAAGTTCTAAGTACATGGAAAAACAACTAAGTCTCAAACTTCATAGCCATCGACCTTTAGGTTCTATGAACGTTAAAGCATTAGTGATAGTCCCATAGATCTGAACTGGTGATATGACTTGAATGGGAATTGTAACGTCTGAATATTCGTGGGACATAACTTTCGGTGTGGAGTTTAGGTAGTGTACTAGTATTATTTGGTTGCTACTAGAGTTACGCAGTGAAGCGTTGGACATTATCAATGCTGTGAAATTTGAAGACAAGTTTTAACGGGAGAAGAATGTAATATTCTGTTCCCAAATTAAGGTTAAGGTTAACTATTATAAATTTACTTGGACTTTAGCGATGGTTTACTGGTACAAATGGAGAAAAGGTAAATTGTAGAGATGGCGTTTATAGTGTAGTAGAGCTTGTGACTTAAGAGTATTGATAATTGAGGAATTCTATGGACGGAGGTGCAGGACTCCATTGTGCTGGGATGAGGTAGGAAAAAGACGGTTGCTGGGACCAGAGTTAGTACAGTTGACTACTCTAAAAGTTGATTTGATTCGGGAACGTCTTAAAGCAACTCAGGACAGACAGCGCACTTATACATCTCATCGTCATCGCGAACTTGAGTTTGAGGCAAGTGATCACGTGTTTTTTAAAGTTTCACCTTGGAAGGGCGTGATACGTTTCAGTAAGGAAGGCAAACTTAGCCCTTGTTAGGCCTAGAGATGTCAAATGGACCGGGTGGCCCGCGGGCTGGCCCAGCCCGGCCCCTTTTTGGCCCGGGCTGGCCCGGCCCGTTTTTGGGCCCGGACTGGCCCGGCCCGTTTTTGGGCCCGGACTGGCCCTAACCCTTAGGGCTTGGGCCAGGGCCAGGGCCAGGCCGAATTCTTTGAGAAACGGGCCCGGCCCTAAAACGGCCCTTTTTTGGCCCGGCCCTAAAATGGCCCAGGTTTGGCCCGGCCCGGCCCCGTTAGCCCCCCCCTAAATTTTTTTTCTTTTCTATTTTTTTTTAAGTCTATTTTATTACATTATTATTTTTTTGATATTTTGGATCTTTTTAGTTAAATTAATAGTTTTTGAGGTGTTATTGAATTCATATGATCGGTATTTTCTTTAACATACGTAGAGAAGTATGGGTGTGTGGTGACTGTGACGTGTTTTTGATGATTTCTGAGTGGGCTTTCATTTAATGTATTTTATAGAATTTGCTTTGTGTTCTACATCACAAGCTAAGGGAATAATTATAAAAACAATTATCATGTATTCTAAACATAAATAAAAATTATGTATTCTTTTTGTTTCAAACCAAAAGAGGTGAATTGAATTCTAAATTTAATTTCATGAAGTGGGTGACGTGTTAAAGAGCCTTGAAGAATAATCTCATGTTTCTTTAAATGACCAAAGAATTTGAATGTAACAAGAAAAGATGTTATTTTATCTTCATTGATCTCGTTATTGTTTTTGTTTGATCTACTCTATTTTTCTTTGACATTTACAGGTTTTACACTATATTACGAAAGAGATTGAATTTTGCACTTAAAATTAGTATGTGTGGGTTAGAACAACTAGTTTTTGTACTTAATCCGTGGTTAATGGTCAATCAACATTAATTTGCCTTTTCGAAAGGAGGTTAATTCGTGAAAAAGTGATTGTATACTCAATGGTCCGTTTATAAAAACTTTGCCCTTTGTTGAAGAAGAAGTCTTTATAATAAAAAGTTGGGAAGAAAGGAAAAAAAAAATTGGATTGGGCCCGGGCCCGGCCCTAAATATTGGGCCTAGGGCCTGGGCTTGGACTGGGCCCATATATCCCAGGTTTTAGGCCCGGCCCGTTTTTCATTTGTGAGGCCCGGCCCCGGCCCGATTTCATTGGAGGCCCGCTAGGCCTGGGCCGGGCCGGCCCAAGCCCGGCCTATTGACAACTCTAGTTAGGCCATTCGAGGTTTTAGAGAGGATCGGTCCGATGGCTTACAAAGTTGCATTACTGACGAAGCTTTCGCACGTTCATAACGTTTTCCATGTTTCGAATCTGAGGAAGTACATTTATGATCTGACGCACATTGTGCCATATAAGCCCTTATCAGTGCAAGAAGACCTTTCCTATGAACAGCAATCACTTGAGATTCTTGACCATCGTGATCAGGTGTTAAGGATGAATGTCATTCCCTTAGTTAAGGTTTTATGGCAGAACCATGAAATTGAGGAGGCCACTTGGGAATCTGAAGAATATATGCGACGTACTTATCCGCACATTTTTGGCACATCAGGTAGATATTTGATTCCGAGGACGAAATTTTTATTTAGGGAGGGGGGGGAGGATGTTAGACCCCGCATATTTAAATGCTTATAAATAAATAAATAAATAAAATTTAGAGAGTTTGGGGACGTAGTGTGCAATTTAGAATTTAGGTGTTATAAGACTTGTGATGATTTATATAATATATCCTATGAGCCCAACAAAGTTCAGAAAAGTCTCTAGAGAATCCCTAGGAAGAGCCTCTTCGGATTTTGATCATTACTTTGAGGTAAGAATTTATTACTTTGAGGTTTGTAGTTGGAACCCTACAAATTTTTGTTATTGTTGGAACTCTAATTATAACTTTTGGGTATATTGATTTTAGGGCTTTTGATACAATTGGATTGAAATGATCAACTTTTTGAGTTTAATCGTACAATTAGAGGTAAGGGATTAAATCTGAATCGGCGTTGGATCGATCATCTGTTTAATAATTTAGTTCTTCAATTCATCTATTTCAATTTTCGTGATGTCATTGCGTAGTTTCCGGCCGATATTTCTAATGTGTCCTTGTTGCCTCAATTTTTGTGCCTTTCACTGTTATTCACCCACTTGCGGCTGCCGACTCGTGTACAATATTCTTTCTTCTATTTTCTTTATGTTGTGCCACCGTTTTTTTTCCTGCCTCGTCTTCCGTGCTTTTGATTTGACTTGGTATTGGGTATCGCGGTTGGTGTGATGCTTCTGCTCTCCTAAATTTATGACCAGATCACACCTAGGAATTGATGCATGTGCTATCATTGTTCTTTTTTTTTCTTTTTCCACTGCCATATGTCCTGACATCAAGTTTACTATGACCAAAGCTTTTCTTTTGTTTTCGTTTCGTTCTTTGTGCTGAGTGGCTAAGGCTTTATGCTATTAGCCTATATATGTATGTCTTGTTATTTTAGGCATTCTAAAGACAATCAAGCCATCATTATAGATCTAGCCACTTTAATTTCAATTCTTCCATTACTTTTCAATTGCTTGAGTCTTGAAAACTCATCCATTTTCTTTGAAATTTCAGTCGTGCCTTATGTGTAAGTGCAGGCCATGTGTCACTTTTTGGACTAGTTTTCTGCTCGCTCTTATTCTTTAGTCAACAGCTGCGAGCTTGTTGAAACGAACAGTGTTTTTAGTGATACAAACTTCATTGAACTCGTCCTTTTATCCCTTTCAACTTGAGTTAAAAAATTCGGTACTTTCAATTACTGTATGATACTCCACTTGAATTGCGGGTAAATCAGCTTCTGCCTTATGAACTGAAGTAACCTATGAAGTGACACTTAGCATGAGTCTTACACCACTAAGTGTATCTGACTATAACTTAGCATCGTCTGGGCGACTTTTGATGTCTCACCTAATTCTTTGGATACATGTGTAAGTTATTCTGTGAGCCATGTCACAGTATATGTGACTTTCTGTTTCTGACTTACTCATGTGGATTGGAACGTGGGCTAACTCAGTGGGATGAGTTAGAGATCGCGATCTTATTTTTTGAAACTAGTTTCACGTGTCAGTTATGGCATGTGTGACCTTATTCTAAATGACTCTCTAGTGTCTGTCTATGTACAAAAATATATTTTAGCATTTTGAAATTCTTTTGTGTATATGTTCCGTTAAAAATTCTGTATATCAGGAATTTCGTTTTCTCAGACATTTTGTATCATTTTTTGTTGGTCCGTTGAGCGACCTTACTGGGCATTTGGCTCATTCCCTTATTATTTTCCTTTCAGGTGATCAGTAGGTGGGATTGGATTACATGGCTAGTTGTGTGACTGAGAGCTAGCAGTTTTTATCCCAGAGTTAGTATTAGCATTTTTAGATGTAATAATTAAGACAAGTCGAATTTGTTTCGATCTTATTTTGGAACTCCGTGTCAGAGTAATTTGAATTTTATAAATGCTTTAGGCCGATATGGCGTTTATTGATGTATCTTTGGGATTGATTAGTAGATGCTCTGAACGACCACTTGTGAGACTTTTTGATATTTTGAGGTTTTCTGACTTTATTTATTTGATATTAACGCTCTAAATATTCGGGGCGTTCCAATTTAACTACAAAATTGTAAACTTCAATCTCAATATGTAGTTCTACGTAATGCAACAAATAAATGAAGCTACAAAATAATTGTACTAAATATTCCACAAAGTAGAACAATTACACTGTACAAACACTGTGGCAAAATCAAACAGAAATTTCAATTCACTGCTATTAAAAAAAATGGGTTTTAAAACTTGCAGTGGTTCCTTAAAGGAAAATAACGTTGGCTTCTTTAAATTGCGGCAAGTAACATACTAAAATCCCGGTGAGAATAATTTTGAACAGTTTCAAGATTATGAAACTTTTAACTTTTTCCCCAGAGATTTTAAACTGTTAGTTAAAAACATAATTTTCACACTAAAAGTTTAATGAAAATGTAATGACAATAACCAAAATCTGATTTTTAAGTATGCAAATCACATAGCATTTATATATTGAGATATTGATAAGTAATTAAAGTGAAAGAACTGCTGGCCTGTGAGAGACGCAAATGAAATTCGCTGACTTAAAAAATTTGTTGTCTCCCTTCGTGCAGTTTCTAAAGAGGAACAACGATCTAAGATCTAACCTAAAGGCTCGCAGCGGTGTCTCCTCTAATAGCACGACTAAAGATGAGTCACAACTCTTAACGCTAAAATAAAGAGTTCTAACCCTTCAACTTAAATTCAAATTAATGGTAGTTTTAAAACCTCCAGACTACGTACAAGTATCACCACTTAAAACTGAAAATGGCACAATTGAACCTCAAGTAGAGGTTATTGGAGATAGAGATGCCCAAAAGTTCGAGATGTATTCATCTATACTACTTATAATGAGAACACATTTTTTCATTTTTGGTGTAACACTCTTTTGGTATTACACTGAATGTGATTCTGATGACGACACGTGTCCAAAATGAGGGTAAAATCGTAAAATATCTTTTTAGTGTTAACTAACTAATTACCTACAAAGGTGACAAGTGGCATTCTAAGAAGATTTTTAAAAAGTGACAAAATAAAAATCTTAATTGGTAAGTAACTACCTATAAAAATATGTTTAGTTTTCACAAGTTAAAATTCATCAGAAAATATAGTTTAAAAAAAATTAAGATCAAGTTTGATACGATAATAATATTTTGCTAACTTATTTTTGGACACGTATGGCTAACTTATTTTTCTGTTATTTAAGACTCATTTTACTGAATGTGATAATAAACATGTATACGTGATGTTTGATTTTTTTTTAAAAAAATTATACTATTAATTTCATTTTTGCACACGCATCGCGTGTGACACGATGACTCGTATTAAAAGAAGTGAACATGTGGGCATACAGTGGAAGTTTCAGAGGCCTAAGGAATGCAAATTGAAGGGAATTAGGTGCGTTTTTAGGCGGGACCCTTTTTGAATGGATGGGTATACATGGCAAGGAGTCGTTTCAAGTTTTTGAACTGGTTCTGAACTAATCTTTTACAAGTATGTTGCTGTTTCTTTAGGCAATAGTTGTGGGTTAAGGATGCTGATTTTCACAACGTCGGCCATGCTTTTGTTGAAAGTCCTAATGGTCTCAGCTATCTAAATCGCAGAAAATCCCCTGTTTATAGTCTTTAGTAGCTTTATATCTTCCCCAATTTTCCTGTTTAAACTGACGAATTAGCTTCTTTTTGGGCGGTGGAAGGTGATAAGAAATTGTGCATCTTTTGCAGTTGATGTGTAACCATCTCTCCTGAGAGTGATGCTCTTTTGGGTGGAATCTAAGTAACCTAGGTGTGATGCTTGGGGGTGCCACAAAGGATACAGTCCGAGTTAGCTGCCAAGTGTTCAGTAGTGGGACAGAGCAAAGGCAGATTAAGGACAAAGACTAAGACTTTCCACACATAGGTTGAGGAGTTGCAGTGCTATGAGGATGAGAACTGAGGCGAATATAGTCTGACAATCGATAGCCGTTGCAGACCAAAAGTCACGGTCCAAATGTCAAGGTCCAAGCTAAGGTACTGAGCCAGAGTCTGAGTCCAAAGCTCTCTCTGTAGAATCTCTATTTTAGAATTCTAGAGTGGGAAAATGAGTTCAAGCCTCCAAAACGAAATCCAAAGTCCATGATTTATAGGCAACAATAAGCCTGTGTCATCAGGCAACATGTGGCACCATCTGGGAGTTGTACCTCACCACGACGGGTACAATTGTCGTTGCCTCGAACTATTGAATTGCATATTTTCCCCGCCTATCATGCACAGCTTCGCTCTGTCTGTTTAGAAAGACAGACCCACATAGTGCCCATGTGGCTAAAGAACGCGTTTGATCTAGTCACCGGTCCAAAACCTCTGTTGAGCTCCACCGGGGGGGGGGGGTAAAGGGGAGGGTCCCTACACACCAACTATGAGGCAGACTAGGCGAGATGCCCTTTAGAGACCTACTCCTGTCAAGGAGTGACCCGAGGGTTATCATCCTGAAGGCGTCGATGACCATTGTTAACATGACTACGACAGAGTCATAACTCAGATGAACTTCAGGTCACACGTGTCGTGCCAAAGTATAAGTACTGTCTCAAAGAATGAACCTATCCTGCTCAGGATGTTGCACACTTACATAGATTGGGTTGAAGCATGTGTGGACGTCCAAGGTAGAGTGCACACAGTGTGGTGAATAGATGGATAGACGTTATGGTGTGACAAGATGCCGAGGGCACGACTGTATCAATAGCGCAGCACAGAGACGCAACGGGATGTAACTAGTGATGGGGCCACGCTCAATAGAGATGGCGTAGGGGCGTAGTTAATGAGTGTCGTGCAGGGCACTTGACACAGCAACAGCGCATGAGCAAAACTAAGGGAAGTATTGCCAGGGCACAATAATGTTAGGCGGCACTCGGGTGCGCCTGGACATCACGTCGCTTGCTCGTAGGGTGGGGTGCTGTCTAGGGACACGTAAAGCAGATATGGTGCTTTGGCACTATCGGGAGCCACGGTGCTCGGGTGCAACTCTAACGCTATGCAATTGGAAACTAATGCTGAGATAGCGCTCAAGTGTAGTAGGGCGTCACAGTGCTCGGGCGCGGAGACGAGCGTTGTGCCAAGGACACCTAACGCAGAGACAAACACTTAGGCGCGGTCGTGCGTCACACGGCTCTGTCAAGGCAAGCTAGGTCATGGAAGTAGGAGTTCCAGAGGGGAGGAGAGATTAAGGATGGTGAGTCTCCAAGAGCGGCAAGGAGAGGGGAGACTCTAAGGACATGGAAGGAGGACCACCAAGGAGCAAGCAGCCCCCAAGGAGCAAGGAGGAAGGACTCCCGTGGGACAAGGAGGCCGACCCCTTATTCGTGTGACGCGTCACAGTCTCAAATTCCTAAGTGAGGATTGAGTCACGCCGAGGACCAGACATGGACCCGCGCTACGGGTTTTGACCGACTTGACAGTGTTGAACTCTAACCTTTGAAAAATGTTGGCATCTCCCGGATCATCAGCCCAAAGTGTGGCCAAAGGATGTGGCCAAGACAAGCTAGCAACACGATCAAAACTCAAAATAAACATTTCACCAAATCTCTGTACGCCACCCTCAGCAGCCCCTTCCGTCTTTAAACCTTTGTTCCCAACCTATCTTGGTCGGACCCAAGGGCCCACTAGAGGTCCCACTTCACGCGAACACGTCGACGCATTCAACGGTTAATTTTTCAACGCATCGAACCGGTCAAAGTACGCGTGCCCAAGTCACGTGCATTTTTTGCTTCGCACGCCTCGTGTGCGACTTAGGCGTCAATTCTTTTATGATAGCGTAACTCACGGTACCATGATCGTCATGCTGCAACCACCAGAACACCTTTTCATCAAAAACATCGGCCGACGGCGCAACCGGAACAGCGTGGTCAAAGGGCAAAGGCCTTGGTCAACCCCATGGGGTCGGCCTCGGCCCCCTATGGGGGTATGGCCTTGGCCTTCCCCCCCCCCCCCCCGGTTGCTCACTTCTCGCGCAAAGTCCTTTTCACACTTTGTTCGCTTCGTATGCTCCGTATCTGACTTTGGCACCTTGTTCGTTACATGGGTGCAACTCACAGCAACACGCTCGTCGTACCTCGACTTCCCAACTCCTCATTGTCCACCAAAAAACCTATCGTCGGCATGCCCGAAGTTCACCAAAAGGGGGAGTCACCTTGGCCTCCCTTCAGGGGAGTTAGCCTTGGCCACCCCGTAGGGTCGACCTTGGCCTCCCCAAGGGGGTTGGCCTTGGCCTTCCCCCAAATGTTGGCCTTTGGCCTCTTCTCCCACGCGCACTTGTCTTCACAAGGCTTTGCATCTTCGCGATACTTACCGATGCTCGTACACCAACCTCGCGACGTCCGTCGTCCGTCACCCAAGGCCACGCACCGCCTCCGTGATGCCCGTCGCCCAAAGTTGCGCGCTACCACCGAATGACCCGTTACCGACGGTAGCGTAACATCACTCCCAACTTTGTCATTACTAAATATCGCGCTTATTATTTTGATATAACATACAAACCTGGCTCACGCCCGTCTCCAGGACACCCGACACGCTCTCGTGCGCCGTCTCTGCGACGGTCGTCACCGCGCCTGTGTGCCACTTCCATGATACGTGCCCCGGCACCAGATATTGTCTCGCAACAGTCGTCGCCACACCCATGCGCCACAATCATGTTACATGCCTCCAGGCACCATACTCATTCACCACACCATGTGCCCACGCCATGGACGTGGAACATGCTTCGACCCACTCTCCGAAATGTGCAGCATTCCGAGGGGCTTCGCTCGTAGTGCTTCGGCACGAGGACCCTTTGGATGGCTCATTACCACAAAGCTATCGCCGTCTTCATTCTAAGGGGCTCCGCTCGTAGTGCTCCAGCACGAGGACCCTTCGCAGAGGGATAGGCTCGTTACCACAAAGCTATCGCTGTCTTCATTCTGGGGGGCTCCGCTCGTAGTGCTCTGGCACGAGGACTCTTCCCAGCGGGATAGGCTCGTTACTACAAAGCTATCGTCGTCTTCATTCTGGGGGGGGCTCCGCTTGTAGTGCTCTGGCATGAGGACCCTTCGAAGTGGGATAGGCTCGTTATCAAAAAGCTATCGCCACCTGGGGTTACTTGCATGACACTAGGCACTGAGCTGCGACCATGTCCACTCACGTTACCGGTGATCATCAGTGCCCCCAGGACGATAACCCCCGGGTCACTCTGGGATGAGAGTAGGTCTTTGGAGGGCATCGCTCCTAGTTCGCCTAGCAGTTGTCTACAGGGGAAATCCTCACCGCTGTCATGTTCTCTACAAGTCTCTTAACGCACCTTATGGGATTCAGTAAGGGCTTGGACCGGTGGCTGGGGCAACAGGCTTACTCTGATCATGCTGTCATGGTATGGTCAGTCTTCTCAGACAGGTAGAGCGACGCTGTATGGGGCAGGTAGCGCGAATTTGGGAACAGCCAGTCCAACGGAGAACCTGTATTTTTGGACCCCCTGGTGACGTGTCACTCCCAGGGGACAACATGTGGCACTTGATGAAACAGGCACACTGTTTCCTATGAATAGTGGACTTTATGACTCATTCAAGGACTTTTTGGCTCATTCTCACAAAATCACTTACTCACTCTAGAATTTGAGAGCTCTTGGATTCTAGAGAGAGAAACACAAATTGGACAATAACTTTGGACCGTAACATTGGACCCTGACTTGGACCTTGACTTGGATTGTCGACTGTCGGCCCTGTTCGTCTCAGCCTTGTCTCCACAGTATTGCCATCTCTCATGGCCTGTCTGGGAAGCCTTGCTCTCTACCCTTACTCCGCCCTCACTGTCTCTCTCTTTGCATACTTGGAAGCTGACTCGGACTGCAGCCTTTATGGCACCTCCACGTAGGTACAAACCCACTTTCCTTGGCATCATTTTGGTGACTCCGTTGGGGAAGTGAGCATCTTATTGCAGTCTGTCTGTATTCCACACTTACGCACCGTGCCTGTGCAACGGAGAACTACGATGGCTACCAGCCAAGGCCTCATCCATACTGTACAAGAGGATGACCACTTTGGTGAATAAGAGGAGACTAGTGTCGTGCGTCTCCAAGGCCAGCCACTAACGACCGCACCTGACGTACAAGTTGTAGTCAGTGCGGCAATTCAGCAGCTTACTCCTACCATAGCCAACCTACAAGACTCGCAGACCACTCTCATGGCCGCCATTATGGAAATGCAAAGATCCATACAGGCGTTGGCCTCATAACAATCCACTGCACCAGTCCAACCTTCAGGACCTGGGTTGGCTCCTGACGCCGCTCAGGCCCCAGTGTCGCGACCACCGCCGCCTCGATCATCCAGACCCTTGGCTGTAGGACTCGCGATATCTTCACTACCTGTAGCTGATACACCGCATCCCGTGATGCCATCACGCAGACCACAAGCAGACCTTGGACCAGTGTTGCAACATGTCCTCCCTGTTGTCGCACCTCAACATGTGCCAGCCCGAAGCTCTTCTGAAACTCACGACTCCATTGAGATGGAGCCTAACCCCTACCCAACGGAGCAACATCAAACAACCGGTCAAGTGGTGGATATGTCTCACCCATCCACCCATGCCCCCATACACTTGCCATTACAAACACATGTCCTATATCATCATTATGTTGATCCTGCTCATCAAGTTGCCCCGTCAGGGGGCTCGGGGGCTCACGGCGCCCCAGCCAGCCACCACCCCTTGGTTGGCCATGAAGAACCATCCCCCCACTATGTCACCAAGTCAGACTTGGATGCACTTCTCAACCGACTGTCATAGAATTATGCACCCGACTCATCAGCCCAACTGACAGGCCATGCACCATATGGCAACGACATAGCCATTACACCATACCCACTCAAATACAAGCAACCCACCTTTGTGCTCTTTAACAGACATGAGGGCAACGCCCGTGAGCACTTAACAAGATTCGCTGGCTCATTGGAGCAATATGGCCCGGGTGATAGTTTGAAGGTGAGGGAGTTTCACAAGTCCCTCACAGGCTTGGCATACACTTGGTACCATCAGATCCCTGCGGGGACTGTCCATTGTTGGAGTGAAATGGTCCAGCTATTCTTGGACAAATTCACTGGCATACGCCAAAATCCCGGTGAAGACTTAAACAAATATGTGCACCGTTTCCACCTTAAATGCCTTGAGTGTATAGATTTTAGTAAGGATGAGACGTTGGTTCCCATATGCATCAAAAACATGAGTGACATCTACCGGGTGCATATCGAGAACATGCAGTTGAGGTCATGGGGACACCTCAAAGAAACAGCCCGCCGTACTTATGAGTCAGGCGGCCCTGTCAAGCCGTGGAAGCCTCACCCGTAGAATGCACTGCTGGCCTCAGTAGACACATCCAGCACTCAGAGTAACAGCAACAACAACAGTGGCTTCAAGCGTCAATTCCAAGATGGGGACCAACTTTCTAACAAGCGAAGGCAACGAGAGACCGCACCTGAGTACCCATGTGATTTAAACACGGTGAAAGAACTTTTGGCCGAATGGGTGGCAAATGACAACAACTTTCAACTGCCACCAATGAGGGTCAACGTCACGGAGGCAGAGAAGGCCAGACCCAACTACTGCCCTTACCATCAAGCTCTTGGACATCATCTCAAAGACAACAATGGGCTGAGAGTTATCTTTTCAATGAAGGTCGCGGCAGGCGATCTAAAGCTACGAAAGAACAACGATGTGCGTGGGCACCCTTACCCACATCACGACAACAACAACCAAGAGCACCAGGTCCTCATGGCCGTCACCGACCATGTCGAGCCCGTAATTACCGAAGCCTCGACGGAGGCCATCCCAACAGTTGCACCTGGTGTACCTCCTATCACTCAGCCAACGTCCTCATTTGGGCAAATGTCAAAAATCAATTGATTTTTTTGATGAAATGGGGTTTTCACCCGTGGCACAGACCTACCTCTCGAACTGTCTGATCAAGGTCACCACAGGCCTCGGTCCCGAATGCTTCGCTACCCAAGCCGAACTCAGACATATCCTTTCTATCGCATTCATTTTCTCAGACGAGGACTCGATGCCGGTCTAACACCACAACAGGCCGTTGTTCCTCGAATGCACCATTAATGGTGTGACACCCTCAACCCTGGTGACATCACTGGGCTGAGTTATCGATCATAATCACATTCAAAACCCTGTGCTGAATACAGAGCAACTACATCCTCATACTCATACATCATTAATAGACGCTCCAGAATGAGTCCTTACAAAAACAATTTCTTACAAACATACATCGTAGTGCAGCGGAAGACTTTCAGGTCTTTAAACAACATGAATGTTTACAACCTAATATACGACTGTAGTCGTAGGACTCTTATCAACCTATCTCGCAACTCAATCTTTATCCCACCATTTCTAGCTGGTCTTACCTCACACAACTGATCCCCTTGCTCAACTTTTCTAGCTTGTTTCTTTTTCCTTTCTAGATGGTTCTCCTTGATCAACCTTATAGCCTACACAATACAACATAAGGAATGAGCGCAAATCGCCCAATAAAGACAACACGAGGAGTATCGTGTACAAATGATTCAAGAGACTCGGAGGAATAATAATCATTTCAATGATAACAATGAATCAGGAGTTTCGATAAATTTTTCGACATCAGCATAATTGTCAAACGATACTTACTTTTGTCAGACTGAGTGGCTTCAAGGCCCAACAGAACATCATCATTTCAACTTGGATAGGGACACGACAGACATTGACTATGCAAGTGTAATGCAAAAGAAAACAATAAAGCAAACATTAATCATAGGAAATGTACATAGTAAAAATCAACAACATCAATTAAAATCAATTGCAAATGCAGACTCGACTTGACTCGACTAACAGACTCTAGCGCGTTTCATCCTCCTTGTCAGTTACTTAATATTTCACTGACTACTAGTTACTTTATTTTCACTGGTCACTCCACTTTCATTGGGATTCAACTCATTGATGCCCCATTACATGGGGTGTTCATCTCAGTCTTAAGTAGTTTAAGAGAGACACTGTTAACAAGAAGGGACTCACCATGAGTGTTTGTCCCTAACCGCGTTACAGTTAAACAGCGGTGCTTCATCAACAGGGCGGACTAAGGGAAAATTATTCCACCTTATGTCCTCAACAACACAACTCAACAAGGAATACCGGATTAAAAGATCAACTGGTGTTCCAACCTAACAACAAGAGTTCAACGTAACATCATAGACATGGCGGACTTGGGAGAAGTATGCCTCAAGCCCCCAACAATGTTCTTACATAAGAGAAATGTCAGTTATGTAACACCCCGATCCTTTTTCGGAATTATTTAAAAGTTTTAGTAGCGAATATATTTTTCTTAGTGTCGATATTTTTTTTAACAACTTTTAGCGACGAAAAAGAATTCAAAATATCGTATCAAACATTTTCTAGCAAATATAGTATCGTAAATAATTATTGCACGCCATTTCGCAGTTAAAAAAAAAAGAAGCTTCGGGTAAAAATTGAAATAAGTAACGAATTTAGGGGACTTTTAGAAGAGTTTAGGATTAGGGTTGCTTATATATATTTGACTATAAGGGTCAGCCGACCCTAAAATTTCCCATACCTTCTGGAAACGGCCGAGAGAGGAAGAGAGATACCGAGAGGAAAAAGGGAAGAAGCTGCGTCGAAATCCGGCGAAGGGTCCATATTCCGGTAAGTTTTCTGGCCAAACTTTTCCTGAATTACTCAATGTTTACGAAATTGTAAGGGGGGTATTCGTGGGTTGTATATATTATGCAAAAGTATATGCGTATTTGGTGTTATACCGTGAGTGCCTTGTGGGCTTATGGGCAGTGGAAGGAACTGCCATGAAGTGTTTACGGGGATATATTTTTCTGTGCGAGAAGCTGTGAGAAGGAGTGGTGGCTGCCGTAGATGTTCGAGTGTGCGAATGAGTGTACCGTGAGGGAGTGTTGTGAGAATTTGTTGGTAGATAATGAGGGTGTGTTGTGTGAGTAAGTGCATGATGGTTGTGAGTAGTATGGTTCAGAATTTGCTGCGTAATGTGCGTGTATATGAGTGTTTACGGGTCACTGTGAATGGGGTGTTTTGGTGTGAGTGTGGCTGTGTGAGGCATGAAAGAACCGCGAGATTTTGGAAGGATTACGATTGTGTGTTTATGAAAATATTTGGGGTATCACAGGAAAAAGGGAAATCTGCCATGGCAGTGGAGAGGAGTGCACGAGTGTGTGTTTTGCGCAAAGGAGAGATGCTACTGCCATGAGGCAGTAGTTGTGTAAGAGTGAGTGCATTAGGTACATATGTGTATGTGTGTGAGTGTCTGTGGAAGGTGTGCGTGAGTGAGGCAGTAGCTAGCTGTGCAAGAGTGGGTATTGTGCATACTTGTGTGTCTGTGAGAAGATCTTGTGGGTATTAGAAGAGTGAGTTGGTGTGTATGTAAGCTATGTCCATGAGTGTGTGCTTATGCGAGTGTAAAGTGGGTATAGTGTAGGTATTTTGTGCAGCCATGAGAGTTGCTCTGTGAGGGGGATAGTACCTGTGCTGTGTACTCATGTGTGTTCATATTAGTGTGTGTGAGGAAGAGGTGTGGGCAGCTGCGGATGTGAGCTGTGTTCTGGGCAGAGAAGAAATGGTTGGTCAGTGAGTGAATTAGGTAAGAGAGAGCGCCGAAGGGAAGCACGGATTGGATTTAGTTAGCGTTAGACACGACGAGAGTATTGAATACTATACGGTGATCGTTAGCATACAAAATTTAACAGTACAGTACGTTAGGCCGTATTAGAATTTACGGCAAAATTTCATAATTTTCTGAAATCACATCTAATTTTAGTATTTTCTGTAATTTCAGATTCATAAAATTCTTTTGGAGCCTTTAAACCCTGAAAATGTCCCGGAGAAATTTATAGTAATGTCCTTATGGTATAAATAAGACTCAGTTAGAATTTTATGATTTTTGGAGTTTAATTGCTATGGTTTCTGTATCGCATTGTTTTTACCAAAATGAATAATAGTTTTAATGCCTTTTAATTTCTGATTTAAATTTATATAATTTTTACGCATATTTTCAAGTTCTTATAAAAATTTTGGGAGTTATTTTGCAGCTGGAAGTAATTATGGTTATTATTGGGTTTTTATTGTATTTAAAGAAATTATTTTAATTCAAAAATATTCAAAAATTCAGAAAATGCATATTTTGACTTTTAATAATGTTTTAAGCTATAAAAGTGTTTTACTGTAAATTATTATAAATTCTAGAGTGTCGGTACCCGTTAAGGAGTGTATATGATTTTCGGTCAGGTTGGCCGTGTGCGAGTACTGTTTTGAGTGCGCGATTTCGGAAAGAGTGGGTACGCAGTGGGTAGTTGATATTAGGATTTATAGCGTGTTTTGCATAAATTATGTTCTAATAAATAAATTGTCAATCTAGGTTCATTCAGAGATTTTAATATTGATCGAGGTTTGGTAGCATCGCTTAGATTGGACCGAGATAAGGAATTCTATCCGAACCCTATTTCGACATTCGGTTTTCAAATGCTTATAGAACAGTTTTACAAATTAAATTGATTCGATTTTATGTTGATATAAAATATGTTTTGAAACTGTCCATGAAAGCTTAACTTGAACCTTAAGCGATCGTTTGGAATTCTTCATTTGTTTATTCTCATATGTTTTATCGATTCAATTATCATAAAATGTTTTGAATTTTATTTATTGTTTCTCAATGTTGACATGAGTTAGTAACTTGGGAGCCACAAGGATGGTCTGTATTGTTGGCGTTATAAGGATGGTCTGTTGGATGGGTTTAACTACTACCTAGATGGACTAGTCAGTGTACATATGCATATGTAAAGCGATCGAGCACTGCCGGGATGGCTTTGCTTCTGTACTGCTCATGTTCAATGTTTCCTGTTTATACTTTATTTCACTTGAACTGTTTTGAATATTATCCATTCATGCATTATTATATCCGAAGTGTTTCAAATGCCTATTATTTAAGGGATTGAGTTGAATACTCATCCCTGTGTTTATATCGTATTGTAGTGATTTCATCGAAAGCAAAATCCCTCAAAAAGTTGTTATTGGACTTGAATGTAAAATCGTTCGTTTTGTTCATCTTTGTCTAAGTGTTGTATTTTATTGAAAATACTCTTCAAAAGTTTTATATGAAAAATCGTCCGAATCGTTTTGTGATTTTAAATCTTTGATCGACCTTACTGAGCTCTCGAAAGCTCACTCTCCTTTGACTTCCTTTCTGCAGGTGGTAGACAGCTTTAGGTTGAGGTTGCCTATGTGGATTAGAGTCAAGCAAGGAAAAAGAGAACTTTAAACTTTAGCCTTGGTAATTAGAACCCCTGCGTGGGTTAATATTGGTATTTGAGATTTTCAGACTTAGATTTCATGTTATATCGATGATATTAGGACTATGATTAATTGATGGTTTAGTTGCTCTGAAAAGCTTGTGGTATTATTTTTGATGAGTTTAAGGATATCCTGTTTTAGTGTAAGTGATTGAGTGAGTGTTAACGTTCCAGAAATTCCGGGATGTTACAAGTTATCAATAAGTGCTGACATTTCACAACAACAACCCAACGATCTCTACAGCATCATCATCAACGACAGGGCGAACTCAGGAGAAGTTTCCCACAAGTCCTC
This sequence comes from Escallonia rubra, assembly GCA_033065855.1. Taxonomy (NCBI): domain Eukaryota; kingdom Viridiplantae; phylum Streptophyta; class Magnoliopsida; order Escalloniales; family Escalloniaceae; genus Escallonia; species Escallonia rubra. The sequence goes on from JAVXUO010002614.1 coordinate 240,526, forward strand.
AATGGTGTTCTCAAAGAGAAGAGATATCGGCTATCAGTAATTGCCAACATCTCACAACAACCACACAACAACCCTTACATAATATCACCCCAACGTCAAGTATGCTAATCGAGTCGAATCATAGCATACTAGAACACGCATCATCCTCATTAAATTCTATCAATAGGGCGAACTAAGGGAATTATTCTACCATAAGTCCTCAACATCACAACTCAAATATACGTATACCGGTCACAATGACTACCGGTGTCAACTCATAACAACAAGAGTCCAACATAAACGTCATCAACATGGTATGCTAATCAAAATAATGAATTAGCATAATAGAACCGCATTGTCCTTACCTGATTGGCTTATAGCCGAAGCAACTCGTAATCTCCAATCGCAACGAGCTACATCACCTAGTCAAATAATACTCTGCTCGTTAGACATCATTCAACATAAATGATCTCCTTATTCTACACCTTCCCATTTAACCGCTCATAGTGTTTTATGACAGCTAGTTAACCCAATCCAATAACTGGATCCTTAACCTAGCCTTATCGACGCATTAGTGATAACAACCATGATCTTAATAACACCAAAATTTTGAGAAATGAAACTTCTCAGCATCCTAGGGTCCTCATGAAATTTTCGTGCAAAACCACGCTAGTTTGGTATTTTAAATTCCACAGTAAATTTTCCAAAATTCCCACATCGGTTAACCCCATTCTCAACCTCGGCAAAATCCGAATATTTTCCACAATGTAGGTCTACTAAAAATAACTAGGGTCTCTTTTTTGTACTTTGGCTAAATCTAACCCTAACTATTTCTAAAAATTCGGATTAGAAACTATTTAACTAATTTCCACCTTTTGTGACAAAACACAGTCACTATTCACATTAAACACACACACTAGTTCACCTTGGACACATGCACTCATCTTCAACCTCTTTCCATCTCACTGCCGAATGCCACACCTCACATGAATCCACTCTTTCACCCACAAACACCCCGAATTCCACTCAATTCCACTCAATTCCACCCAATTCCATCTTTTTACACATGTTAACCTCCAATTTAATTCATTAATCCACCCCAAATCCTCATTCCAAAATCCATCCGAAATACACCAATGAACATACACCAAGAACACACCTTAAACACAAACTAAACACACTCTAAACTCTGAAATTCCAACTGTTTTTCCTTATTTTTCCATTTTAGGCTCTCATATATCCAAAATACAACATAATTCCATTTGAATTCCTTCCTCCCGAACCCATATACACCATGACACACACACATGTACACACGGAGCACCTTCAACAGAAACCCACAAACTTTATACAATAATTTCACATAGTTAGTTCAAAGAAGATGAATTACCCTGTTAAGGTTTGGAAATCCTTTCTTTCTTCTCCCTTTTTCCTCTCTTCTTCCTCTTTTCTTCTCTTCTTTGTCTTCTCTTTTCTCCTCCCTGTTTTTGGGTTCTTCACAGGTTACTGTTCAAGACACTGTTCACGACTTTGTCATATTTGCATTTTCCTCACCAACACTTTCTTTCCCTTTTTTTTCAAACTTTATCCTCTTATTACTTTATAGTTTATATTACTTAGTCAGCATAAATTAACTAGGAGGTGGCAACTTTTGGCTGATTTTCTCCCATGTTTGTGACACCTCTTGCAAATTTTTAAAATTTGCACTTTGGCCCCCAAAGTTTCTAAAATTACACTTTGACCCCACAACTTTAGAAAAATTAAACTTTGGCCCCAAAACCACATTAACCCCTTATTTCACTTCCTAACGCCCAATTTTCATCAAAACAATGCTACCTAATAACATATGCATCTGGTTCACCCTATTTTCTAAAATTACATTTTTGCCCCTTGACTTCCCAAAATTACATTTTGACCCCCAAGGCTGCACTAACCTCTTATTTTCCTCCCTAACACTTAATTATCACCAACATAATGCTCCTTAATAAAATAATCCCCCATTAATTAATCAAACTCGCGGTTAGATTAATCTCCGGTATTTTTAGGGTATCACAAATGGCACGGGCTTCCGTCGCGCCTTAGTAGACTGCGGTGCCTCAATCAACATCATACCTCTCATCACCTTGCAACGGACTGGCATTCCCCCGAGAAAAATCATTCGCGGCGCCATCAAGATCACCGGCTTCAAGCAGGGTGCCCAGCCGACCCTCGGCCATATCAATGTCGACCTCATGGTCAGAACTGTCCGTCGCGACATTACTTTCCACGTGATAGACAGTGAGCCTGCCTTCCACCTCCTGCTCGGTCGACCTTGGATCTATGTCAACAAGGCCGTTCCCTCAACATACCACCAGTGTGTGAAACTGGTGGCCGGTCCTGCGGGACATGAGGTAGCGATGACAATACCCGCAACTAAGGCCCCCTTCGAATGTGCCGAATCTTACTTCGCCGAGGCCTCCTTCTTTACCAAGCTTGCTGAGGATGGTGAGAATGCTACTCACATCCATTCGACCAAACTGCCAGATTGGGACGAGCTGTGTGGAAACAAGCCTCCCAAGTCCAAAGCCAAGAAAAGTAACAAGAACAAGGGGTCGACCTCAATGACCCCCCATGTTGTAAAGACCAACTCACCTCCCGCATCCCCCAAGTTCAAGAAGCAAAAGGCCGAGCCAACCTTCAAATGTATCGTCACATATGGCAAAGTGATCTACCAATTATGACGGTGTGCAGGGGGGCTACAGGTGGTCCGTCATCTGATCCCCTCGACCCTGACCCGCCCATGGAGACTGAATGGTGCTGTGCGGCCGAGCATTGCCCGCCAGACCCCGATCTCACTTCGGGCGCTGCCCCACCTTGCTATGAAGACGGCCCTCGACTACAGGTCGAAGTTCTTGAAGAAATCAACATGGCTGACCTGGGTGAGGAACCCTGACTGACGTACATTGGCACAAAACTCACCCCGGGCCGAAGAGAGGAATTGGTTACCCTCATTCGTGAATATCGCGATGTATTGGCATGGAGTTACAATGAGATGCCTGGATTGGACCCTGCCTTGGTGACACACCATCACAACATTGCTATCGGGTCCATCCCCATCCGACAACATCCGCGATCTTTCCGCCCGAGATTAAGTTTAAGATCAAGCAAGAGATAGAACGACTTCTATAGGCTGGCTTCATTGAGCCTATCACTCATCCTATATGGCTGGCTAATGTCGTCCCTATACAAAACAAAAATGGCAAAGTCCGCGTTTGTATTGACTTTCGGGACTTGAACAAAGCATGCCCCAAAGACGAGTTTCCACTACCCAACATCGACATGCTTACAGAGGCTACCGCCGGACACGAAACCTTGTCTTTCATGGATGGTTTCACCGACTACAACCAAATTTGGATGAATCCGGACGACTGTGCCAAGACAGCCTTCTGAACTCCCATGGGTAACTTTTGTTGGAAAGTCATGCCCTTCTGTCTCAAGAATGCGGGTGCTACCTATCAAAGTGCGATAACAGCCATCTTCCACAACATGATACACCGTACAGTGGAAGACTACGTCGATGATCTCATCATCAAGTCTAATAAGGAAAGTGATCACCTCGCTAACCTCCGAGCAGTCTTTGTTCATTTTCATAACTACAATATGCGGATGAACCCGCTGAAATGCGCCTTTGGAGTCTCCTCCGGAAAATTCCTCGACTTCTTGGTCAGTCGACAGGGCATCGATGTTGACCCTTCTAAAGCCGCCTCCATCCAAAAGATGTCCCCTCCCAAGAGCACCAAACAATTGAAGAGCTTCATCGGCAAGGTTTCTTACCTCCGCTGATTCATCCCTGCCTTGGCCAAACTTATCACACCCTTCCAGCATTTGACTCGCAAGAGCGCACCATGGAGTTAGGGTACGCCCCAACAGCAAGCATTTGAATATATCAAGGCGGTCCTCATGTCGCTGCAAACCATGGTCGTGCCACAGCGAGGTATCTCACTCTTGCTTTACTTGACCTCCATGCCCCGGTCCATAGGGGCATTGCTTGCCCAAGAGGTGGATGGAGTGGAGTGTCCAGTTTATTATCTCAGTCGGTGAATCAGGGGACCCGAAGCCAATTACTCTGAGCTCGAGAAGCACTGCTTAGCCTTGGTTTACGCCTCACAGAAATTAAGACACTATTTTTGGCACACTAGATCACACTTGTCACCGAGGCTGATCCACTCTGGTACATGCTCACACGCCCTGCCCTATCTGGCCGACTTACCCGTTGGTTGTTGTTATTGGCCGAGTTCGGCTTATATATCAAGAATCCTACAGCTCAACGGAGCCAAGCACTTGCAGACCTCTTGGCCTTCTTCCCACGCCAACAATATGAATTGACCTCGGATCAATTGCCTAGGGAGGAGACGGCTCTGATCACCGACATCGATGAATTGTGGACGCTTCAGTTCGACGGCTCAGCCACTAGCAAAGGTCTCAATTGAGCACCCCTCCGGCAATGGGGTGCCAACATAGTCCTTCAAAATCCAGAGGGTGTTACCACATCCCTATCCTTCAAACTTGCATTCCCGGTATCTAACAACGAAGCTGAGTATGAGGCACTTGTCATTGGCCTCATGCTGGCTACCAGTATGGGGGCTAAATCATTATGTGTGAAAGGAGACTCAAACTTGATCATGAAGCAGGCTGACGGAGAGTTCGCAGTCAAAGAGCCAGCCTTGGCACCTTATCGTGCCTTGGTGAAACACTTGGAAGGAAAACTTGTTCATGTCCAATATGAACATCACAACAGGTGCCACAAATTAGACATGCGAACAGTTTGGCCACGATCGCGTCAAAGATAGAGATTGACGGTGAGCAGCTAATGCTAACCATCATCAAGAGGACCGAACCATACACAGTATTGAACTTAGTCCTGAAAGACACTACTGCAGATGATTGGAGATAGCCGATCGTCGACCAACTTAAGGCACCATCTCTTGCTTATGCCTCTACCCTTACAGACTTTTTGATGTCGGGAGATGTCTTGTATAGACGATGTCCCGGAGGCACTCTAGCCAGGTGTTGGGCACCAGAAGAAGCAAAGCATAAACTTCAACTTGGCCATCAGAAGTGTTGCGGCCTCGACGGTCCCCCTCTATACCGTCGCCTTCAGCGCATGGGCCTCTTTTGGCCATCCATGGCCAAGGATGCTTCAGATGTACAACGGGATTGTCCCGATTGCCTATATGCGCTGGATAGTGCGGAAGCTCTTGTGATCAACATCGAGGGTGACTGGCGTCAGCCTTTCATCCAATATCTATCTCATGGGATTCTACCTACTGACCGTAGCTTGGCACGATCTATCAAACGAAAATCGGTCAGACATTTTGTGATGGAAGGCGAGTTATTTCGCAAAGGGTTTTCGGGGCGCACCCTGCGATGCTTGCAAGGTGCCCAGGTCGTGGAAGTTACTAATGAAGTGCACAATGGTGATTGCGGGGAACATCAAGGATCTCAAAAGCTGTATGCAGAATTGCTAAGGTTGGGGTACTATTGGCCGACTATGGAATCTGACTCCATCTCTCATGTCCGACACTGTCAACCCTGTCAAAGGCACGCCGACAAGATGCACACGCCGACGTCTGACCTTCGCATGATACTGGCCCCTTGGTCATTCCACTCTTGGGCTCTCGACCTCATTGGACCTATACACCCGCCATCCAGAGGTCACATATGGATCATTGTTGCAACAGAGTGTTTTACAAAATGGGTCGAAGCCATACCTCTATGAAAAGCCACGGGAGGCGACATTGCTAACTTCTTGCGCGATCACCTCATATGTCGCTTCAGTATCCCTCGGTGTATCATATCCGACAATGGCACACCGTTCATCAACAGAGATATACGGTCTCTCATGGAAGGATACAACATCAACCATGCCACATCAACTCCCTACTACCCGCAAGGCAATGGTCAAGCTGAAGCCTCCAACAAGATGCTACTCTGCGTACTGTCACGGATGGTTCATGACGCGAGTGGTTTATGGTTTGAGAAGCTAAGTCTTGCACTTTGGGCTTACCGCGCTTCCAAGCACACAGCGACGAAGGCCACACTTTTTTCCCTCGTCTATGGGGACGAGTGTGTGGTACCAGCCGAGATTATAGTCGCCTCGGCTTGACTCTCCCTAAGCAGTGGTCTCGGGGAGGAAGACACTAGAATGGCAGCCCTTGAGGGCCTTGATGAAAGGAGAACCAACACCTTGCGCAGCATGAAGAAGTATCATGAACAGCTCAAGAAAGCCTACGGGAAGACAATCAAGCCTCAATCATTTGTTGAAGGTGACATGGTCCTCCAAGCCGCCAAGCATGTACGTGTCAACCTGTCAACCCCCAAATTCACACCAAATTGGGAAGGACCATTCGAAGTGCATACAGCCAGAAACAATGGATCCTACCTCCTGCTCAATCCAGACGATGGACATATCACAGCCCCTGTCAACAGCAGCTACCTGAAGAAGTATTATGCATAACCAGCTGCGAATTGTTCCCCCCCCCCCACCCCCCCAACGCTTAGAACACTTACACACATAGCATTTTTTGTACATGCACACATGTTTATGACTTGTAACTTTTGCTGATTATTACAAGTTCTTACTTTACTCATGTAATGGCATTTTGGCCCAAATACTATCAATGCAAAGATCATTCATTCGCCTCAACTACTGTGTGTAATGCACTCTCTTATTTACATCATTGTGCACTAAGTAGCCTGCTACGGGCGGGGAGGGGGGAACACCAACGGGAAGACGCCACATGCAAGTTACACACGTACATCAAAAGCTACATCACATCACAACAAACGCATGTACAAAATAACCATATCACTGTCATATCAATATCAACAAAATGCATACATGTCACAGGTTTGCAGGCCACTGCGGACCAATGTCTACTAGAAAATGCAAAGTACACAACATCTAATGTAAAGAAGCAAGCAATGCACCAATAGGATCAGAAGTGTACGACTTCAATGTCTGTCGCAGTATCTGTAAGTCGGACCATCTATCATCCCACTCGGCCCGCTGACTCTCTATCTCTGTTTGTCGAGCCTCTGCCTCGGCAAGCCGGACCCGTATCTCGGCCACCTCCTGGGTCACATCTGTCAGCGCTGCATCAAGCACTCACCTACGACCCTGCCAAGCCACCTCCTGAGCCCCTATAACGGCCAGTCCAGCCATGGCCTCATCACTCTGCCCCCTCGCTCTGATATAGTCGGCCAACCAGTTTACTGGAAGCCAAAAGATAAGAAAGGCGCAAGCTCCGACATAAACTCAGACATGACCTCCGAAGTCCAAGCCAAGGCCGACACAGCACGAAGTGTCGCCAGCCAATCCACAAATACATTGTACAATGCCTTGATCAATGTTGCACCCCGCATGGTAATAGGGCCAGCAAAGGTCTGCGAATGACTCGCCCTAATCATCTTCAACCGACGGACTACTGAATCAGACAACCCAACGCCCTCCCATGGTGCACCAGCTGTCTGTCCGACTGAAGCCCCGCCAGTGGCATCACCAGCTCATGTCGCTTTACCACCCACTGATCGCACGCCAATAGTAGCAGCATGCATCGCCAACAGAGCATCACCCGTATCTACGGCTGACCCTGACAATGTATCCGCCACAGGATCTACAACAGACGGACCAGGTACCTCCTATCGCGGCAACGGATCTCTAACCACCACATGTGTAGCTGACAACCTGACATGCGCTCCCGTCGAACCATCTGGCTCTATACTGGCCCACCAATCATCCCCCTCAAACATATGACCCATCGGGCCACCGAACACCTCATCGACTAAGACAGGCGACGGACTCGGATGACTGACCGGCTCGACTGGCTCCACAATATAGGCCGATGTCTGCTTCACCTCCACGGCCTCCTCAATGGCCTCACTATCCATTGGCTCACCCTCATAGGCCGCTTCGGCATCCATCTCCTCGACCTCCTCAGCAGCCTCAGCATCCATCTACTCAACATCATCAGTGATGGCCTTGCCGTCCTCCGCTGTGTCGTCTGACTCTACATCAGTAGCCTCATCAACATCATCAAGCTCCTGTCAAAAAAAAAAAGAAAGAGAAAAGAATCTTAGAACACACTTAACAGGATAATCGACAATTGTGCAACGAGAGCAAAGAGTAACACTAACCTCAGAGTCAGACTCCTTCAGCACCTCCCGCAGCCTCTTCGGCCCGCGTCCGCCACCTGCCAACAAACCTGCACCTGTCCGTTGTGCACTCTCCATCATACCCACTCTCAATGAAGAAATGGGACCCTTGCCGACACCCTCGGTGCATGTGCTGCTGCTGGCACCCGCGGCGCACGTATTGTGGCCAGGTACATCTGATACACCTGTAAGTAATACTGACATGCCGGACTGCCTCACAATCTGTGTTGATATCAACCCCAATCCTCGGTCCCCGGTAAAGACGTCGAACTGCTACCTGTCGAGCGGTACCTGCAACAACCACTCTGACCACGTCATCCGTAATCGCTCCCACCATCGCCCGTACTCGACTGTCACTACTCCCGTCGACAAAGTCCCGGCCTCCTCCACTCCTCTATCGGTACTGGCCACTTTCGTGCCTCATCTAAGATCGTATACCCTAAGGCTGTCCTCACATCCCAAGGCCTAGTATAGCCACATGGGGGCTCTAAATCATAACCAAAAGTCATGGATAGACGGTCGAGACTGTATCTCGCCACGTAATATCTGGTCATAGCCTACTTCCCGCCGTCATCAGTCAATACAGGAAGCCACCCCGGAAAATATGCCACTAGCAAGGCCACAGCCATGTCTGTCAACTCATCTCAACTGCGCAGTCGCAAACTAGTGTCCTGCAGATCAACCCATGGAGGAGTACCATACGAACTATGCATGCCAGTATACGGGCGGGGAATACACTCATCTAGATCGTCAAATATGTATGCCAGCTCACACCCGGGCTTCTTCATGCCCACCCAAGCATATATTCGGCCACCTACGTACCAGATCGACACCTCACACGACCTGCCTGGGCGAGTCACTGTACCCTTCCTCGACGATGGATGTACCAAAGGAAATCCCCCGGGCCGATAATCCATGTAGATCTCGAATAGATATCGCTGTAAAAAAATCCAATCTACATACGTCGCCACCTGATAGCGTCCGTACGACCTCTGCACGTCATTGGAAAACTGATCAAGACGCGAGTACAATGTGCCTAAGTAAATAGGGGCCAGCCCGACGCGACCACCCCAGCCATCCTGATGGCCAATTTGAACACCCTCGGGGAAACGCCATCCTCCGGCGTCCCCTCAAATACAAACCTACACGTATAGAACATACAACATCTATTACGACCACCCCACCCTATTCAGAACATAAAGTGCGATGCATGGCAGTATGACTATGCTAACTTTCCGAAGCATGAAATTTTTTAAGCATAGGATTCGACATACTATGCATACAAGAGCAATTGAACTACAACATGCAAGAAATGCCGAAATGAAGACAATAGAAGCGCGTACCTCGACAAGAACATGGAAATGAATCCCGCTAGCTCTTATTTCTCATCCCTATAGCAAAGACCCATGCGAAAGTTATTCTCTGACACCGACTTCTGCCCGGGTAGCACGGTTGCCATACCATAAAAGTGTTTGATCCACCCGATGTATGTACCCTTTCGATGTCTCTTTATCTCGGCTGCAAACCCCTGCAGTCCCTTCACGATCAACCGTTTTAGCGCTGTCAACTGCAGTGCACAAGCATCCTTCGTCCCGTGCATCAGCAACCCGGTCAGCATCATCACGTCAAGAAGTGTCGGCCCAATCTCCCCAAACTCCGTGATGAATGTATGCGTCTACGAGCTCCACCTAGAAAGCAACAACGTTAAGCCCTTCATATCTCTCACCGGATCAATCACCTTGAACGTCGCCTCTATCACAGACACCAACCCCAACGCCTACAACCTCTCCACCCAAACCGAACGCTCCAACATGTAAGTGCATCAAAAGTTCCACCCCACCGGCATAATGTTGTGGCCCTTGAAGATCACAAGTGACCACAGTATGTCTAGTCGCTCCAGCAACAAACCCGGCACATACCTCGACGACATCATCGGGGCAACCTCCACACTCGACGCGCGGACATATGGCGAGGGAACCATCAGACTCTCCACCGTCGACGAAACATTCCAAGGACCCAAAAACACATTCGCAACCACTCACCAGCCTAGCTCTCTCCAAAGCTCATTGGGTGGGCACCGCCCCCTTTGCCGTCAACAATATATTGTTTCAACTCAGCGTTGGATCAAAGCTCCTCGTTCCAGCATCAAAGCTCAACGGCACCCCCGACATCTCATCCGGCGCGGCCTCGTCGTCCCCAAACACGTTGCCCCGCGACCACTATGATCGCCCGCTCGCTCCATCGCGACATCGCGCACTTTGTTTTTTCCTTGTCTTCTTTCGTGTTCCACCATCATCACCCTGAGCACCCAATGGCATCGTGTTCCGTGCATCCAACCTATGAGCCTCGGCCCCGCGGGAGGCATTGGCCTTGGCGGCCTTGGCCCGTCGCTCCCTCTCCCTTTTCCTTTCTTCCCTCTCCCTCTCCCTCTCCCCACTTACTTCTTTCCCTCCCTCTTTCTCTTTCCCTTCTCCCCTTCCATCTTCCCTTCCTCCTTCCCTCTCTCCCCTTCCTCTCCCTCTCCTTCCCCTTCCCCTTCCCCTTCCCCGAAGCCTTTCCCCTTTCCCCTTCCCCTTTTCTCCCCCGCACCATCACCTACCTCGGCCTCGGCCATGACGAGGCTCGGCCTCGGCCATGACGAGGCTCGGCCTCGGCCCATCCAATCTCCCCGTCCCTAACCGCATAGGTGGCCTCGGCCTCGGCGAGTTGACCAAGGTCGGCCTCGACCTCGCGGCCTCGGCTGGCTTTGGCCACCGGCCTCAGCCCTTCACTATCCCTCATCTCCCTCACACCCCCAAACCCCCTTCCCCCACGCCCACCATTCCCCCTCCCCACCCCCAAGTCGACCTCGACCCCTTGGTGTGCGTCGGCCGCTTTGCCCATGGCCTCTTCCTCATTTTCCTCCATTTCTCTTACCTTGTTGCATTGTTCTTGCCTCTTGTGATGTTCTCAATCTCATGGGTCTTCAAGTTCCAAGCTTCTTCTTCTTCTTCTTCTTCTTCTCCTTTCTTTCTCTTCCTCTCTTCTCTCTTTTTGTCTAAGTGTAAGACTTCCCAAGTCTTGAAAAATTAAAGTCTTGAAAGACTTCCCACCTCCCAACAACTCTTTTTTCAACTTTCCCCCCAAAAACTTTCCTACTCATTCAAATTTCAAACTTTCCCCCCAAAACTCCCAACAACTCTTTTTTCAAACCGCTACCCATTTTCTCGCTAGCTTAAGTCTTTTTGCGCTATCTTTGCCGGGAATAACGTTACGAATTTTACGTCTTTAATTTTACCGCCACTAAAAATTTCGCGCAAACCCATTTTCGGATCAAACTTTCTTTTTCGCGCTATCTCTCTTTTCACGCTAACGCTAATGGAAACGCATGTTCCGTTTTTCGCCGCTATTTTTTTCTTCCCCGATATCGCTGTTACTCTTTTTGCGCTACCTTTTTTCTTCGCGATAAAAAAAAGATCAATTTGACAAATAATTCAACGGAATCTCCACTCTTCAAAGCTTTTCGTTACTATCGTGTCAGTTCACCAATTCTATCACGACGCATTATTTTTGGAGCACGACGTCTATGCGTGCAGCGCCCGCTCGGGTCGCCCTCTCCGCGCACACCACACGCAGGGGGCTTATGTTCCTAACCTAACTTGGTCAGACCCAAGGGCCCACTAGGGGTCCCGCTTTGCGCGAACACGTCGACGCATTCAACGGTCAATTTTTCAACGCATCGAACCGGTCAAAGTGCGTGCGTCCAAGTCACATGCATTTTTCGCTTCGCACGACTCGTGCGCGATTTAGGAGTCAGTTCTTTTACGTTAGCTTGACTCACAGTAGCACGATCGTCACGCCGCAACCACCCGAACACCTCTTCATCAAAAACATCAGCCGACGGCGCAACTGGAGCAACGGGGTCAAAAAGCAAAGGCCTTGGCCAACCCCATGGGGTCGGCCTCGGCCCCCCATGGGGGGTTGGACTTGGCCTTCCCCCCCCCCCCCCGTTGCTCACTTCTCGCGCAAAGTCATTTTCGCACTTTATTCGCTTCGTACGCTCCGTATGTGGCTTGGCACCTTGTTCGTTACATGGGTGTGACTCACGGCAACACGCTCGTCGTACCTCTACTTCCCAACTCCTCATTGTCCACCAAAACACCTACCGTCGGCATGCCCGAAGTTCACCAAAAAGGGGAGTGGCCTTGGCCTCCTTTTAGGGGAGTTGGCCTTGGCCTTGACCACTCCCTAGGGTCGGCCTCGGCCTCCCCAATGGGGTTGGCCTTGGCCTTCCCCCAAATGTTGGCCTTTGGCCTCCCCTCCCACGTGCACTTGTCTTCATGGGGCTTTGCATCTTCGCGATACTTACTGATGCTCGTACACCAACCTCGCGACGTCCGTCGTCTGTCAGCCGCGCACCGCCTCCGCGACGCCCGTCGCCCAAAGTCGCGCGCTACCGCCGAATGACCTGCACCGACGACCGCGTATCATCACTCTCAACTTTGTCATTACTAAATATCGCACTTATTATTTTGATATAACATACACACTTGGCTCACGCCCCGTCTCCGGGACACCTGACGCGCGCCCATGCGTCATCTCTGCGACGATCGTCACTGCGCCTGTGCGCCACTTCCATGATACGTGCCCCGGCACAAAGTATTGTCTCGCGACGGTCGTCGCCGCGCTCATGCGCAACAATCATGTTACATGCCTCCAGGCACCACACTTATTCACCACACCATGTGCCCACGCCATGGACGTGGAACATGCTTCGACCCACTCTCCGGAGTATGCAGCATTCTGAGGGGCTCCGCTCGTAGTGCTCCGGCACGAGGACCCTTCGCAACGGGAGAGGCTCATTACCAAAAAGCTATCACCGTCTTCATTCCGAGGGGCTCCGCTCGTAGTGCTCCGGCACGAGGACCATTCGCAACGGGAGAGGCTCATTACCAAAAAGCTATCACCGTCTTCATTCCGAGGGGCTCCGCTCGTAGTGCTCCAGCACGAGGACCCTTTGCAGCGGGATAGGCTCGTTACCATCAATTTATCACCTTCTTTATTCCGGGGGCTCCGCTCGTAGTGCTCCGGCACAAGGACCCTTCGTAGCGGGATAGGCTCATTACCACAAAGCTATCGCCGTCTTCATTCTGGGGGGCTCCTCTCGTAGTGCTTCGGCGCAAGGACCCTTCGCAGAGGGATAGGCTCGTTACCACAAAGCTATCGCTGCTTGGGGTGACTTGCATGACACTAGGCACTGAGCTGCGACCATGTCCACTCACGTTACCGGTGATCATCAACGGCCCCAGGACGATGACCCCCGGGTCACTCCGGGACGGGAGCAGGTCTTTGGAGGGCATTACGCCTAGTCCGCCTGGCAGTTGGCCAAAGGAGCAACCCTCACTGCTGTCAGGTTCTCTACGCGTCTCTTGACGCACCTTGTGGGATTCAGTAAGGGACCAGTGGCTGGGGCAACGAGCTTACTCTGATCATGTTGTCATGGTGTGATCAGTCTTCTCTTACAGGTAAAGCGACGTTATGTGGGGCAAGTAGCTCGAATTGGGGAACCGGCAGTCCAACGGAGAACCGGTATTTATGGACCCCCTAATGACGTGTCACTCCCAGGGGATGACATGTGGCACTTGATGACACAGACACACTGTTTCCTATAAACAGTGGACTTTATGACTCATTCAAGAACTTTTTTGGCTCATTCTCACAAAATCACTTTCTCACTCTAGAATTTGAGAGCTCTTGGATTCTTGAGAGAGAAACACAAATTGGACATAACTTTGGACCGTAACATTGGACCCTGACTTGGACCTTGACTTGGACTGTCAACTGCCGGCCCTATTCGTCTCAACCTTGTCTCCACAGTACTGTCATCTCTCACGGCCTGTCTGGGAAGCCTTGCTCTCTGCCCTTACTCCGCCCTCATTGTCTCTCACTTTGCATACTTGGAAGCTGACTCGGACTGCAGCCTTTGTGGCACCTCCACGTAGGTACGAACCTAATTTCCTTGGCATTAACCCTTAATCTATCCTTAAACCTTAAATTCTTATAATCTGGCCCCAAACTCTCTTGATACCTGTTATGTCCTGCGTTATTCGTCATTTTCAAAGTAAGTCACATGCCATTGGCATCTGTACTTCCATCATTGTTTTCTTTCGTTCTTATTTTTAACGGACAAAAGGGTTACATTGAAATGTAGTAATCCCATAAGAATCAAATCGGCACTACTAATAATTTAAGGTTTCGATACCCCTATCCCATTTTAGAAAAAGCAGAACAAACGTATTTTGGCTAACCCATTAGTTGATGCATGAAAAATGTTTTAGGTTGTTTAGATGATATATATTAATATGGAAATTACCTTATCGCTATTGTCCTATGTCCAGAACATTTTATGGTTCTCATAACTTATATAGGATTCTCTTTTTTGTTTCTGGTAGGATAGTTTTCTCTTACCTATATAAAGGCCTCATTGTACTCAGTTTTATAATGCTCTCTAATATAATTATCTTTGCTTTCACCTTTTCTATCATGGTATCAGAGCCATACGATATATCCACCGGTTTGAGAGTCTTTCAACTATTTTCGCAAACTTCGGCAGACAGCCTTCTGCCGTTCGTTTGGGCCAACTCAAGTGCTTTTATTTCATTGCGTGCTCTTTTTTCTTCTTGAGTTCATATTTTGGTCTTTCTTTCGTGCACTTTCTATACTGTGATCTTCGCTTATGCTAAAAGCTTAGCCACCGCCCACTCTTATTGTTCATCAACTCTAGCTTATCTCTTTCGCTAAAAAAAACACACAAATTTTTTTTTCCTTCTTCAGTTAACCTCTGTCGATTTCCTTTAGCCCAAATCCTAATCCAACACTCCCATCTCATCCGATCACAACGCTATCAACCATGCCACCATGCCTCTCGTTCGGTTCTTCCAATGGATCCTGCTCTTGTCTTGTTCTGACTCCTGCCTTGTTCTTAGTCGTCGGACCTCACCCCGAGACCTTTATGGTCGTCAGACCTCACCCCATGACCTTTATGGTCGTCAAACCTCACCCTGGGACTCCTGCTCTGTTCTTAGTCTGCGGACCTCGTTCTGGGACTCCTGCCTTGTTCTTAGTCACCGGACCTCACCCCAAGACTTTATGGTCGTCGGACTTCGTTCCAGGACTCCTGATCTGTTCTTAGTCGCCGGACCTCACCCGGGGACCTTAATGGTTGTCGGACCTCGCCCCGGAACTCTTGTATGTTCTCACGTCGCCGGACTCTACACATGGAATTCATCTCAACTTGGATCTCATATAGTGCAGCTAGTAACAAGACACCGCTCCAAACTTAACCTCCAAACTCAAGCTTGTTCGTTCTCTACCAACTTGAGTTTGAGGAGGGATGTTAGATGATATATATTAATATGGAAATTAGCTTATCACTATTGTCCTATGTCTAAAATATTCTATAGTTCTCATAACTTATATATGATTTTCTTTTCTATTTCTGGTAGGATAGTTTTCTCTTGCCTATATAAAGGCATCATTGTACTCAGTTTTATAATGTTCTCTAATATAATTGTCTTCCCATTTATCTTTCTATGAAACGTTATGATCATGGGTGTAAAAGGATGCTTTGAGTGAGAGAGAGAGAGAGAGAGAGAGCGAGCAGCTATATAATCGGTGAGGACGCGTCCATCAGAGAACCGACCGGTCGGTTTGCCGGGAAACATCATAAGGTTCCTTCCATGCCGACCAGTATGCTTTGGGGTGTTCACCGTATGAGTCCCCAAAAACAAAAAGCTTCTTAGGGACATGCTCACGACTTGAATGAGCTTCTGCCATTAACAGTCGCAAGGAAAGAAAACATAACAAAACTTTTTCCATGTTGCTAACCATCGCATTACGGTGGATTGAGGGTTCTTCCCTTAATATAGGGAAAGGGAACAGAAATGAGAGCAGTACTCAAAGTAGCTGCAAATGGTAGGTTTCCAATATATATGCTGTACAAATGGTGAAGGCAAACTACACTTGCTTTTCCACTGAAGAGGGTTAATGAAGGTGTTGACCACAATAGGACGTGCATTAGAAGTGAGATTAGAGGAATATGATTGAAATTACAAAACCGCACAACATGTAATTACAGCAAGAAGCAAGAGGCGAAAGGTCGTTGAAGACTAGTTTCAGTACGTGCGCATGGCACGTGAATAACAAAATGCCTCATCTTCCACGGGTTTTCATTGTTTCTGTTCTCGTTAGCATTCATTTTGCGGATGGTAAAAAGAATTAAACAACACAATTGGCTGGACTCTTTTTCATTATCTACTAAACAAATAGAAAACTATGACAGAACCTCAATAATCAAAAGTCATTAAGTGAATCCAATTTTTCAGCTTGTGTAATATTGGCAAAACCTTATGCAATAAAACCAAATAACAGTGATGGAAAAAAAACTGGACATAAGAGGAAACCGAGTTATGTAATATTATGATTCCGGTCTTTAAAATCCAGCAAATATAGTGTGCTGACGATCTCAAACATCCAGATGCAGTATGAACATCAACATCCCAATTGACATTAAACCCTAATATTATATCACTGCTAGGACCACTGTGGAGTTCTCCTGAGCTACCAAAGTTTCAACATTTACTTCTGTCAACTGATCTTTGGACAAAGGTAAAATTTTGGATCTCTAAAGAATCTTGTAATCATCTCTGCTTTCACGACTGAAAGGTCAGTATTTTCCATGATATATTCCTTTGACGCTTTAGCTATTGCTTCAATCGACCCGATGGCTTGATTTAGCTGAAAGAAGAAAAATTTGCGGTCATAAGACTTGTAGGCTAGACATGTGTAAAAGACATACCTATTTCAACCCAGCATTTTGACCAAAATGTGCTATCAGTAATAGACTTTTTCTTCCTTTTTTCCGGCCGACTCCTGACTAAGAAGTATTTCCAAAACTTCCTCCCAATGATTGTTCCGTTAATTTACAAAGAAATGGAATTCTTAGTGCAATATGGGATAAATGATGGTTACTGAACAGCCTAATTCATCTTATTGCCACAACTTTTCTTAATGCATGTATTTTGACACGTACGGGACTTCTAAATTGTTTCTGCTTCTTTTTGGAAAAAATGCCATCACAAGCACCAGGAAATCAACATCAATACATACATATACAAATAGATAAAAACATACAATACACACATATGTTTATGCGTGCATGAGTCGATTTCATCTCTGGTTTTACGCCTAATGTCATCTTTTTATTATCTTCAATTTGGTGAAGCCCAACTTTTTGATAACTCTATCTAAGTTTCTTATTCAATTCTTTCAGATACGTTATTCTAACATATTATTCTCTCAGTCACAATAACACTAGTTATATTACCTTTGTTACTACATCATAATAATAATGATCAACTAAGGCGATTGAATGCATTGTATAATAATAACATTTGACTAATTGCACCAGATTCTCTCTCTCTCTCTCTCTCTCCCCCCCCCCCCTCACAAGTGTCCGGCAAGTTAGACGCACAAGAATACACCATTCGTAAAAGTGCATTAGTAATTGGGAGATACAATTTGTCATCAAATTTTCGTCAACGAAAACATTATAGTGACATTAGCTCACATGTGTGGTACAAATGTGAGAGTAGAGAATAGTCTTGCCTTTAATAGTATAAGCACTATTTTAACTTTAAAGTGATAATCAATATAAATAGACAAGACAACTTACAAGTTACAAGTTATGTTACATGGGCCTGGTACGAGTGTTCGAGTCGGATGAGTGTCCAAGTGTCAAATTCGTCTATTTCTTAAAACTCAAGACATAGGTTCTTATTTATTGCTCTACAATATGTTACATGGATCCTTCTGAATGCCTGAAGTACCTGTGTTGGACACTCGATACTTGGACATGGGTATGGGATCTGTGTCTAACACATCTCACAGGATATGCCACTATGAATACTATCTTAAAGTGTTTCTCTTAATTTGTTATTAGTTTGAGATGAGACAAGTTCTCATTTAAAACCATTTGCGTCACATAAAACACCATTTTACCTTACGAATAACTAAAAGTATTAACATATGTGAATAAATTGCCGTGTCCCGTGTCTTGTGAATTAAAAATTAGACAAATCCGACACTTGGACACATATCCGAGCCGGACATTCGTACCGAGTTCATGTAACATAAGGTCTACATTAGTTAACTTTTAGTTATATGTTAGTTAACAAGGTGTTACCTGTGACAGTGCGACATAAATTGTCTTGATTTAAAACTTATTCATCTCAAACAGTTCTTAATGGCATATCCTATTAGATGTGTCAGACATATATTCATACACATGTCCAAACATTGAATGTCCGACACGGTACTTCATGCATTTTAAGGAGTCCATGTGATATAGGTTACGCATCGGTTTTACGATGTATGTCCTTTTTTCATTAAATATTATTTAATACAACTTAGGTGATATAAGAATTCAATATATAAAACAGCTTAACTTGAACCTTGATTAACTTTCTAAGCACCGACATTCTACAAATTTACACATCAAATTTAGACTTTGATTAAGCATTAATTCCTTCAAATTCTAATGTGAGATAGAATAAACATCCAATTGAGTGAAAGCTTAGAAATTCTCACAAAAACCATGATGCTTTTCTGCACATGATTATAAACATTTGGTTTTTAAGTTACATTAAATTGATTATTAAATCCATGGTTTACATATAAAAGTTGAATAAATTTCGTGGTTTATAATTATACACATTATAGTTACTTTCTCTACATTGGTTTTGGCCTGTAATGATGATGTTTGGCATTGGTAATTATCCACTTTGTGTCTTTGTCAAGCTGGATAATGATCCCTTGTTGTAGTAGTAGAATTATAGCAACAAGTAAAATGGAAATTAACCCCTAACATATTCTGGGGGTATTTAAACCTATTGTCAAAATACATCTTTTACATACGAAACTCATTACTGACAGTTTTCCTGAATATAACACACTACTCTTGGAATAAAGCAGTTAGATTCTCTCATAATCACACATACATATGTGTGAGTATTCATAGATTTGATATTAAAAGGAAAACAAGAGCCGATCAAAGGTTCAAACTAAGGTAGGCTAGAAATCAACTTAAAAGGCATGGGCTTAACGAGCTTAAACTTAAGCCAGAGAGATGGCGTGAAGTTAAGTATTAACGCCTTATGTCTATATTCAAAAGTATGAAATATAATGGAGCTCAATACACATATTCAAGGTTGAAATTTCAGGCCATATAAAATGTGAAAATTAAAATTTTAAAGTTCTAACATGAGAGTTTTGGGAACTGATATTTGAGCTCCACTATAGTCATTTGAGCTCCACCTTTGTTATCATACAGGCTACAAAACGATATACATGAAACCTGGAGCGACAAAAGTGGAGCTCTGTTATCATGACCGAAAACACCACTCTGTAATAAAGGACGCAGTCTCGTGTACAAGACAATAAAATTAAAACTCAGCAAAGCATCTAAAGCCTTTCAGAAAAATGGAAGACACAAAAATCAATACAAAAATATAAAGCAAGAGTTAGTCACTGGTTTTGTAGAGCTCTCTTCTCATTTCGAGCTCTCCTCTCATTTCGAGCTCTCTCATTAAGTCTAAGTTAAATCTTACTCTTAAATAATGTAAATATTACAATGATTAGTCTTTTCATAGTGTGCTTATATTGTTGTGTCATGCATCTTTCGGAAAACTTTAAGCTCTCTATTACATATGTCTCTATTATATTTTGAATAAACCTTTGTCAATTAATAGCTAATTTAATCGGAACGAATATTAAGGGCAATTTCTATAAGCCAAGTGAAATTAGTACACCTTATTAGTCCACCTACAGAAAAAAAGTGTGTATGAAATTTGAACTACTAAAGTACTTAACATACATGGGAGCAAATATTTGCTTATAAATTACTTCAAAACTGCAATAGTGCCTTTTATCAAGACAAAATAACAATAAACAAATATCACATAAGAAACCAAAGAACAGTAGGTATCATATTGTGATATACTATCTTTTGCTTGATCAATATGTTTTAGAATATCATAAGATGGAATGCTACGAGAATAAATAGGGACACCCGTATATTCTAAATATATTGCGCCTAGGTTTTGCTAGCATAACATATTGGGTTTGATTGCCAGAATATTTAATTAGTTATGAATGCCATCAATGCCTCTTGATTAACTTTTGAGGGTAAAGTATGTAAGACTACCCCAGCCCCGATATTAGGTCATGATAGTAATCTTCCTACTCTAAATAAGCAGCAAATATGTCATTGATACCATGTCAAGTATTAGATAATGCATAGACATTCCGACCATTTTGTTTGCTAGGAAAAAGTTCCATAGATTTAGGGCGACAAGGAATTTCTAATCATAACAAACAATAAGTAATTCCTTGTATGTCCCTTAAATTTGCAGTGAGTCCCTTTTCTTTTTTTTGTCCGTGCCTAATAAGTCCCCCGGTAAAATTCCATGTCCCATAAAACCTCCGTGTATTTTGTTGGATGGAAGACGTCAGACATGTTCAAAATGACTAGAGGACAGGGGTAAGAATGGAAGATTACTCATAAAAGAAAACCTATCCCTAACCCCTAACCGAACACCACCGCATCACCCCCTTCGCTTCTTCTTCAGCCCCACCCCCACCAGCCATCACGGTCTAGCAAAATGTGAGTGAGCCCTTGCCAAAGCTGCGGCCTCCATAATTTCACAAATCTACATTTAGATATGAAAAATACAAATCTAAACAAAGATTTGTAAAGTGATGGATATTGTGGCTACATGGTGGAAGTTCGTCGTGGGTGGCAATCGACTTTGGATAGTGGTGGGTATTGTGGCGAAAGGTGGAAGCGATGATTGGGTGGAGGCAGTGGTTGGCTTGGTGGTTGCAATGCTGAATGGGGGTGGTCACAGGTTTGGTTCATAGGTGGTGGGTTTGAAACTAATAGCACCGTTGGTGGGTTTGGCTTTTGGCAATTGTGGATCTTGGTATAATCTTGGTGGTGATAGTGTCAAGGGAGGTAAGATTCACAAAGGGAGGGGGTGGTAATCGGAGAGGGAGAGGGTGGTTTGAGATGGATTTGATGAGGGAAGTGAAGAGATGATGCAGGTGGGAGGTCGGCGATTGTTCAACAGGTTCCATGGTGGTGCTGGGTTTACAGTGGCTATCATTTCAACGATGGTCGCGATGGTGGGGGCTGTGATTCTAGTGATGTTTCTGTTAGATTGGTAGTGGGTTTTTTGTGGTAGTGGCAATTGGCTGTGGTAGCGGCGATTGTCCTCCCCACCTACTCCACTATTGTGGCTGCCACCGGCAACCGACGCAAGGGTGCCAAGTACGAGGTAGTCCTCCATCAGCGCCACCGCCGCCGAGAAAGTGAAGGTGTCATGACGATGAGTATGGCAAGGGCGGTGATGGGTTTGGTGGGGGTGGTCATGGTGGTGAAGGTTTTGGTAGGGGTGGTCACTGGTGGTGATGGTTTTGGTGGGGGTGGTCACTGTGGTGATGGTTTTAGTGGAGTGGTCATGGGTGGTGCTAAAAATGTTGGGGGGTGGTCACTGGTGGTGATGATTCTGGTGGGGTGGTTATAGATAGTGATAGTTAGATGTGGTGATAAGCTTGATCAATATTGATTATAGGGTTACATTTTATGGGTGATGTTCTAAAATTGTCCATGTCCTTTTAAATACAATGCCTTTCGTCATACAAAAAAGTGGAAACGGAAGGTTACACGCAATATGAAATTTTACCACTTATTAGGCACGAAAAAAAAAAAGAAAAGGGACTCAGTGGGTTAAAAATGCGAAACTTAAGGGGCATGGAGGGAATTACTCGTAAGCTATACATAACTTGATGGTCCAGGACCAATTGTCCTGACCATCTACGACCTTTGTATATATGTTTTAAACAACCCTCATGCATCCCTTAGGCCCTCTTTCTATCATATCATCGCCCTCTAATCCAATGGTCCAAAATGGTTGAAACCAATGATTTTCGAGACCACTGCTCACTATTTCATATATCAATTTTTGTAATCAATAAACAATAAGTTTATTCTTCTTAACCTAATAAAAAACAAGCATCTATGCTTAGCTTGTGTTTTTATGGGTTTTCTTGAAGGAATGTTGTAATAATGCAATATACTTTTTTTTAATTCTTCCATTTTTCTATTAATAATACTATAACGGCCCGAACAAAACTCAAGTAAATATGCTAGTAATCATAAAAAGGTACGAAAAATCTGTTGGCCCAGAGTCTATAGTTGGTGAATGAGGAAAAATTAGATCAACTTTCAATAATAGTACATTATGATCCTACATAATAAAGACACGAGTTGCAACTAGCGTAGATCTCTAGTTTCATCATTTTAGACGTCAATGCCCAAATAATTGCAGAGAGAGACAGAGAGATTAGAGGCCACAAAACATAATACCGAATTTGCGTCATGGTTGTCAACCCCAGGGATGGCTGTAACCACTCTGAGAAAACGATCCATCGTTTGCACCGACTTCTCCCTCTTAACAAGCAAGACAACAAGCGTTGGATGCAAATGAAGGAGTACGTTAGATAAAATAAGAAATGATACTTTCACCAACTCACCTCAGCCTTCAATTTGGCTATGGCATCTTGCCGTTTACAAACTGCACCAAATACGGTTGGGATAAAAAAATTATACTTCAAAAAATAAATTAGTCGTGAGCTTTCAATAAGAATGTCATACCACCACGAGCGTGCGCTATCTTCACAATCTTCTCAAAGCCCATCTCGAAATCTTGCACCGGAATAAATGTTGGTCTACCAAGCTCCAAGCCATACCTTAGGAAGCCAGATTGACACTAGTCAAGTTTTCAGAATCAGATAGTTATGCATAAAGCTTATAACATAGTTACAGACGAATTCTCACGTAAAATAGGAGCGTACAAAAGAATCATTCTGCTCCTTTGTAGGGAGGGTGACAACCACATACAGATGCGCAAACTGCCCCTTCAGCTTCTGAACTCTGTATCAAGAAGCTAACATTAGATAGAACACAGATCAAGAAGCTTAATATACCAAAAAGTGCAGCCACCTGTTAAAGATAGGAGCAACATTGTTGCAATCCCAATTTGTGACAAACATAAAGGCCACTGACAAACCTCCACAGTTGAAGATAAAATCCTGCAAATAAAGTTGTGGAAGTAAGAGCCCGAGTGATGAGCTGCACCATAGTTGACGATGAATTGAGGACAGTAGTTACAGGAGCAATTGGCACAAAATTTAACCGGAAAGAATTTGCACTAAGGAAGCAGGATATGAAGTTGAGGAAGGATGGGTTCTGTTCATCCTTCCACGTGTTACTCATCATACAAACCCCACCACAACCTGCATAGATCAGAAAGTATCCTCGTTATGAAACGACATCTGCAAGAAGCATAATCCTGGCCTCACAGTCGAGGAAGCTCGAAACCTGAATCACAAGCATTCTCAAAGATGCTCGGAGATCAAAATATCAACATCAACCATCAGAATAAAGGATTTGAAAATAATTCCACAAAGCTCAATAAAATAACTTCACTAGTTTCACTTCTCAAACTCTATCTCCACTGAAATCTGGTCATAAAGAGGCAACAGTGTATCAAACTCATCAGTCCAGGACCTCGTACACTCCAATTGCACATTAGATAAACAAACCTGTTTTCGTTATAATCCAGAAATTCTCGTAAAGTACAACAAGGGACAATATAATTCCCTAATAATCAGCAGAAGAATATTTTCAGACTACTGTAAGGGAAAGGACATTCACTATCAATGACCGAACATATTCACACATGCCAGCTACCGGTTAGCTTGAAACTGGAATATAACAGACACATAGGATTCAAAACATACAGTGACATTCAGACAGTGGAAAGTTTGGCACTCAGGTTATCAATGTGGCTGACAACGTTTGAATTCTTTCAAGTGTGCATCCAAGCCAAAGCCTAAAGGAAATAACTTCATATACCAAGCGGAGAAGTAATTCTATAGTTCACGTTTCAAGTAACAAAACCAAAAGGCTTGATAAAGCCACAACAAGAACATATTAAACGGTTAGTTGCAAATCACTAAAATACTCTGGAAAACACAGTCCAAGGAGAAGCCTTAGTTTCACATGCCAGAAATCTTACTTGTTAAAGATGCCATACGAGTTACATGCACAAATTATGAGCATAGCAATCAAAGAGGTCATAAATGTCCATAGATATTAACCCCTAAAAATATGACACTATCACATAGATGAAACTACTACCAGGAGGGGATCACCTCGTTTTGTAGCTAAAAGGTTAACTTTGTTGTTAATGCACTTTTTGAGCGACAAAATAGGTTGGAAAAGCATAACACGATGTGGATGTAGAGAGTTTCCCCTGGTAGACTAACCAAAAAAGAGGAGTACAAGCCCCAAGGTAAATGTAAGCATAAATACTCTAGACAGTAATTGCTTTACTCCGAATTATAAATGGATCCGGATCTGTGCTGTAACAAAAAATCCTTTTAGCGACATTTAAAATCCATTTTTGAGTTCAGCAACATTATTTCCCCGCTTCCAATTTTTAATCATGCACTTGTGTCACTCGCCTTAACAAAATAAAAGTTACACTATTTCTACTGACATCGTGTAACATGCTTTCAACCTGGGAATTTGAACTGGTTAAAAAGAATAACAAATTCAATGTACAAGAAAAAGGATTGGAAAATGCGAACAGGATACCTGAATATGAAACGTTCAAATGGACAGAAGGAGCCGTCGATTCTCTATAGCTGTCCGTCGATTTCTCCGGCGTGCATTCTCTGTAACTCTGCATCGCTCTCGCCGGCGTCGACTATCTGTAGCTCTGCATCGGATTCGCCATCCCAAAGCTTGGGTGTGCGTCTGTGTCTGTGTCTGTGTGCGTGAACCAGAAACGGGGAAATGGTGAAAGTGCTCAGTGGCAAAATGTAGGTTGAAATTTGAATTTGGATTCTTAATGCTACCTCTATCTTTGATCTGTTTTGTTATTTCTTCCGTAACTAAAGGCTGTTTCACGAAATTTGTTTCACGGAAAAGACATTTCAAAAAATACTTTCGGTAAATAGCTTTCTCATGAAAAAAAATTCATCAATATCACTCTCAGGTGCGAACAAAGTTTGGCTTCTACCCGGGTTGTAGGAATCTTCCTTCAACCCCGTGAATAGTGACAATTAATAGTCCCTAAATATTTTTAGTGGCATTTCTTCTAACACTTTTAACGACAATTATTATGAGCATTTTTTTAGCGTCACTATATAAAAGCCACTAGAAACATTTAGAGACGATTGATTGTCGCTATATAAGGGGTAGGAGGAAGATTCCTCCGATCGGAGTAGCAGCCAAAAATTTTCCTTCTGGTATTTGACTTACGCACAAAAAAATTGTAAGAGAAAACTCCTGAATTTCCACCCTTACACACACAACGACCGGTTCACCGCCTCATTCATGTCGTCTCCTCCTCCATAAGCCCCCTTCCTCTGCCAGTGGTAACCTCCCCCTCTTTCCCCTTTGCAAATCACCCTTTCCCCTTCCCTCTGATCAGCGGCAACACATCTCCACCTTCTGCACCAAACCAAGACCGCAACCTGCAGTGCTGCACCACCACAGAAACCTCCCCAATGGCCAGACCCACGTCCACCACTACCACCAGAATCTTCCACCCCCAGCAACCCCAACTCCACCACCTCAATTATGCCCAGCCCGGGGTCCTCCACCACTGTGTGATTCATCACCACCACCAAATCATCTACATCCGCCATAGCCCCACCCCCACAACCGCAGATCCATATGAATGAGCTCTAAAGAATGGCAAGCTCTTCATCACGCTCTACCGCAATCCAAATCCCTACTACACCTCATGCCTCCCCATCACCAGATCCAGATTAATGAGCTCCAGCGCAGGGCTCTCTCAGTTAACCCCCTCCCCCCAAAACAAACACACACAGGTAGCTGTAGGTAGAGAAGGAGAGAGGAAAAGTGAGAAGAAAGCTAGTTCGTTCATGTTTTACAGGAGATCAGATTGCAAGCTCGCTCTCACCCAATTGCCGAAGCGTGCTTCGGAAAATGACTTACCGAGTTCGAGACAGTAAGTTGTTTTCCGGAGATTTGTTCATGATTTTTTGTCCCCTAGGAAAATGCTTTCAGCAGGTAATAATGTTGTGCGCAATAAACATCAGAAAATGAGAAAACATTTTCGGGAAAGCATTTTATGCAAACCAAACATCGGAAAATATCGAAAACATTTTCCAAAAAATAAATTTCGTGAAACAAACAGGCCTTAAGGCTCCGTTTGGTAATGTTTATTTTTCTAAAAAAAAATTTAGTTTTGTAAACTGGAGAAAATAAACGCGTTCAGCACACAGTTTTTATTTTTTTTTTCTTCAGTTTTTAAAAACAGGGCTGTTTTTGAAAACTCCTAAAGGGAAAACTCTTAAAGGGAGTTTTCAGTTTTGGTTTTTATTTTGAGACCACCACCACCCTCCAACCGCCAGCTACCGGCAGCCACCAGCCACCACCACTGTCGGCCACCACCACACCCCACCACCGCCATCGCAAACCACCACCAAAGAAAAAATTCAAAATAAAAATTGGGTAATCAAACATCCATTTGTTTTTGTAAAAAAAAAAATTAAACTAGTTTTGGTTTTTGTTTTAATAGAAAACTAAAACTGGAAGTTTCACCAAACACTACCTAAAAGCATACTTTATTTAATAACAAGGGCAAATTACACTTATATCCCTGAGGTTATGGTATAATTACAATCAAAGACAACGAGTTTCAAAATGTAACATTCTGTGACCAAACACTTTTAAAATGTATCAGCCGTGTCCATCCGTCAGGTTTCCGTCCAAAAAGTATATTTTTTTAATGATGTCAGCAATACGTATTTTTAAAATGACGATATTACCCCTTGTACTGTATATACTGAATATTTTTAAAATTTTTAATCTTTGATTTTAGCCTTAATTTGAAGATTAGGGTTTTAAAACCCTAAAATTGATTTCTCAATTTGCAGTCCATTTCATCAAAATTAAAAATTTCTCAAGTCACAATGTATCACCTTGCAAATTAGGATTTTGTTAAAACTCTAATTTACAAATTGGGGTTTTCTTGAAACCCTAATTTACAAATTCGGATTTTGTTGAAACCCTAATTTGCAAATTGGGGTTTTTTGAAACCCTAATTTGCAAATTAGGGTTTCAAGAAAACCCCAATTTGTCGATTTGAAGCATCCCAGGATTTATCACCAGCGCCATCTCGAGGTCAACCACCCCTCATTCTCCGGCCACGCCCCTCACCGGTGTACCGCGCACCACTGCGCATGCCTGACACCGTCACCGCTCCATTGGAAGCACAGCCCGCTGCCACCTCCAAACCGCCGTGTAATCGCTATTGCCGGTAATACCTTTGGCAGCCGGCGACTAACCCCGGCCGACGTCTCCACCAACGCGCTGCCCAAGCACCGCCCACTATGGCAGGGACACCGCAAGCCAGTGGCACTACCGTTCCTCCACCATGCTATGGTTTTCGGCCAGATCCATGGCACAACCATGGGTATTTTCCGATCGACCAGTGAAGACGACGCCGGCGACGGGGAAGGGGGAGGGTGGGGGCGACGGGGAAGGGAAAGGGGGAGGGGAAGAGTAATGGCATAAGATGAAGAGTAATAACATTAGTGGAAGAAGATGAGATAATGGCATTGAAAAATAAATAAGGTTCCAACTTAGGGGCAATAACGTCTTTTCATAAAAATCGTTAGGGTTTTTAAGATTCCGTTTGGTCAACGGACATAAGTGTAATTTGTCCAAACTATTGTCATTGCCTGTAATTATCTCCTAACCTCAGGGACATAAGTGTAATTTGCCCTAATAACAATTACATTTAGCAATAAATAACAAGACAGTGAAGCACATGATGGAATTAAAAGTAGCAACACTCCGTTTTTTATTTCACGTTGCGCACCTCATACTTTATTATAGGAATAATTTTTTGTATGTCTCTTAAGTTTCAACTTCTAACCTTTCAAGCCCCTTTTGTATTGGACGGGAAGCGTTAAAAGAATTCAAAATGATAAAGAGACATGGCCAGAATAGAATATCACTCCTAATAAATAAGAGAAAAAAGAAAGCATATCCTAACCAATCACTACTTCACTGCACCTTCACTTCTTTTTCCTCCCTTTTCCTTTCCCCGCTATCGGGACCACCATACTGGTTGACCCATCCACCATCTTACACCCCTGCCACACCATAACCAAAATTACAAGGACCAATTCATGTCTTTAGCCACCTTTCTTATTTGAAGCCCATCACTATGAAAAGGGGTCAAGTACACATTAATGTAAAAAAAATCATGAAGATATGGGTTTCCTATGGGATGATTACGATGAATATTGATGGAGAAGTTAATTAAGTTATTTTGGCTATTGTTGGTGCTATGCTTAGTGGCAATGGTGGTCGATAAATATTGTGGCTGGTAGTACTGTTAAAAAGCATTTGTGTTAGGTGTGGTTGTGGTGTTAAACATTGCTTTGATGTGTGGGTGGTCAATGGAAAATATGTTCAGCCCTCTCCATCAACCAAGGTGTAGTAGAGGAGATTAGGAGGACTACTGGGTGGCTGGTACCCAGAATTCTATAGAGAGAGAGGGGAGAGTGAGATTATGGAAGGTTGTGCAACCAAACCCAAGGTGTCAAAGGATTAGGCAACCGTCGATATACTGTTGCCGACGAAAGAGGACGCTGTCACAGTTGTGGCGGCTTAGACCAAGGGGGTTGTCATTTTTTGCTTTACGTAGAGTATATATATATATATATATATATATATATATAGAGAGAGAGAGAGAAAGATTCCCTTGGTGTAAGTGTTGCAGCTCGGTATGGCTGAGATGGCGGTGGTGATGGTTATGGTGGTGACAATGTGTGATTGCTGATGGCTGATAGTGGTGGTGATAGATATAAATGGGTCGGGCTTGGGTCGACCCAGCCCGCCCCATTAGACTTTTTAGAAAATAGGATCGGGCCGAGCTTTGGCCAGGCCTCCTCAAGAATATGAGGACCTTGCCCTAGTCCAAGCCCTTGGCCCAAAATTTAGGGCCGAACTTAGGCCAGGCCTGGGCCAAAAAAAATTTATTTTTTTTCAAATTATTTTTAATCAAGTTTGTTTGCGGTAAAATTAAATTTATGATAAATTTATTTATAGGCCCTCTTCCTTTAATCCGGGCTTGAGACCGGCTGCTTGTTATGAAGTTACCTATTTTGTTTATATATATATATATAAAGTGGAAAAAAAAATCTATTTTGCTTGTAAATAACCACCTTCTCATGTGTATTATTTACACGAAATACATTTAACTTATTTGAAAATAACCCACGGAAAAAATATAAACTATATTTTGAGAAAAATATATTCTAAAAGGTTGAGAAAAGGAAAAGATTAATCATCATCTGGAAGATCTTCAACACTCGAACTATTGTTCTTTCTATCATCAACTAGTTTATCTTACTCCGGGTATTTTGTATCAAGATAATCCTTCCAACAAATACATAAAGCAACTCGGGGTCAAGACGACTCATCTTGTCATCCAACACCCTCATGTTCGCTGAAAAACACGACTCTAAAGCAACTGGAAGCTTGCACCTGCAGTACATCCCGGACAATTTAGGATAAAATTCGATAAATTTTTGCATTTTGTTTCAAAAAAGTTAACAAATTAAAATTCATTTGCTCATTTATTGACAATGAAGAATAATGATCAGCATTTTCATATAAACTAATTTGATTAAAAAAGGAAAAAGAAGACAAACATGTAGAAGTAGCTTCCACTCTTGCTTGTTTTGCCATTACATGTTCAATTCCCCTAAAAAATAACCATAATATTTTTGATCGTTCAATGATGTAGCTCGCATGCACGCGTGAGCGGAACTTTGATATAAGTTATAAAGATCTTCAAATGACATACTCAAATTGAAACATGTATACCATCAACTCAAACCTAGGATCCAAAGTTGTGGCGACAAGAAAAATAATAGGCAAATTCTTCCAATACTTATTAAATTTAAGGTCCATCTTTTCCACTATATCACGAAAGGCTTTCATATGTCTCCATTTCTCTAAAATGTTATCTGTTTTTAGAATTTCTATTACATTGATAGGGGACGTGAGATAGTACGCACTAGACAATAGAACGGTAACGTGTAAAATATCTCCAAAAATTCAAGGGTATGCAGCTAACTGTCATTCGTCGGGAGTTGACAAGCCTTGTGGGAACATGGTTAGTAGGCAGTGAATATACACTTGTTTGTATAACATAACATGTAATATGTGGAGTTCCACCTATGGACGACATCTGTAAATGATCTCTTAAGAGCAAATCTTATTGAGCACACAAAGCTTTAAATTCATGTATTCTCGGACTCGAAGAATTAACAAACATAGCCATACCCCTCATTTTGGCAAGAATATCTCATGCAGCAGCTAAACCATCTTGAACAATTAAACTAATTATATGGCAAACACATTTAACATGAAAAAAGTTCCCATCTAATATCGGTTTAAGGTTTGTCTTTATGACTTGAACAACAACATTGTTATTAGAAGCATTATCAAAACTGACATTCATTATCTTGTTAGTTGATTTCAGCGTGTTACATACTCGGATTATAATATCAGTAGCGTGTGGTGCATCATGCGGATAGGAAAAAAGTTCAAAAGTGATGATTCTCTTGTTCATAACCCAATCAGAATCAATCCAATGTGCCATCACATAAGAATAATTAACCAGAGTAGAAGGAGATTTCCAAACTATACCACCAAATTTATCAAAATGATCAATCAAACATTCTTTAGCAACATTGTACTGTCTAAGTGCACCAGACCTAGTTGTGTTTCTATGAACCTTTTTACACAAATGTTGCACGTAATTATTTACATATAAAGAACACTTATCATTATCAACAAAATTAAAAGATTGTTCATCATGCACAACAAATTCAGCAAGTTCGTCTATTTGTCCTGGATGATTATAAATAAATAATTTGCCATTGAAAGATAACTACTTTTGGCTAGTATCAACATGGCCTTGATTAGGTGCACATGTCGACCAATGCCTATTAAGATGTGAATTTTACTACTGATAGAACTCAAATATAACTCCCAATAATTGGGGAATACCCGACAATCCCAGTCAAACTGAAAGATCAATGATTATCTTATTAGGATTCTAAAAGAGTCCTTAAAGATCGTGACGTGATCCTCGAGATCCTGATTGGATTAGTCCACAGCCTAGTCCTAATAGGACTCTTCATCATACCCCTATATAAAGGGGTCTACCCCCAGGTATGGGATAACTACGCACATATACACATTGTGTCTTTCATGCTTTTTCAGAGTTATTATCATGTAGCTGCGCTCAGACTTAAGCATCAGAGAGTTATCCGCCGGGAACCCCACCCAGCAGTCACTCGTTTCTGTCTTGCAGGTCATCGATGGCTCGGGTTCCGTAAAGTATGCGGAACATATTTTTAATAGCAACATATTGGCGCCATCCGTGGGACCCGTCAGCCTAACTGTTTGACCTCAAGAAATTTCAACAGTTCATGGCCGCCGGCAGCCATATGGCAGAGCCATCAACGGCACTGCAGCTCCGTCAAAAAGAGAACCATGAAGAAGCATGCCGCAGCGCCGTCGCACAATGGGTCGAAACCCTACCGACGGTGTCGTGCATAATCAGGTCACCCACCATCGTGGGCCTCCCCTTCTTTGACGACGCCACCTCGCCGCCGTCCTTTGGATCAACTCCACGGCAACCTATGACAATGGCACCACTGCCAAGTGCCAAGCACCCTGACATCGCGCCATCGCCACCGATTTATCGCAGAAGACCCGCGATGGCGACAGAGAAACAGTTCCTCATCACAAATCCACCGCCGTCGCCGCAAAGCTGCCGGAGCAGCCGCACATCTCAATGAAAAAAAAAGAGACAGAAGAAGCAGTAGCGTCGCCACCACAATCGCAGCAGTCGTGGCCGGGTCTGCGCCATCACCACGGCTCTGCATCAGCTTCAAGCGACACCGTCGCGACAGGCAGCGCCATTGCCACGACGATAGGCAACGCCGACATCGTAAAATCCCAATGGCCACCGTCGCCCTTTTCTGTCAACATTTTTCACGGGGCATAGGGCAGAAATCAAGCACATCCCGTACATGCCTTCGCGCCGACGACGCTTTCCTTCGAGATCTGTTTTGCCGGCCACCGTTGCGGCGCCAACTCCATCGGCCACCTCCACGGTGGTAACTCCTTCAACCGCCACCATCAGTCCAGACAGGAGCCCGCTCGCCCAAGATCGCGGCCTCACTCCCGAAGGAACATCACCACCATGGCAGGCGCCCACGAGAAAAGCACCGGCGCTGCACCATAGCGGCCTCAACTCCGTTCTGTCCGTCGCTCCATGAAGGAGGAACCGCCGCAGCGAGGAACTCCGTGCAGATTTACGCCACCTCGGCCACCCGTGCTCCTGATCTGCGACCGTGCGATGGCTCCACCGCGACCTCCCCGCGCGTCGTAGTGTCCCCCATCATGGCGCCGCCGACATGCCAACCGCTGCTTCTCTGTTAAAGAAGAGAAGGGGGTAGACCCGGTCTAAATCAGGTGAAACCCTTCCTTTTGAATTTTGCATTCCAGCCCAATAAAAAGGCATGTTTAGATTTTAGACCCACATGGTCTTATTTATTTGACATGTGCAACAAACTTGTCAAAACATTAAGCTTTTTATAGCACATATTTGAACGGAAGACCTACAGGGTCTCATTGAATTCGCATATGATGCGCATTCTTTAAAGTGTGCGCACATTTTATTGCATAACACGTCACTAAAAAATAAAGTGACTATAATTTTAAGCGCTAACAAGCCTTCCAAAGGCTGTATTATGTGCACTTTCAGTGCCTAGACTTATTTGTTTGGGTGTAGCATTACCCAGTTGCGTCAATTAGTGCAAGCACGTCACAAGTCAGGGGCATCCGATTGCTATGACATATTAAGCTCACCTGCGACGCGCAATGCAACACACCCCTGTCGGATAACCGACAAAACCCTAATGGGGCCGCGGTGACTAAAACACCGCTATTAATTCTGTGTTAAAAACATAGTTGCATTTTATATGCTTTATTGCTTCACAGGCTGTTTTTTCAGTCATGTACTTTTATTTCTTGCAAGGGTTTAAACAATGCATGCAAGCATCAACAGTGACGTATAAACTACTTCTTAAGCAAGGAACAAATTCACAGCACCCGGCGACTTAAAAGTCACGCCTAGGGTTTCTGTTGCAATATCTTGTCGTCACAGCATTATAGATCGTTTCATGGTCATACAATGGCTCTATCTATGGCGTATTCACATCTCTGCTCGATGAGAAGCTAGTTCAACAATGATGGAAGCACACATGCTACCACCACATCTAGTGAAATCAGAATTCATCGCCAGCCTCTGCTAACAACATCTAATATGTCTGGTACAACTGTAAGCTCAAGCATGCAACCAGTAAATCGAATCTAATTGTTTCTCAGTACATCGATAAACTGCGACAACTTCTCTACCGATCATCAGTGACATCTTTCTTAGACGGACTCCGCGTCCTCTAGCTTTATATGCTCGCAGACAGGGAAGTTCGCCACATCGACCATATTAAGGGCACCATGACCCGCGCCTTCTTATTTGGCATCGCGATAACAAGGACGAGAAACCCCCGAGGGCGCGTATGATGAGAACTCTTAAGTTCCGTCAAACCCTCGAGGGTATTTGCATGAGGTCCAAGCTCCATCCGCCCCTGAGGGCGCGTACGACGAGAACTTTAAGTTCCGTTAAACTTTCATGAGCTCGAGCTCCATCCGCCCCCGAGGGCGTATAAGATGAGAACTTTAAGTTCTGTCAACCCTCAAGGGTACTCTCATGAGCTTTGAGCTTCATCCGCCCCCGAGGGCGTGTAAGACAAGAACTTTAAGTTCTGTAAAACCCCCGAGGGTATTTACTTGAGCTCTGAGCTCTATCCGCCCCCGAGGGCGCGTATGACAAAAACTCTTAAGTTTCGTCAAACCCTCGAGGGTATTTGCATGAGCTCCAAGCTCCATCCGCCCCCGAGGGCTCGTACGACAAGAACTTTAAGTTCCGTCAAACTCTCATGAGCTTTGAGCTCCATCCACCCCCGAGGGCGTATAAGACGAGAACTTTAAGTTCTGTCAACCCTCAAGGGTACTCTCATGAGATTTGAGCTCCATCCGCCCCCGAGGGCGTGTAAGACAAGAACTTTAAGTTCTGTTAAACCCTCGAGGGTATTTGCATGAGCTCCGCGCTCCATCTGCCTCCGAGGGCGTGTACGACGAGAACTCTTAAGTTTCGTCAAACCCTCTAGGGTATTTTCATGAGCTTAGCGCTCCATCTACCCCCAAGGGTGCGTACGACGAGAACTCTTAAGTTCCATCAGACCCCCGAGGGTATTTACATGAGCTCTATGCTCCATCAGTCCTCAAAGGCGCTTACCAGAACTCTACGCTCCACTAGCCCTCTAGGGCGGTCCCTCGAGGGACGAACACCCCCAGGGGTGACAGGATAGAGCTCAAGCTCTATCCGAACGGTTTAGCTACAGTTCTAACCCGTGAAACGGCAAAGGACTATGGGACTTCATCCCCCACCATTCTTTGTCAATTCAAAACCCAGCCAAGCGTGAGTGCGAGGCTTCTTTGCCAGTTCTTAGCTGATGATAAGAGTTCGCGATAAAGTAAAATGCAAGCATGATATGGTCGGCTCGAGCTAAAGAACACACACTTGCACAAAATGAACACCCTCCAAGGAGAGACCCCTCTAGGGGACATTCAAACACTTAGCACATGCAACAACTTGCATGCACAGCTTTGTCCCTCTCCCGAGAGAGGATACCATGGGGCACAGCCCCTAAAGGATCTCGAGATCCCATGATTCGTCTTTCTAAAGATGATTCAGAATAGCCTACTCAGGCGACATTCTAAAACTTAGCTCTCGAGAGCTAGGGTTCTAGCGCCCTACTTGGGCAAAGTTCTAAGGCTTAAGCTCCCGCTTAGGTCGGAGCACGTGGAATAGAAAAATATTGTTACCCCTACAAGTGGATGAGAATCACTTACAAATCTGACGCGTGTCTCGAGACACCAGGTACAAACTTCCTCAGCCAAACATTTTAGCTAAGGAAGTGGGGGGCTTATGATATAACTCAAATATAACTCCCAATAATTGGGGAATACCCGGCAATCCCAGTCAAACTGGGAGATCAATGATTATCTTATTAGGATTCTAAAAGAGTCCTTAAAGATCGTGACGTGATCCTCGAGATCCTGATTGGATTAGTCCACAGCCTAATCCTAATAGGACTCTTCATCATACCCCTATATAAAGGGGTCTACCCCCAGGTATGGGATAACTACACACACATATACACATTGTGTCTTTCATGCTTTTTCAGAGTTATTATCATGTAGCTGCGCTCAGACTTAAGCATCAGATAGTTCTCCGACGGGAACCCCACCCAGCAGTCACTCGTTTTCTGTCTTGCAGGTCATCGATCCAGGCTCGGGTTTCGTAAAGTATGCGGAGCATATTTTTAGCAGCAACAACTACCATGTGAAAATAATTTTTCACAATACTTACTTTAGCTTTTTAAACGCCATCAACTGTAATCCTTTCAAAATTATACCAACACGCAACTTTGAGTTTTTTATTTGCCTTTTGGACTTCTGGCAGACTTGAGGCAAGATTGCTCAGTCCTTCCTCTCGACGACCACTCGTCGTGATAAGATTCTGCCTTGGAGTAGTTGTGTCGCCAATCGAGTTGCGTTCTTGACTAAAATGCTAGTAATCTTGGGACGTGTATATTAAAAATTAGGAATGTTTTAGTTAAACTCAATAAAATGTTTGATATCTATACCCACTGGTGGTTACCCTTGAAATTGTGGTGCTTCTGGTGCTTGTGGTGTTGGTGGACATTTTTGGCTATGTGATTTTGATAATATTGAGGAAAACATATATTTACTCTAAAATGTTTGACAGGAGTGAAAATAAAATCGACAAGAGTAATTAAATGCTAAAGAATAAAAGTACTAAATAATTAAAGTGTACTTGTAATTGGAAATTTGATAGGGTTAGTACTTAACAACATATAAGAATGGTAGGAAAACTTATACAATTTAGATATGAGAGAGTGAGAAGATTGGTGTGAAAATTATGAAGAGGAGGGGGGTGAATATGCAAAAGTGTTAAAAAGAGTTATTGGAATAAGGTTGGACAAAAATACCCCTCAAACTAGCCTTTATATAGCCTTTTAGGGTGGGGGGGGGGTAAAAGTGAAATTTTAAGAAAACATAGCCGTTGGGGGGGGGGGGGGGGAATCTAAAAATTTTCAAAATTTAAATTTTCTTAAGGTTGGACCAGGCTAGATCCAGGCCTTAAACGTGTCTGATATGGGCCAATTTTATACTTTTAAGGGTCAGGCCGGGCCATTTCTAAAGGAAATGGCAGCACAGCCCTGGTCCAGGCCCTTGGCCCTTTGGACCTAGGCTAGCACTATTCATACCACGGGGCGGGTTGGCTCGAGATTTTTCTGGGCTAAAGCGGACTGGCCCATGGTCCCCCGACCTGTTTGACATCACTAGTGATGGCTGAAGAAGAGTGAAGGGGGCGGCGGGGTGGTGTTTGGTCAGGAGTTAGGATAGGTTTTTTTTCGCATATTTTTTATGAGTGATCTTCCATTCTTACACCAGTCATTTTGCCAGTTTGACTTATTTGAATGCCTTCAGTCCATAAAACTGGACGGAAGTTTCACAGAACATGGGATTTTGACCTCAAGGACATATCCGGGACAATAAAACAAAAGAGACTTGGAGGGTTAAAAATCGAAACTTAAGGGGCATACAGGAAATTCTTTCTTTATTACAACTGAAAAGGAGTGCCTTTATTTTGGCACAAAAGTCCATGTCCTAAGATACCTTTAACAACAACAAAATCAACATAGAAAGAAATTATATACTACAACAGAAAAAATTATGAAATGTATGTAGAACTTATAAATGTTTGTTGTTTGATTGTTCTATAAAAAGAAAATTGGCATGTTGCCATTTCTCATTATTATAAGATGTAAATGTAAGTTCCTTGTTTTTGTAAAAAGGCTTTTCATTGCTTATGATACATCATTAAAGGTTAAACTTGCATTTTTTGAATTAGTTAGTAAGTTAAATTATGGTGACAATTTGTGACATTATAATTTTACATGTCACTGCTCAAATATCAAAGTGCCTTCAAAATGCACAAATTATTCATATGCGCCAAGAGTATAATGGTCAGCATCGATCTTTAACCTGTTAAGAAAATTGAATCTATTGTTAATTTTATTGTTGGCCTATAATGGAACTCAATCAACTATGGGGATCTTTTTTTTTTTTTTTTTTACAGAGAAATGGAACTGCATTAACAATGAAAGAAGAGTTAACAAAAGAAAAATATGCCCTACTATTTATGTTGAATACAATTCACCAGCTATTTGCAGGGGTGATACAATACTATATCGGTATGCATTGCAAAAAAGTTCTACAATCCTCATTCCATGCAACTTTAAATCTCCACGGTTGTGATTCCAATTGTCAACTTTCAAACAGGCAATGCTTACCAGTGAAGTAACAAGTAGGCGAATTTGAAAATAGAGGATGTGTGGGAAGTATGGTCCCAAAGAGTTTAATCTTAAAAACCTGCAAACAAGGTGTGAATTTCCCGTATGATGTTGGTGAAGTGTGTAGGAAAGGTGTGATGAAGAAAGTCCTTGTTCCAAGATATCAGGGTAATGGGATCAACTATTTTTCCCAAAGTAGAAGAATTACCGACCCTGGTGATCAAAATACGCTAGAGAGGAAATGCTCAGAATTTAAGGACTACCCCAAATATCAAAGATGTTAGCATATATCTTCAAATGAGGTCAGTGACATACGACATCTAGTTCGAGCCTCAAACTTTGACAAATGAGTTCACATCTTATGTGGGATAAGAAGAAGTAGATGATTGGAGAAACTAGGTAATGACCCCATGTACTATACTGTAGGTCCCTAAATACACCTAGAGGGGGGTGAATAGGTGTTTTTCAACTTAAGATATGAATTTAAAAATTAAGATTACAACGTAAAGACGGATACAACAATAACAAGATTAACACAGAGATTTATACTGGTTCGGCCCCACCAGCCTACGTCCAGTCCTCGAGCACTCCACACAAGGGAGACCTACTCGAGCCTTTCACTATACCAGCTAGCTTCGGGTGCTAGCTCAAACCTCAGTACAATATCCGAAACCCTTCCTAGGTTTCCAACAGATTACAAGTGAAAAGAGATTACAATTTGAATGCAATAAGCAGGCTCCTTTTTGAGCAGAATATACAATGAAAGTTTTAAAGCTAAGCCTTCTTAGGTGGGAAGATCTAAATCCTTTCAAGAACAAAACCAAGAAGCTTACACAGAACTTTTTCTAAAGTGAACTCACTCAAAAGATAATTGATAAGAATAAGAGATTGAGATGAGAGAGTTGTTTCAGAATGAAAATTTGCGCGAGAGAAAAAGGTAATAAATGCGCTAACCGATTCCCTATTTATACAGGAAGGAAATAGAGGACAGTTAGGTAGAAAAGCCAAGTGAGAAGGATTCGACTAAAGCATTTTAGCTTCGACTCAAATGTCTTGGCTTCGACTGAAAGTCTTGGCTTCGACTGAAAGTCTCGCCTTCGACTGAAATGTTTTGCTTCGACTAAAAGAGTTGACTTCGACTAAAACATTTGGCTTCGACTAAAAGTCTTAGCTTCGACTGAAAGTCTTAGCTTCGACTAAACCATTTGACTTCGACTGAAAATCTTAGCTTCGACTAAACGTCTTAGCTTCGACTAAAACACTTGGCTTCGACTGAAAGTCTTAGCTTCGACTAAACGTCTTAGCTTCGACTGAAAGTCTTAGCTTCGACTAAACGTCTTAGCTTCGACTAAAACACTTGGCTTCGACTGAAAGTCTTAGCTTCGACTAAACGTCTTAGCTTCGACTAAAACACTTGGCTTCGACTGAAAGTCTTAGCTTCGACTAAACGTCTTAGCTTCGACTGAAAGTCTTAGCTTCGACTAAACGTCTTAGCTTCGACTAAAAAGTTTTGGTTTCGACTCAAAAACTTGACTTCGACTAAAAACACTTGGCTTCGTTCTTTACTAGGATTTCTGTCAGATCCTTTAAGAAAGGCTGTTTAAAGAAAAGACTAAAACAAGAAAAGATATACTTTAAGATCTTGAATCTTTATGTGTAGTCCAAAGCTTGAGTCCGAAGTCTTTGTCATCCATTGTCAAGGTCGTGCAAAATCTCTGTCAATCTCTGTCATCCATGTCAAGATTATGTCTTTGTTTGATTAAGATAAAACCTGAAATGTTTTACCTTTAATAATATTGTCAGATTAAAGTTTAGATAAGTTAAGTCAGAAATCATCAAAATCAATAAGTCAACAATCTCCCCCTTTTTGATGATGACAATATTAAAAGACATACTCCCCCTTAATCGGATAACCATAGCATAAAAGAACAATAGAAAGAGCATCTTTAAATAATTAACAGATTTAATACAGATGCATAAAGAAGAACGATAGATTAAAACATGTTCTCCCCCTTTGTCAAAGCAAAAAGTGGGGGCATCCAGAGCAACAAAAAAGGAATAACTAAAAACTAGGGCCGACGGCGGCGAGAACCTTGGGCAGAGGAGGAGGGATCATTGGGCGGTGGAGCGGACTGACGAGTACGGGGCGCAGCAGCAGGCGGCGGATCTGTGGTGGGAACTTCAACTACTTCAACAACGCGAGGAGAGCGCGGCGGCGGAGGATTGTAAGGAAGATGCGGATTGAAGAACCATTCTTCTCCGTAGTTGCCAGTATGGTGAGAGGGAAAGATATCTGGACGAGTCACCCGAAAGCCATGCGCCTGATCGAAAGTCTGATGAGCCAAATAATAATTCTGTTCAGTCAGTATGCTCGTCATGAGATGGGCCTGGCGGCGATGATCCTGAAGAGCAACCTCTTGCTGGTGGTGAAGGTCATGCTGCATCCGTGACAGGGTTTCAAGAATGGGGGTTTGATTGAGAGGGATTGTGGTAAGGTTAGCAGTAAGGTCATTTAGGAGGTTGTGAAAATCTATCTGGTTGGAAAGAAGCTGGGCGGAAGAATGTTGAACCGACTGCTGAAGAGCAGCAAGCTCTTGAAGAAGAATGGTGTGGTTATTGGTGACAGAAGCAGCAAGAGTGGTTTGGGATTCGAGAATGAGCTGAATCGAGGTTGAGATGCGAGAAAGGGTGTCAGAGAGGTCGGGGTGATCAGAAGTGAGAAATTCATCAAAATCAAGATTGGAAAAGTCGTTGAGGGGGCTAGTGAAGAAAGGATCAGCAGGGTGAGGAGGAACTGAGGTGGAAGGGTCAGTAGGAGCAGGAGGAATGATCGGAGGAGAAGGAGGTGGGGGTGGTGAAAAATGGGGAATTGAAGCAGAAGAGGGGGCTGACGGAATTTCAGGAGCAGTAAAGGGAGCAGAAATGGAAGCTGGGACAGACTGGGAAGGGCGTTCAAGCAGGGCAGTGTTGGAGGAGAGATCGAAGCGGATGGTGAAGCCGGCGCGACGAAGAGAAGTTTCGTCGAGCACATGATGACTCGGAAGAATGATGCGTTCCGAGTTAGAGGTAGGCAAGGGAACATTAAAATGTTCAAAAACTCGAGTCAAAAAAAGGCCGAAGGGAAGGTTTGCAGTAGACTTGTTTTTTCGGGCATGCATGACAAGCATGATGATGCCGGCAATGTTTAACGGGGAACCCCTAAGAAAATGGGTGAGAAGAATGATATCTAAGTAGGAGAAAGTGGCATAAGAGCCAGAACGAGCCGAAAGATTGTAACAGAGAATAAGGTGAAGAACGCGAGAAAGAGGGGACATGTCACTTAACTGTGGTTTACGGGGATGAGTGATAGATGGGTCCCCTAAGAGTGTTTGGGTCTGTTGGAGTGGGGTAAAAGAACCGGAGGTACACCAAGTGTTTGCAGTGAAAACAAGAGTAGAAGATTGATTTTCGAAGCCAAAAATCTGTGCCAAAGTGGTGGCATCAAGACGAATGTGGACCCCATTCACATACGAGGTCAGAAAGGTAGGGGGTTGGGCATCAAAGTGCAAATTGGAGTAGAACATGCGAACTAGAGCAGGATAGTAAGTGGAGGGGGGAGAGAGAATGGAGAGACATCCCATTCGCTCAAACAGAGCAGTAACACCAAGTTGCGTCATAAGATTGACGTCACTTGGGCGACCGGGGATGACTTCCCGATTGACGAAAAGGGTGTAATATTGAAGTTGGTCTTCGGGAGTAGGAAAGAAATGGGGAATGTGAAGGATGTCGGAAGATGAAGTGTATGGGCAAGTTGGGGGTGGGCAGGATGGTGGAGGGGCAGACGAAGAAGAGGCATGGGGAGGAGGAGGAGGAACTACAGTACCTGAAGAGGACGGTGCTGATGACGAAGGGACAGTTGCGGAGGTCGTACGACGTGAAGCAGCGTTGGATGCTTGACGGGTACGAGGACGGGTGGTCGGCGGTGGAACAGTGACAGCGGCAGACGGTGGAGCAGCGACAGCGGCAGGCGCGTCATTGGTGGAAGGCGGAGACCCATCGTTGTCTTCGTCAGAATGAATAATGTAGCGACGACGACTTTGATTGCGTTGGTTTGACGCCATGTGGGTCCGTGGAGTGACAGGTGGACAAGAGAAAGAGGAGAGAAATAGTGAAAGTGACAGACACAGTGAAAAAGGGAAACAGTAAAAAGTAAAAGTGAAAAAGGTGGCATATAAATAGGCAAAAGAGTTTTAGTTGACTGAAGGGGGTTGAGTCGACTGAAAGTGGACATTTGAGTCGACTGAAGGGGGTTGAGTCGACTGAAAGGGGGTTTAGTCGACTGAAAAGGGGTTTAGTCGACTGAAAGGGGTTGAGTCGACTGAAAGGGGTTTAGTCGACTGAAAAGGGGTTTAGTCGACTGAAAGGGGTTGAGTCGACTGAAAGGGGTTTAGTCGACTGAAAAGGGGTTGAGTCGACTGAAACTTGACTTTTAGTCGACTGAAAAGGGGACTTTGAGTCGACTGAAAAAGGGGAATTTTAGACAGCCAAAACTTAACTCAGATCGCACATTCCCAAACGACGACGAAGAGAACAGAAAGATGATTCAGCTAAAGGTTTTGTAAAGATATCGGCGAGCTGATCTTCAGAGCCAACTTTCTTAAGTTCAATTAACCCCTTTTGAACATTGTCGCGGAGAAAGTGATGACGAATATCTATGTGCTTAGTGCGTGAGTGTTGGACAGGATTTTTACTAATATCGATAGCACTGCTACTGTCGCACATAATAGGAATAAGCGCTAAAGAGACACCAAAATCTTGTA
Source organism: Escallonia rubra (assembly GCA_033065855.1). Classification (NCBI taxonomy): domain Eukaryota; kingdom Viridiplantae; phylum Streptophyta; class Magnoliopsida; order Escalloniales; family Escalloniaceae; genus Escallonia; species Escallonia rubra. Next base: position 283,236 of record JAVXUO010002614.1, read on the forward strand.
AGGTTTGACGCATCCATAAAACTTGGGCACAACAGCTTCCAGCTGCAACATATTCCGCTTCAGCGGTGGATAGAGCCACAGATGTCTGTTTCTTACTGTGCCAGGAAACTAAAGCATCGCCGAGAAACTGACAGGTGCCACTAGTACTCTTACGATCAACAAGACAACCCGCATAATCAGAATCTGAAAATCCAACTAGATCTATTGAAGAATTACGAGGATACCAGAGACCTAAGTTTAGAGTACCAGAGAGATATTTAAAAATACGTTTAACAGCAGATAAATGAGATTCTTTGGGGCAGGCTTGAAAACGGGCACAAATGCACACACTAAACATGATGTCAGGTCTAGAAGCAGTAAGGTAAAGTAAACTGCCAATCATACCACGAAAAAGTTTACTATCGACATCTTTACCATTTTCATCTTTGATAAGATTGACGCTGGGGGAAATAGGAGTACCTCTAGGTTTAGCATTTTCCAAGCCAAACCTTTTCAAAAGTTCCCGAGTGTACTTAGACTGATTGATAAAAATTCCGTCTTTGGACTGCTTGATTTGAAGTCCAAGAAAAAAAGTAAGTTCACCCATCATGCTCATCTCAAATTCTCTGCGCATATTTTCAGCAAATTCTTGACAAAGATCATTGTTAGTGGCACCAAAAATAATGTCATCAACATAAATTTGAACTATTAAAATATGGGAACTACGAGTTTTTGTAAAGAGAGTAGTATCGACTTTGCCACGAGAGAATCCATGATCAATGAGGAAGCTGCTGAGACGATCATACCAAGCTCGAGGAGCTTGTTTAAGACCGTACAAAGCCTTTTTCAATTTAAAGACATGATTGGGATATTTTTCATTTTCAAAACCGGGAGGTTGTTTAACAAAAACTTCCTCCTGTATTACCCCATTCAAGAAAGCACTTTTCACGTCCATTTGAAAAAGTTTGAAGTTCAAATGACATGAAAATGCCAAAAGAATTCGGATAGCTTCAAGTCGTGCAACAGGGGCAAAAGTTTCATCAAAATCAACCCCTTCGACTTGATTGTATCCTTGAGCAACGAGTCTAGCTTTGTTACGAACAATATGGCCATCTTCATCAAGTTTGTTTCGAAAAACCCACTTGGTTCCAATGACCTTTTGTTGAACAGGAGCCGGAACAAGTGTCCAAACTTCGCTTCGCTCAAATTGATTCAATTCATCTTGCATGGCAAGAATCCACTCAGAATCATTTAGAGCCTCTGAAATATTTTTAGGCTCTATTTGAGAAAGAAAAGCAAAATCCTTACAGAAAAGATTTACCGTAGACCGAGTTGTAACTCCGCGTTCCACATTGCCTATAACTTGGTCTAATGGATGACTAGAAGAATATCTCCAGCTTTTTGGAAGTGGCAAAGTTTCATCGTTATTGTTGGGAGAAGTTGAACACTCCCCCTCAGTTGAGGAGACGTTAAGATTGTTGTTCAAATCCATGGAGAGTTCTTCATCATCATCACCTGCAATCTTACTTGTTTGTTCAACATTAGATTCTTCAAAAACAACATGCATAGATTCTTCAATGGTCAAAGACTTACGGTTATAAATTTTATATGCTCTACTCTTTAGTGAATAACCAAGAAATATTCCCTCATCAGACTTTGCATCGAACTTTCCTAAATTCTCACGATTGTTCAAAATAAAACATTTGCAACCGAAAACCCTGAAATAATCGATTTTTGGTTTTCGATTTGAGAACAATTCGTAAGGAGTTTTATCAAGAATTGGTCTGATGAGTACTCTGTTCAATACGTAACAGGAAGTGTTGACGGCTTCTGCCCAAAAATATTTTGGCAAAGAGTTTTCTTGAAGCATAGTTCTGGCCATTTCTTGAAGAGTACAATTCTTTCTCTCAACAACTCCATTTTGTTGGGGTGTCCGAGGGGCAGAAAACTCATGTGAAATGCCATTTTGAATACAAAAAGGAATAAAATCTTTTTCAAATTCACCGCCATGATCACTTCGAATTTTGACAAGTTTCAACTCCTTCTCATTTTGAAGCTGTTTAACAAGACTGAAAATTTTTTCAAACGCTTCATCTTTACGAGTTAAAAAAAGAACCCAGGTGTATCTTGAAAAATCGTCAACAATGACGAAAGCATAAAATTTACCACCAAGGCTAGCATTTCTAGTAGGACCAAAAAGATCTAAATGAAGGAGTTGAAGAGGACGAGAGGTTGAAACAACATTTTTGGCTTGAAAAGAAGTTTTTGACTGTTTACCATATTGACAGGCATCACAGATTTTATCCTTGATAAATCTCAAATTTGGTAAGCCTCTGACGAGATCTTTCGAGAGAAGTTTCTTGATTAGATCCATGTGAACATGACCTAATCTACGATGCCACAACCAAATATCATTGTGCTGAACAGAAAGACATACTTCACGGGAATGGTCAGATGCATCAAAAGACAGAGTATAAATGTTACCATCTCTTTTACCGATCAGCGTACTCCCATCCGAGGCATGACTGATAAGACATTTTTCGCCTTCAAACTGAACTTTGTGACCACTATCGATTAGTTGACTGATACTTATCAAATTAAACTTTAAACCGTCAACTAAGGATACGTTGTCAATAGAAATGGAGCCAGTGCCAATTTTACCTTTACCGATGATCTTACCATTTGAGTTGTCTCCAAAAGTGACAAGCCCGCCATTTTTCGGAGTGATGTGAGAGAAAAGAGAACGATCACCTGTCATATGTCTTGAACAACCGCTGTCGAGAATCCATTTGTTGCAGTCTACCCTTGCTTTCAAGCATACCTACAACAGATTCTGGTTTCGTTCCTTTAGGTACCCACACTTTCTTGGGTCCTGGAAGATTAGATAAAGAAGATTTTGGCACCCATACATGTTTCATTTTCTTCTTAGTAAAAGAAGGAGATGACTGTTTTTTAATAAGATTAAGAGGACAATTTTTAACTAAATGTCCCTTCTTGTTACAAACAGTACAGAGAGTGAATGGTGAACAGGAAACTAAACTTTTGTTAAAGAAATTTTTGTAGTCCTTTTGCTTCTTTGAAGGATCATAACCAATTCCACTTTTCTGAAAGACACATCTTTGTTTACCCAAAAGAATATCCAAATTCTCTCTTCCTTGTGTAAATTTTGAAAGAGTAAAATTGAGGTCTTCAATCTCTTTTTCTAAAATTATTTTTTGTGTAGTTATATCCTCCAGTTGAGATTTTAAAGATTCATTTTCAACTGGAACTTTGATTTCTCTGAGAAAGTTAATTTCAGAATGCTCAAGAAAATTTTCTTTCTTAAAAACATTTACATTATTTTTTAAAGAAACATTTTCAGAAATATAAAATTTAATTTTTTCTTGCAACTCTTCCTTTTCGTCTTCCAACTCTTCAACAGTATTTATCAAAGAAAAAGCCTTAATTTTTAGATCTGCATTTTTAATTTTCAACTTTTCATAATTTTTACTGAGTTCGAGAAAAGCTGACTGAAGTTCGTTAAAATGTTTTTCCGGGGTTACCTTGAGATCATCATCGTTTGCCATGAAGCAGAGTTGAGCTACGTCCTCATCCTCGCTTCCTTCCTTATCGCTTTCATCAGAGTCATCCCAAGTTAGCAGTGCTTTTCTTGATTTGAACTTCTTCTCCTTGAAGTCTCGACTGTTGCTGTTTGCGGTCTTGTTTTTGAGTTGTGGACAGTATTTCTTTATATGCCCAGTTCTGCCGCATTCGTAACAGGCGTCAGAATTTTCCCTTGCATTCCAATCACCATTATTTCTTTGATGTGATTGGTTTGTTGGATTTCTCCTGAACATCCCATCTCTTTTGTTTGCGAGAAACTTTTTGAACTTCCGAGTGATGAGAGCCATTTCAGGATCAGAATCGTCACTGCTTTCCGTTGGCTCATGAGAACTCTCAGCTTTAAGAGCTAAGTTCTTCTTCTTGGAGGTGGTTTCTTCTTCGTCATGAATTTTCATCGTAATTTCATGAGTCATTAAAGAGCCCACCAATTCTTCAAGCTTCAGCACATTCAAGTCCTTCGCCTCTTGAATGGCTGTGAGTTTTGCTTCCCATCTTTTTGGGAGAGATCTGAGAACTTTTCGGACAACTTCATTTTTGGGTAAGTTTTACCCAAAAGTCTCAGCCCATTGATAATGAGAGTGAATCTGGAATACATCTCATTTATGGACTCGTGCTCCTTCATCTTGAAGGCTTCGTATTGCTGGACCAACATGTTGATTTTGGTCTCTTTTACCTGATTTGTTCCTTCATGAGTAACCTCCAACAATCTCCACATTTCTCTAGCCGTCTCACAAGCTGAGACTCGATTGTACTCATTTATGTCGAGGCCACAACTGATAATGTTCTTGGCTTTATCATCCATGGAGAAGAGCTGGGCCTCATGATTATCCATTTCAAGAATTCCTTTCGGAATCTTGCTTCCATCCAGTCCATCCTTCATAGGAATTATAGGACCATTTTCAACAACATACCATACGTGAATATCCTGCCTCAGAAAGTTCCTCATGCGATTTTTCCAGTAGCTGTAGTTGTCATTTTTCAACAATGGTGGCCTGGTGGTTGCTGATCCTTCTTCCATAGCACGATCTTTTGCTCTTGACGATTAAGTCACAGAAGAATTTCAGAGCACAAGGCTCTGATACCACTTGTAGGTCCCTAAATACACCTAGAGGGGGGTGAATAGGTGTTTTTCAACTTAAGATATGAATTTAAAAATTAAGATTACAACGTAAAGACGGATACAACAATAACAAGATTAACACAGAGATTTATACTGGTTCGGCCCCACCAGCCTACGTCCAGTCCTCGAGCACTCCACACAAGGGAGACCTACTCGAGCCTTTCACTATACCAGCTAGCTTCGGGTGCTAGCTCAAACCTCAGTACAATATCCGAAACCCTTCCTAGGTTTCCAACAGATTACAAGTGAAAAGAGATTACAATTTGAATGCAATAAGCAGGCTCCTTTTTGAGCAGAATATACAATGAAAGTTTTAAAGCTAAGCCTTCTTAGGTGGGAAGATCTAAATCCTTTCAAGAACAAAACCAAGAAGCTTACACAGAACTTTTTCTAAAGTGAACTCACTCAAAAGATAATTGATAAGAATAAGAGATTGAGATGAGAGAGTTGTTTCAGAATGAAAATTTGCGCGAGAGAAAAAGGTAATAAATGCGCTAACCGATTCCCTATTTATACAGGAAGGAAATAGAGGACAGTTAGGTAGAAAAGCCAAGTGAGAAGGATTCGACTAAAGCATTTTAGCTTCGACTCAAATGTCTTGGCTTCGACTGAAAGTCTTGGCTTCGACTGAAAGTCTCGCCTTCGACTGAAATGTTTTGCTTCGACTAAAAGAGTTGACTTCGACTAAAACATTTGGCTTCGACTAAAAGTCTTAGCTTCGACTGAAAGTCTTAGCTTCGACTAAACCATTTGACTTCGACTGAAAATCTTAGCTTCGACTAAACGTCTTAGCTTCGACTAAAACACTTGGCTTCGACTGAAAGTCTTAGCTTCGACTAAACGTCTTAGCTTCGACTGAAAGTCTTAGCTTCGACTAAACGTCTTAGCTTCGACTAAAACACTTGGCTTCGACTGAAAGTCTTAGCTTCGACTAAACGTCTTAGCTTCGACTAAAACACTTGGCTTCGACTGAAAGTCTTAGCTTCGACTAAACGTCTTAGCTTCGACTGAAAGTCTTAGCTTCGACTAAACGTCTTAGCTTCGACTAAAAAGTTTTGGTTTCGACTCAAAAACTTGACTTCGACTAAAAACACTTGGCTTCGTTCTTTACTAGAATTTCTGTCAGATCCTTTAAGAAAGGCTGTTTAAAGAAAAGACTAAAACAAGAAAAGATATACTTTAAGATCTTGAATCTTTCTGTGTAGTCCAAAGCTTGAGTCCAAAGTCTTTGTCATCCATTGTCAAGGTCGTGCAAAATCTCTGTCAATCTCTGTCATCCATGTCAAGATTATGTCTTTGTTTGATTAAGATAAAACCTGAAATGTTTTACCTTTAATAATATTGTCAGATTAAAGTTTAGATAAGTTAAGTCAGAAATCATCAAAATCAACAAGTCAACAATCTCCCCCTTTTTGATGATGACAATATTAAAAGACATACTCCCCCTTAATCGGATAACCATCGCATAAAAGAACAATAGAAAGAGCATCTTTAAATAATTAACAGATTTAATACAGATGCATAAAGAAGAACGATAGATTAAAACATGTTCTCCCCCTTTGTCAAAGCAAAAAGTGGGGGCATCCAGAGCAACAAAAAAGGAATAACTAAAAACTAGGGCCGACGGCGGCGAGAACCTTGGGCAGAGGAGGAGGGATCATTGGGCGGTGGAGCGGACTGACGAGTACGGGGCGCAGCAGCAGGCGGCGGATCTGTGGTGGGAACTTCAACTACTTCAACAACGCGAGGAGAGCGCGGCGGCGGAGGATTGTAAGGAAGATGCGGATTGAAGAACCATTCTTCTCCGTAGTTGCCAGTATGGTGAGAGGGAAAGATATCTGGACGAGTCACCCGAAAGCCATGCGCCTGATCGAAAGTCTGATGAGCCAAATAACGATTCTGTTCAGTCAGTATGCTCGTCGTGAGATGGGCCTGGCGGCGATGATCCTGAAGAGCAACCTCTTGCTGGTGGTGAAGGTCATGCTGCATCCGTGACAGGGTTTCAAGAATGGGGGTTTGATTGAGAGGGATAGTGGTAAGGTTAGCAGTAAGGTCATTTAGGAGGTTGTGAAAATCTATCTGGTTGGAAAGAAGCTGGGCGGAAGAATGTTGAACCGACTGCTGAAGAGCAGCAAGCTCTTGAAGAAGAATGGTGTGGTTATTGGTGACAGAAGCAGCAAGAGTGGTTTGGGATTCGAGAATGAGCTGAATCGAGGTTGAGATGCGAGAAAGGGTGTCAGAGAGGTCGGGGTGATCAGAAGTGAGAAATTCATCAAAATCAAGATTGGAAAAGTCGTTGAGGGGGCTAGTGAAGAAAGGATCAGCAGGGTGAGGAGGAACTGAGGTGGAAGGGTCAGTAGGAGCAGGAGGAATGATCGGAGGAGAAGGAGGTGGGGGTGGTGAAAAATGGGGAATTGAAGCAGAAGAGGGGGCTGACGGAATTTCAGGAGCAGTAAAGGGAGCAGAAATGGAAGCTGGGACAGACTGGGAAGGGCGTTCAAGCAGGGCAGTGTTGGAGGAGAGATCGAAGCGGATGGTGAAGCCGGCGCGACGAAGAGAAGTTTCGTCGAGCACATGATGACTCGGAAGAATGATGCGTTCCGAGTTAGAGGTAGGCAAGGGAACATTAAAATGTTCAAAAACTCGAGTCAAAAGAAGGCCGAAGGGAAGGTTTGCAGTAGACTTGTTTTTTCGGGCATGCATGACAAGCATGATGATGCCGGCAATGTTTAACGGGGAACCCCTAAGAAAATGGGTGAGAAGAATGATATCTAAGTAGGAGAATGTGGCATAAGAGCCAGAACGAGCCGAAAGATTGTAACAGAGAATAAGGTGAAGAACGCGAGAAAGAGGGGACATGTCACTTAACTGTGGTTTACGGGGATGAGTGATAGATGGGTCCCCTAAGAGTGTTTGGGTCTGTTGGAGTGGGGTAAAAGAACCGGAGGTACACCAAGTGTTTGCAGTGAAAACAAGAGTAGAAGATTGATTTTCGAAGCCAAAAATCTGTGCCAAAGTGGTGGCATCAAGACGAATGTGGACCCCATTCACATACGAGGTCAGAAAGGTAGGGGGTTGGGCATCAAAGTGCAAATTGGAGTAGAACATGCGAACTAGAGCAGGATAGTAAGTGGAGGGGGGAGAGAGAATGGAGAGACATCCCATTCGCTCAAACAGAGCAGTAACACCAAGTTGCGTCATAAGATTGACGTCACTTGGGCGACCGGGGATGACTTCCCGATTGACGAAAAGGGTGTAATATTGAAGTTGGTCTTCGGGAGTAGGAAAGAAATGGGGAATGTGAAGGATGTCGGAAGATGAAGTGTATGGGCAAGTTGGGGGTGGGCAGGATGGTGGAGGGGCAGACGAAGAAGAGGCATGGGGAGGAGGAGGAGGAACTACAGTACCTGAAGAGGACGGTGCTGATGACGAAGGGACAGTTGCGGAGGTCGTACGACGTGAAGCAGCGTTGGATGCTTGACGGGTACGAGGACGGGTGGTCGGCGGTGGAACAGTGACAGCGGCAGACGGTGGAGCAGCGACAGCGGCAGGCGCGTCATTGGTGGAAGGCGGAGACCCATCGTTGTCTTCGTCAGAATGAATAATGTAGCGACGACGACTTTGATTGCGTTGGTTTGACGCCATGTGGGTCCGTGGAGTGACAGGTGGACAAGAGAAAGAGGAGAGAAATAGTGAAAGTGACAGACACAGTGAAAAAGGGAAACAGTAAAAAGTAAAAGTGAAAAAGGTGGCATATAAATAGGCAAAAGAGTTTTAGTCGACTGAAGGGGGTTGAGTCGACTGAAAGTGGACATTTGAGTCGACTAAAGGGGGTTGAGTCGACTGAAAAGGGGTTTAGTCGACTGAAAGGGGTTGAGTCGACTGAAAGGGGTTGAGTCGACTGAAAGGGGTTTAGTCGACTGAAAAGGGGTTTAGTCGACTGAAAGGGGTTGAGTCGACTGAAAGGGGTTTAGTCGACTGAAAAGGGGTTGAGTCGACTGAAACTTGACTTTTAGTCGACTGAAAAGGGACTTTGAGTCGACTGAAAAGAGGGGAATTTTAGACAGCCAAAACTTAACTCAGATCGCACATTCCCAAACGACGACGAAGAGAACAGAAAGATGATTCAGCTAAAGGTTTTGTAAAGATATCGGCGAGCTGATCTTCAGAGCCAACTTTCTTAAGTTCAATTAACCCCTTTTGAACATTGTCGCGGAGAAAGTGATGACGAATATCTATGTGCTTAGTGCGTGAGTGTTGGACAGGATTTTTACTAATATCGATAGCACTGCTACTGTCGCACATAATAGGAATAAGCGCTAAAGAGACACCAAAATCTTGTAAGGTTTGACGCATCCATAAAACTTGGGCACAACAGCTTCCAGCTGCAACATATTCCGCTTCAGCGGTGGATAGAGCCACAGATGTCTGTTTCTTACTGTGCCAGGAAACTAAAGCATCGCCGAGAAACTGACAGGTGCCACTAGTACTCTTACGATCAACAAGACAACCCGCATAATCAGAATCTGAAAATCCAACTAGATCTATTGAAGAATTACGAGGATACCAGAGACCTAAGTTTAGAGTACCAGAGAGATATTTAAAAATACGTTTAACAGCAGATAAATGAGATTCTTTGGGGCAGGCTTGAAAACGGGCACAAATGCACACACTAAACATGATGTCAGGTCTAGAAGCAGTAAGGTAAAGTAAACTGCCAATCATACCACGAAAAAGTTTACTATCGACATCTTTACCATTTTCATCTTTGATAAGATTGACGCTGGGGGAAATAGGAGTACCTCTAGGTTTAGCATTTTCCAAGCCAAACCTTTTCAAAAGTTCCCGAGTGTACTTAGACTGATTGATAAAAATTCCGTCTTTGGACTGCTTGATTTGAAGTCCAAGAAAAAAAGTAAGTTCACCCATCATGCTCATCTCAAATTCTCTGCGCATATTTTCAGCAAATTCTTGACAAAGATCATTGTTAGTGGCACCAAAAATAATGTCATCAACATAAATTTGAACTATTAAAATATGGGAACTACGAGTTTTTGTAAAGAGAGTAGTATCGACTTTGCCACGAGAGAATCCATGATCAATGAGGAAGCTGCTGAGACGATCATACCAAGCTCGAGGAGCTTGTTTAAGACCGTACAAAGCCTTTTTCAATTTAAAGACATGATTGGGATATTTTTCATTTTCAAAACCGGGAGGTTGTTTAACAAAAACTTCCTCCTGTATTACCCCATTCAAGAAAGCACTTTTCACGTCCATTTGAAAAAGTTTGAAGTTCAAATGACATGAAAATGCCAAAAGAATTCGGATAGCTTCAAGTCGTGCAACAGGGGCAAAAGTTTCATCAAAATCAACCCCTTCGACTTGATTGTATCCTTGAGCAACGAGTCTAGCTTTGTTACGAACAATATGGCCATCTTCATCAAGTTTGTTTCGAAAAACCCACTTGGTTCCAATGACCTTTTGTTGAACAGGAGCCGGAACAAGTGTCCAAACTTCGCTTCGCTCAAATTGATTCAATTCATCTTGCATGGCAAGAATCCACTCAGAATCATTTAGAGCCTCTGAAATATTTTTAGGCTCTATTTGAGAAAGAAAAGCAAAATCCTTACAGAAAAGATTTACCGTAGACCGAGTTGTAACTCCGCGTTCCACATTGCCTATAACTTGGTCTAATGGATGACTAGAAGAATATCTCCAGCTTTTTGGAAGTGGCAAAGTTTCATCGTTATTGTTGGGAGAAGTTGAACACTCCCCCTCAGTTGAGGAGACGTTAAGATTGTTGTTCAAATCCATGGAGAGTTCTTCATCATCATCACCTGCAATCTTACTTGTTTGTTCAACATTAGATTCTTCAAAAACAACATGCATAGATTCTTCAATGGTCAAAGACTTACGGTTATAAATTCTATATGCTCTACTCTTTAGTGAATAACCAAGAAATATTCCCTCATCAGACTTTGCATCGAACTTTCCTAAATTCTCACGATTGTTCAAAATAAAACATTTGCAACCGAAAACCCTGAAATAATCGATTTTTGGTTTTCGATTTGAGAACAATTCGTAAGGAGTTTTATCAAGAATTGGTCTGATGAGTACTCTGTTCAATACGTAACAGGAAGTGTTGACGGCTTCTGCCCAAAAATATTTTGGCAAAGAGTTTTCTTGAAGCATAGTTCTGGCCATTTCTTGAAGAGTACGATTCTTTCTCTCAACAACTCCATTTTGTTGGGGTGTCCGAGGGGCAGAAAACTCATGTGAAATGCCATTTTGAATACAAAAAGGAATAAAATCTTTTTCAAATTCACCGCCATGATCACTTCGAATTTTGACAAGCTTCAACTCCTTCTCATTTTGAAGCTGTTTAACAAGACGTAAAATTTTTTCAAACGCTTCATCTTTACGAGTTAAAAAAAGAACCCAGGTGTATCTTGAAAAATCGTCAACAATGACGAAGGCATAAAATTTACCACCAAGGCTAGCATTTCTAGTAGGACCAAAAAGATCTAAATGAAGGAGTTGAAGAGGACGAGAGGTTGAAACAACATTTTTGGCTTGAAAAGAAGTTTTTGACTGTTTACCATATTGACAGGCATCACAGATTTTATCCTTGATAAACCTCAAATTTGGTAAGCCTCTGACAAGATCTTTCGAGAGAAGTTTCTTGATTAGATCCATGTGAACATGACCTAATCTACGATGCCACAACCAAATATCATTGTGCTGAACAGAAAGACATACTTCACGGGAATGGTCAGATGCATCAAAAGACAGAGTATAAATGTTACCATCTCTTTTACCGATCAGCGTACTCCCATCCGAGGCATGACTGATAAGACATTTTTCGCCTTCAAACTGAACTTTGTGACCACTATCGATTAGTTGACTGATACTTATCAAATTAAACTTTAAACCGTCAACTAAGGATACGTTGTCAATAGAAATGGAGCCAGTGCCAATTTTACCTTTACCGATGATCTTACCATTTGAGTTGTCTCCAAAAGTAACAAGCCCGCCATTTTTCGGAGTGATGTGAGAGAAAAGAGAATGATCACCTGTCATATGTCTTGAACAACCGCTGTCGAGAATCCATTTGTTGCAGTCTACCCTTGCTTTCAAGCATACCTACAACAGATTCTGGTTTCGTTCCTTTAGGTACCCACACTTTCTTGGGTCCTGGAAGATTAGATAAAGAAGATTTTGGCACCCATACATGTTTCATTTTCTTCTTAGTAAAAGAAGGAGATGACTGTTTTTTAATAAGATTAAGAGGACAATTTTTAACTAAATGTCCCTTCTTGTTACAAACAGTACAGAGAGTGAATGGTGAGCAGGAAACTAAGCTTTTGTTAAAGAAATTTTTGTAGTCCTTTTGCTTCTTTGAAGGATCATAACCAATTCCACTTTTCTCAAAGACACATCTTTGTTTACCCAAAAGAATATCCAAATTCTCTCTTCCTTGTGTAAATTTTGAAAGAGTAAAATTGAGGTCTTCAATCTCTTTTCTAAAATTATTTTTTGTGTAGTCATATCCTCCAGTTGAGATTTTAAAGATTCATTTTCAACTGGAATTTTGATTTCAGAATTAATTTCAGATCAAGAAAATTTTCTTTCTTAAAAGCATTTACATTATTTTTTAAAGAAACATTTTTAGAAACATAAAATTTAATTTTTTCTTGCAACTCTTCCTTTTCGTCTTCCAACTCTTCAACAGTATTTATCAAAGAAAAAGCCTTATTTTTTAAATCTGTATTTTTAATTTTCAACTTTTCATAATTTTTACTGAGTTCGAGAAAAGCTGACTGAAGTTCGTTAAGATGTTTTTCCGGGGTTACCTTGAGATCATCATCGTTTGCCATGAAGCAGAGTTGAGCTACGTCCTCATCCTCGCTTTCTTCCTTATCGCTTTTATCAGAGTTATCCCAAGTTAGCAGTGCTTTTCTTGATTTGAACTTCTTCTCCTTTAAGTCTCGACTGTTGCTGTTGCTGTTGGCGGTCTTGTTTTTGAGTTGAGGCCAGTATTTCTTTATATGCCCAGTTCTGCCGCATTCGTAACAGGCGTCAGAATTTTCCCTTACAGTCCAATCACCATTATTTCTTTGATGTGATTGGTTTGTTGGATTTCTCCTGAACATCCCATCTCTCTTGTTTGCGAGAAACTTTTTGAACTTCCGAGTGATGAGAGCCATTTCAGGATCAGAAT
>JAVXUO010000624.1:0-66878 GCA_033065855.1 Escallonia rubra
AGGATGTTGGGAAGTTCCATTCCCCAGGATTTCGCGCCATTCCGGAGCCGTTAGTTATTTCTTTGGCCGAACAGCCCTTTCAGCGCTCGCCCTTTAATTAGACAGTTTTTTCACAAATTTATAAAAAATAGCTAGAGCATGATTTGGCCAAAGTGCAAAACAGAGACCCTAGTTATTCTGAAAGGATCTGTATCAGGAAACAATTTCAGATTTTTCCAAAGACTGTAAAGGGGCTAACTGTTACGGGGAACCGTGTACCTTCGCAGTCTAATTTAAAATACCAAGCTAGCGCGATTTCGCGCGAAACTTTTACGAGAACCCTAGGATGTTGGGAAGTTCCATTCCCCAGGATTTCGCGCCATTCCGGAGCCGTTAGCTATTTTTTGCCCGAACGGCCCTTTCAGCGCTCGCCCTTTAATTAGACAGTTTTTTCACGAATTTATAAAAAATATCTAGAGCGTGATTTGGCCAAAGTGAAAAACAGAGACCCTAGTTATTCTGAAAGGATCTGTATCAGGTAAAAATTTCAGATTTTTCCAAAGACTGTAAAGGGGCTAACTGGTACGGGGAACCGTGTACCTTCGCAGTCTAATTTAAAATACCAAGCTAGCGCGATTTCGCGCGAAACTTTTACGAGAACCCTAGGATGTTGGGAAGTTCCATTCCCCAGGATTTCGCGCCATTCCGGAGCCGTTAGCTATTTTTTTGCCCGAACGGCCCTTTTAGCGCTCGATCCGGACACCGGTTCACGATTTTTGCGTGAAAAATCCGTAAAGTACTTTTTAGGCCAATGATGAACTCACGAAGCGTAAAGTAGCATTTCGAGGCACCTTTGAGATTTTTCCTGATGCCAGGGGCATTTTGGTAATTTGCCACCCCGGGAGGGGTGTTTCGGTAATTTTCCCGCGCCGAGTTTTTAATTAGACAGTTTTAGTCCAGGAATGTAATCACAGAACCTGAAATGTTGTTTTGAAGCTGGTTCGGGGGCGTTGGGGTGATAGTGAACCCCCGGGGGCATTTCGGTAATTTGCCGCTCATCGGGGACTATTTTGCTAGGAAGGATCCAGCTTAAAGGGCCATACCTTAAAATAACTTTTAGTTCAGCAAAGGGTGTCAGACACCCGAAAACTTTTATTGTTCCGGGTGAATTCAGGAACTTGTGACGCACCGGCGATGACTGCCAGGGGGTATTTTGCACAAGTAGCGGGTGTTTTGGTAACTTTCCCCCTTTAAATTTTTTCCTGATATATTTGGTATATAATTGACGTAATACATTTAAAAACTTGACTTCAAAGCGGTTTTGAGGTCTTGGGGGTGTAGGGGCCATCGGGGGGTATATTGCTATATAACCACGTTGGCGCTAAATTCAGTGAGAACTAGCGTAATTAAGCGTTCGGAGTGGTGGGAAGTGAGGATTTGTTTTAATACATTGAAATAATGACTATTGCTAATGTGTTGGTAAGCTAGGTTAAAGATCCAGGAATGTAGTTTTGGAATGTAAATATTATAACCTGATAGTGAACCCCCTGGGGCATTTCGGTAATTTGCCGCTCATCGGGGGCTATTTTGTTAGGAAGGATCCAGCTTAAAGGGCCATACCTTAAAATAACTTTTAGTTCAGCAAAGGGTGTCAGACACCCGAAAACTTATTTTGTCCCAGATGAATTCAGGAAGCTTAAAATGCCGTTTCAAAGCACTCCGAACGATTTTTTGATGCCAGGGGGCATTTTTTGGTAATTCGCAGCCCCGAGGGGGGTATTTTCGTAATTTTGCAGCGTTAAGTTTTTTAAAGGACTTCTTAGTCCAGAAATGTAAGCAAAGCACCTGAAAGGTTGTTTTCAAGCTGATTTGGGACGTTAGGGTGATAATGAACTCCCCGGGGGCATTTTGCTAATTTGCCGCTCGTCGGGGGCTATTTTGATAATTTTACATTATACGAATTTTTCCAGCAATTACGTTTAAATAATTTTTATTCTTCTTTTATTTAATTCTATGACTTGTTGATAATCGTATTGGTTTTTATTTTTTAGATTTCAGTATAAATATGGATGCAACTGGAGGAAATATTTTTTGTGAAGGTTCTGATCCACCTTACTTGGGTCAAGTTTTTCAAACACTGGACGAAGTCGAAGCATACTACAGAGCATATTCGAAAACGATGGGTTTCGGTATTAGAACTAAGACGACTAGAAAACGGGTGAATACCGATCAAATTGGTGCAAGGTTATTTGAGTGTCATAGAGGAGCACCGTATGTACCCCCGGTCGTTCAGATCAGTGACGAAGGGACAACAAGACAAAGAAAACGGGACACATTTCCGGGTACCGGCTGCAAAGCCCATGTGTATGCAGTACACCGGAAAAATGAAAACCATTGGGTTGTGACGGGTGTGGAGTTGAGCCATAATCATCAGTTTTGCACCCCTAGTATGATTGGTCAAATTCATCAACACCGAGAAATAAGCGCGGCACACAGACAACTGATTTCAACAATGGCCGACGCTAAAATTCCACCTTCTAAGATGATGGGGGTTTTCTCAAGCCAGGCTGGGGGGATTGACAAGTTGACTTTCAACGAAGTTGACCTTCGAAATGAACTCCGTGCTCAGAGGAGAGAGTCTTTCGGTCAGATCGATTCTCAAGCTACACTTGATATCTTCAGGTGCCTTCAGAGTGAGAATTCTGGATTTTTCTACAGTCTCCAAGTGGATGATGAGGACCGCATTAGTACTATATTTTGGGCGGACCCCCGTTCTAGAGCTGCTTACCAAAATTTTGGGGATGTTGTGACGTTTGACACCACATACCGCACCAATAAGTACTCTATGCCTTTTGCTCCGTTCACCGGGGTGAACCACCACTATCAGTCAATCTCATTTGGCTTTGCCCTGCTTAGGGATGAGACGGAGGAGTCATTTACGTGGTTATTTGAAACGTGGCTTAAAGCAATGTACCATATTCCTCCAAAGACCATCATCACCGACCAAGATCTGGCAATGAAAAATGCAATCGCTAAGGTCCTTCCAGATACTCACCATGGCCTGTGCACATGGCACATAAGCAACAAATATCCCGAACGGCTTCACAATGTATATGCAAACCATCCGTCATTCAGGACTGACTTTAATACATGTGTGAAGAAATCGTTGACGGTAGACGTGTTCGAGGAGAGGTGGGCCACATTAATGGATGACTACGGTTTGCACAATCATGGATGGTTACAATCGTTGTATGAGCTCAAGACACAGTGGGTCGGTGCCTACACCAAGAAGTTTTTTGCAGCCGGAATGACTACGACATCGAGAAGCGAAGCTATGAATTCATTCTTTGATGGGTACGTAGGCCAGTCTTCAAGTATAGCGGAGTTTGTACTAGAGATGCAGAAAGCCCTTGAGAGGCAATTGTACCGTGAGAGAGAAGCCGACGCGGCTACAGTTTACAGAGAAAGAGCCATACTACTTTGTTCACCTTTGGAGGCTCATGCGGCTCAAGTCTATACGAAGGAAATGTTTCGACAGTTTCAAGAGGAACTATTAAAGTCGAATCAATATGGCATGACAAAGTTGCACGAGTTTTCCACCAGAGATCTCAAGGTTTATGCTTTGAAAAATGTGACGAATTATGCCAATCCGTGCTCTTCGTCGGCTCCGAGGAACAGAAGACATTTTACCGTAGCTAAATGTATGGACACCGGGTTGGTAAATTGCAACTGTCAACTGTTTGAGCATAAAGGTATACTTTGTCGACATGCGTTGAGGGTTTTGAGCGCCAAGAATGCAACTCAAATCCCTCCACAGTATATCTTGGAACGGTGGACGAAGGAAGCCAATAGAGTCCACGGTCACATTCCTTACGTGCCCAGTGTTTCAGTTGATTTCAGGCAATCTGAGGCGCTGCGATATAATCATCTTTGTAACATCATGCACGGTTTATCAATGGATGCAGCGTCAACATTTGATGGGTACACTTATCAAGTTGAAGCAGCCGCACGGGATCATGCTAAGCATGCACAGTTTAGGATGGCATTACCAGAAAGCCGGGACCCTCGACCGACTCCAGCCGGTAGATTCAATCGAGCCAAACAGCCAGTCATTGACGGCACTAGCATGCAAGGTGAGGAGGACGACAAGGTTTTTGATCCAATTATTTCTCAAACAAAAGGGCGAAAACGAGAAATGCGCATGAAGAATCCGATTGAAAAAGCAACGGGTCAAAAAAAATTGCGAAAGTGTGCGTTGTGTAATAAGATGACTGATCATGACAAGAGAAACCATTATAAAGTGTTAGGTATCGAACCTGGCAGTATGGTCGAGGAGGACGATGAGGAGGAAGAGTGTTAGGGTTAATGTTTCAGTTGTATAACGAATAACTTTTATAATCTTTAAATTTGTGATTTGATTTGTTGAATCTTTAATTTGTGATTTGGTTTGTGGATTATTGAAATTTTTTGAATGGCATATTCGCGCACGCTTTAGCGCCCAATTCATAGCTTCCTGAAAAATCTTGTAATTTGTTTTGTTCATTGCACTTTAGGCACGCTTCAGGGGCCAATTCATAACGTTCGAAAAATCTTGGAGATTTTTTTGTCACTTTTTCTTCGCTCATTGCACATGAGGCGCGCTAGTTAGCCCATTGTTATGTATTTCGGCGAAAAACGAGACACGTTATTTTTTCGGTTTTCCTATGAAGGGCCTATTCGGGCACACTTTAGGGGCCAATTCATAACGTTCGAAAAATCTTGTAAATTTTTTTGTCACTTTTTTTTCACTCATTGCACATGAGGCGCGCTAGTTCGCCCATTCTTATATATTTCGGTGAAAAACGAGACACGTTATTTTTTCGGTTTTCCTATGAAGGGCCTATTCGGGCACACTTTAGGGGCCAATTCATAACGTTCGAAAAATCTTGTAAATTTTTTAGTCACTTTTTTTTCGCTCATTGCACATGAGGCGCGCTAGTTAGCCCATTCTTATGTATTTCGGCGAAAAACGAGACACGTTATTTTTTCGGTTTTCCTATGAAGGGCCTATTCGGGCACACTTTAGGGGCCAATTCATAACGTTCGAAAAATCTTGTAAATTTTTTAGTCACTTTTTTTCGCTCATTGCACATGAGGCGCGCTAGTTAGCTCATTCTTATGTATTTCGGCGAAAAACGAGACACGTTATTTTTTCGAATGCGTCAGATGAACTGTATATTCGCGCACATTTTAGCGCCAAAAAAATAGCATGCGAAAAATTATGTACATTTCTTTTTGGTACAGTTTTTTGTAACATCACAGCAGCTAGCCACGCACGTCAGGATAATGGTAATGAAGTCGTCTGGCTTCATTCTTTTTCAGTTCCCAGGCTATCCTATACCTAAACGTCAAGGCATCCTTCCTAGTCCACGAGGAGTGTTTGAGCACTTCCGAGCGAGCAATGTAGTCCATGTACTTGAGGACGTAAATCCCGCAATCGTTACCGTTAAATTGCTTTGGTCGGTCCTTTATCATCACGACCGTCCAAGGCTCCCCCCGTGGCCGTCCGCACGCTAGCGAGAGGACAGTAGTCTGCATCCAACAATAAAATCGAGAATCAAGCCTATGAAACAACAACAATATACTATGAGCCAAGGTCAAAAAATAAAAACTAACCACTAAAGTGATGTAGTCGTTGTACATCTGTGCCAGCAGCTGTCCAGGCTCGTCCTCCCTTAGGCTATCGTATATGTGAACCGTTCTGAACGCTGGATGGAGAACTAATAGGAACCAGTGGTGCCCATGAAGACAAGGTATCATGATAAGGTTCGCATCAGCAGCGGGACATTGATACTCTGCGTTCATCATGGATAACACGTTTCGACCTGGTTTCCAATTACTCCTGTTGCCCCCTTGCCTCCATTGATGGAATTCCCGGATCGCTAATTCCACAAAATGAGTGGGATACATGTTAAGCTTACAGTATTCAGAACGGTTAAATTGATGCTCTCTAATCCGGAGCAGATCTATGTAAGCGTTGATGACAAAATTTGAAAGATCTGTCTCCGGCGCCAACATTCTGACATCCGAATGACCTAGGTGTGTCCCAAGAGGGAAGTCTGTTGAATTGACAGGCTCATGCCCGAAGTAGTGCCGGTCGATCCAACCCATCTTCTCCGGCCTCAATGGCTTCGTCGCTTGTCCTTTGTTCGACCGGAATCTTGGGCGCGAGGCATGGATTCCTACTTGGGGAACCTGACTCTGGCACTGAGAGTCGTATGCGTGAGGCAGCAGGAGGGCGACTATACGGCTCCCACACCTGACTCGAAGTTCCGTAGTCGTACGCGTCAGTAGGAGGGCGACTAGACGGCTCCCACACCTGACTCGAAGTTCGGTAGTCGTACGCGTCAGGAGGAGGGCGACTAGACGGCTCCCACACCTGACTCTGGGGCTGATAGTCGTAAGCGTCAGGAGGAGGGCGACTAGACGGCTCCCCTTGGTAACCCCGGTACGCAAGACTAAAGTTTTGAACATCAGTCTTGTACCTCTCAATGGACCTCTTGATATTGTCAGGAGCCTGCGCGACAAACCAGTCAAACGACTCCAGCTGCTTGAACACGTCAGTGGCCTGGTCAACCTAAAAAACATGCATAGAAAATATGGCTAATCATTTCATTTGATGGTCGATACGCGTGCGCAAATAAATTATCAAACAACACTAGCATGACTTACAATGGCCAATGCCCAGAACTGGTCATAGACCTCACGTGGCGCATACGATTTGGTCCTCACTTGGGCAGGGCGAGTCACCCTCGTGCGCGTCACCCTGAGAAACCACTGTAAGTAGTCCTCAGTACTGATGCCGTCGTGCTTCATCGATACAAGGCTGTCATACGTTTCCTGCCAGGTATTCCATTGTTGCACCTCGTCACCCAACACAGTCAAGGCATTAGCCACCTCGAAGTTCGGCCCTCGACCACCCCTGTATGGCCGCATGTCTACAGCGGGTTTCGGAATCCCTTGTGGACAGCCAGCTTGCTTCATAGCTCGATCGGGCATCTGAAACTCACATTCTTCGAAGTGAATGAGCGGCACCCGAACCAAACCTGCAAGCACGTACGACACCGGAAGTTGCCAACACAACTCATCCAACAGATGCATCACCTTGTCATATGGCTGCCACGCCACCTGGTATGCATCCAGCATCTCTAGTTCCCCCCGATAGAACTGTAGATGGTTGTGAGGGTCTACCCGTCTCCTCCTCCGGTTGGTCGGAGGCCCCCAGGCCCACACCCTAGGCCACGTCTCATCGGAATCTACCAACGGTTGTGGACGACCCGTGGGTAGCCTCTCGTAAGACCAAACCTGTGAACGCAAACATTATATGGAATTAGTAATGAATCCCGAATATATTGACTAAGGATCCGGATAAGAAAATAAATGCTCATACCTGTAATAGAGTCAGGCAGGCGGCAATGGACTTGGCACCGTATCTCGTAGCCTTATGCAGTGCTCGATATAGGTGCGCAAGGACAGCTGAACCCCACGAATACGAGTATACCTCGTCAAGATCCTCCAATAACACCATATACTTCGGATGCACCGTGTTTTTCGAATGCGTCGGAAGTAATATGGCTCCAATAATATACAGAAGGTATGCCCTCGTATACGTCACGAAATCCTGACGAGTGTATTCATCCGGTAGCACGCCATACTGCTCTCTCAGCCATTTAAGCTTGACGCCGTTTGTTGTAAGAGCTGCCCTTGGAATTCCCGGAAAATAATGCCTAGCCATATTCGCTACGGATGCAGACGGCACGCTCAGAGTAACGGGTCTGCCGTGACATGGGATTCCAAGTATATATCCGACGTCCTCTAATGTAACAGTCATTTCACCAAACCGGAAATGAAATGAGTTCGTCTCGCTCCTCCATCGTTCAACTAGAGCGGATATAAGGCAATCGTCGTGGCGATACCATTTCCCGCAATCGGTGAACAGGCTTAAATTTTGACCGTGTATAAGGGCTTTTTGTTCCTCGTTTAGTACCCACTCTTCAATTCCCCTTGTGGTTTGAATTGTTTCCAAAACACCCCTATCGACACCGTCAAATACGTGCCTCGCGACGTGGTCATCGTCATCGTATAGGATTGATGTATCATGAGGTCCGGGGTTGAAATCCATATCTCTAAGAACAAAATATAATCGTAAACCAACTTAGCGTCCATAATATTTACATTCCAAAACTACATTCCTGAATCTTTAACGTAGCTTACCAACACATTAGCAATAGTCATTATTTCAATGTATTAAAACAAATCCTCACTTCCCACCACTCCGAACGCTTAATTACGCTAGTTCTCACTGAATTTCGCGCCAACGTGGTTATATAGCAATATACCCCCCGATGGCCCCTACACCCCCAAGACCTCAAAACCGCTTTGAAGTCAAGTTTTTAAATGTATTACGTCAATTATATACCAAATATATCAGGAAAAATTTTAAAGGGGAAAAGTTACCAAAACACCCGCTACTTATGCAAAATACCCCCTGGCAGTCATCGCTGGTGCGTCACAAGTTCCTGAATTCACCCGGAACAATAAAAGTTTTCGGGTGTCTGACACTCTTTGCTGAACTAAAAGTTATTTTAAGGTATGGCCCTTTAAGCTGGATCCTTCCTAGCAAAATAGTCCCCGATGAGCGGCAAATTACCGAAATGCCCCCGGGGGTTCACTATCACCCCAACGCCCCCGAACCAGCTTCAAAACAACATTTCAGGTTCTGTGATTACATTCCTGGACTAAAACTGTCTAATTAAAAACTTGGCGCGGGAAAATTATCGAAACACCCCTCGCGGGGTGGTAAATTACCAAGATGCCCCTGGCATCAGGAAAAATCTCAAAGGTGCCGCGAACTACTACTTTAAGCTTCGGGAGTTCATCCTTGGCCTAAAAAGTACTTTACGGATTTTTCGCGCAAAAATCGCGAACCGATGTCCGGATTGAGCGCTGAAAGGGCCGTTCGGGCAAGGAAATCGCTAACGGCTCCGGAATGGCGCGAAATCCTGGGGAATGGAACTTCCCAACATCCTAGGGTTCTCGTAAAAGTTTCGCGCGAAATCGCGCTAGCTTGGTATTTTAAATTAGACTGCGAAGGTACACGGTTCCCCGTACCAGTTAGCCCCTTTACAGTCTTTGGAAAAATCTGAAATTTTTACCTGATACAGATCCTTTCAGAATAACTAGGGTCTCTGTTTTTCACTTTGGCCAAATCATGCTCTAGCTATTTTTTATAAATTCGTGAAAAAACTGTCTAATTAAAGGGCGAGCGCTGAAAGGGCCGTTCGGCCAAAAAAATAGCTAACGGCTCCGAAATGGCGCGAAATCCTGGGGAATGGAACTTCCCAACATCCTAGGGTTCTCGTAAAAGTTTTGCGTGAAATCGCGCTAGCTTGGTATTTTAAATTAGACTGCGAAGGTACACGGTTCCCCGTATCAGTTAGCCCCTTTACAGTCTTTGGAAAAATCTGAAATTTTTACCTGATACAGATCCTTTCAGAATAACTAGGGTCTCTGTTTTGGACTTTGGCCAAATCACGCTCTAGCTAGTTTTTATAAATCCGTGAAAAAACTGTCTAATTAAAGGGCGAGCGCTGAAAGGGCCGTTCGGGCAAAAAAATAGCTAACGGCTCCGGAATGGCGCGAAATCCTGGGGAATGGAACTTCCCAACATCCTAGGGTTCTCGTAAAATTTTCGCGCGAAATCGCGCTAGCTTGGTATTTTAAATTAGACTGCGAAGGTACACGGTTCCCCGTATCAGTTAGCCCCTTTACAGTCTTTGGAAAAATCTGAACTTTTTACCTGATACAGATCCTTTCAGAATAACTAGGGTCTCTGTTTTGCACTTTGGACAAATCACGCTCTAGCTATTTTTTTATAAATCCGTGAAAAAACTGTCTAATTAAAGGGCGAGCGCTGAAAGGGCCGTTCGGCCAAAAAAATAGCTAACGGCTCCGGAATGGCGCGAAATCCTGGGGAATGGAACTTCCCAACATCCTAGGGTTCTCGTAAAAGTTTCGCGCGAAATCGCGCTAGCTTGGTATTTTAAATTAGACTGCGAAGGTACACGGTTCCCCGTATCAGTTAGCCCCTTTACAGTCTTTGGAAAAATCTGAAATTTTTACCTGATACAGATCCTTTCAGAATAACTAGGGTCTTTTTTTCGCACTTTGGCAAAATCTCGCTCTAGCTATTTTTTATAAATCTGTGAAAAACTGTCTATAAATGTAATACGCTATTTTGAATCGCTATAAATGTAATACGCTAAGTGTAATACGCTGATTTGTATAAACCTAACATTGAATTATAAGGAAATTCAAAATACTTACTTGTTGTGACTTGATGTATTTGAAGAAAAATCTACCGATCTTCTAGCGATTATCCACCGATCTTCTAGCGCTAAAATTTTTTGGTTTGTGGAGAAGAAGTGCGGAGAAGAAGTGTGGAGAAGAAGGGTTGGGGGGAGGGGATTATAAATAGAGAAGAAAAAGGAAGAGAGAAGAAAAAAGAGGGAAAAAAATACCCGTGAGTGGTCTCTGCAAAAAAAAAATTTTGGCAGACTCTGCAAACAAAGAAAAAAGCACTGGGAAGGACAGTCACGGGGGAGCATCACCCGCGTGGGGGGGGGCGCCACGTGGCAGGGGGAGAGGGCAAGCCGCGGGGCCCCTTCACGCGGTTGGGCCACGTGGCAGGCGCGGGGGAGGCCACGTGGCAGGGCCATCGCACCAACCGGCGCACCTTCACGCGTTGGGCCACGTGGCAGGCGCGTGGAGGCCACGTGGCAGGGCATCGCACCAACCGGCGCCCCTTCACGCGGTTGGGCCACGTGGCAGGCGCGGGGGAGGCCACGTGGCAGGGCATCGCACCAACCGGTGTCCCTTCACGCGGTTGGGCCACGTGGCAGGCGCGGGGGAGGCCACGTGGCAGGGCCATCGCCCAACCGGCGCCCCTTCACGCGGTTGGGCCACGTGGCAGGCGCGGGGGAGGCCACGTGGCAGGCTTGTGCTCGATTTTATTATTATTTTTTTTATGGGAGCCAACCAAAAAATCTGAAATTTTTTGTGTGGGAGCCACCCAAAAAAAAAGCCACCAACCGCTTCTCTTATATGTGGTTGGTTTTTTAAAAAAATTGTTAAAAAAAAAAGTGCTTACCAACCGCTTCTAAGAGAAGCGGTCGGGCAAAATGTTAAAAAAAAAATTGTCCCAACCGCGTATAAGAGAAGCGGTTGGGTGGAGTGGTTTTTTGTGGTGGGCCCACGTCAAAAAATATAATCATACCCAACCGCTTCTCTTAAATGCGGTTGGGCTAAAAAAAAAAGAGTTCTTTTTTGTGGTGGGACCCACGACAAAAAGAAATCGTACCCAACCGCTCCTCTTACATGCGGTTGGGTGGAGAAAATTTTTTTTATCCACCGGTGGGTGTGGATCGGGCCCCTATATATATATATATATATATCTATATATAGGGGATCGATCCCCATCGACTGGTGGGAAAAAAAAAATTTCCCACCGAATCGCTACTAATACTAGCGATTGCAACAAAAAAAAAAATTTCACACAGAGTTGGGCCAAAGTGGGCCACAGAGGAGCCGCGATTGGCTTTGGGCCAATCGCAAGACATACATGCGATTGGCCCAAAGCCAATCGCAAGACATACATGCGATTGGCCCAAAGCCAATCGCAAGACTATCATGCAATTGACTTTGGGCCAATCGCATGTATTTCTTGCGATTGGCCCAAGGCCAATTGCTGGCCATTTCTGAAATTCGGCAATAACCCCCCTGTGGCCCCCACCTCTCTTCCCCCCCCCCCCCCGTGGCCTTCTCCCTCTCTGGCCCCCACCCCTTGCGGCAGATTCCCCCCCCCCCGGGCCCCCACCCCTCTTCCCCCTCCCACCCGTGACCTCCTCCCTCCCCTTGGCCCCCACCCCTCTTCGACACATGGCACAAGATGGCTTGGCCCCCACCCCTTCCACGGCGTCCCCTGCATTATTCGGTCCTTTCCCCCACTTTTCTGTCTATAAAATCCCTCTTCCCCGAATTATTTCTTGCACTCTCCTCATTCTCCCTATCTCAGCTACATAATCTCCACAACAATACGAGCGAAAAAAATTTTACGCTAGAAGAAGATCGGTGGATAACCGCTAGAAGAAGATCTGTGAATTTTTCGTCATTTTTTTCAAATCAAAACAAGTAACTATTTTGAATGTTCTTATAATTCAATGTTAATTTTAAATTGTTCTTACCAATTGATTGTTTAAATTGTGTTACGCTTAAATTGTTCTTACCATAGTCTAAAATTCGTGTTTAGGGCGTCAAAATTACGTTTTTACAAATCGGGGTATTACATTCGAAAGATTCGAAAATAGCGATTTTTTAGGGCGTCAAAATTATGATTTTTCACGAATTTATAAAAAAATATCAAGAGCTAGATTTTGCCAAAGTGCAAAACAGAGACCCTAGTTATTTTTAAAATATCTGTATCAGGTAAAAATTTCAGATTTTTCCAAAGACTGGAAAGGGGTTAACTGATACGCGCAACCTTGTAACTTCGCAGTGTAATTTAAAATATCAAGCTAGCGCGATTTCGCGCGAAACTTTTTTGAGAACCCTAGGATGTTGGGAAGTTCCATTCCCCAGGAATTCGGGCCATTCCGAAGCCGGTAGCAATTTTTTGCCGAACGGGCTTTTAAGCGCTCGATCCGGACACCGGTTCGGGATTTTTTGACGAAAAATCCGTAAAATGCTTTTTAGATCAAGGATGAACTCAGCAACCTTAGAATAGCATCTTAAAGCACTTTTGAGATTTTTCCTGATGCCAGGGGCATTTTGATAATTTGTCGCCCGAGAGGGGTATTTTTGTAATTTTACGCTGTCAACTTTTTCGAACGTCTTTTCAGTCCGTAAATGTAAGCAAACCCTAGCGAAGATGGGAAGTTCCATGCCCCAGGAATTCGGGCCATTCCGAAGCCGGTAGCAATTTTTTGCCGAACGGGCTTTTAAGCGCTCGATCCGGACACCGGTTCGGGATTTTTTGACGAAAAATCCCTAAAATGCTTTCTAGATCAAGGATGAACTCAGAAACCTTAGAATAGCATCTTAAAGCACTTTTGAGATTTTTCCCGATGCCAGGGGCATTTTGGTAATTCGCCGCCCGAGAGGGGTATTTTCGTAATTTTACGCTGTCAACTTTTTCGAACGTCTTTTCAGTCCGTAAATGTAAGCAAACCCTAGCGAAGGCGGCTAGTTCCATTCCCCACGAATTCGGGCCATTCCGAAGCCGGTAGCAATTTTTTGCCGAACGGGCTTTTAAGCGCTCGATCCGGACACCGGTTCGGGAATTTTTGACGAAAAATCCCTAAAATGCTTTTTAGATCAAGGATGAACTCAGCAACCTTAGAATAGCATCTTAAAGCACTTTTGAGATTTTTCCTGATGCCAGGGGCATTTTGGTAATTCGCCGCCCGAGAGGGGTATTTTCGTAATTTTACGCTATCAACTTTTTCGAACATCTTTTCAGTCCGTAAATGTAAGCAAACCCTAGCGAAGGCGGCTAGTTACATTCCCCACAAAGTGTGGCCATTCCGAAGCCGGTAGCAATTTTTTGCCGAACGGGCTTTTAAGCGCTCGATCCGGACACCGGTTCGGGATTTTTTGACGAAAAATCCCTAAAATGCTTTCTAGATCAAGGATGAACTCAACAACCTTAGAATAGCATCTTAAAGCACTTTTGAGATTTTTCCCGATGCCAGGGGCATTTTGGTAATTCGCCGCCCGAGAGGGGTATTTTCGTAATTTTATGCTGTCAACTTTTTCGAACGTCTTTTCAGTCCGTAAATGTAAGCAAACCCTAGCGAAGGCGGCTAGTTCCATTCCCCACGAATTTGGGCTATTCCGAAGCCGGTAGCAATTTTTTTGCCGAACGGGCTTTTAAGCGCTCGATCCGGACACCGGTTCGGGATTTTTTGACGAAAAATTCCTAAAATGCTTTCTAGATCAAGGATGAACTCAGCAACCTTAGAATAGCATCTTAAAGCACTTTTGAGATTTTTCCCGATGCCAGGGGCATTTTGGTAATTCGCCGCCCGAGAGGGGTATTTTCGTAATTTTACGCTGTCAACTTTTTCGAACGTCTTTCCAGTCCGTAAATGTAAGCAGACCCTAGCGAAAGCGGCTAGGGTTATTAAGCGTTCGGAGTGGTGGGAAGTGAGGAATGATTTTCATACATTAAAGTAATGATTTAATGACTATTGCTATTGCGTTGGTAAGCTAGGTTAACGATTCAGTTACAGTTTTGGAATGTAAATATTATGGACGCTAAGTTAGTTTACGATTATATTTTGTTCTTACAGATATGGATTTCAACCCTGGACCTCATGATACATCAATCCTATACGATGACGATGACCACGTCGCGAGGCACGTATTTGACGGTGTCGATAGGGGTGTTTTGGAAACATTTCAAAGCACAAGTCACCTCGACGAGTGGGTACTGAACGAGGAACAAATAGAACTACTACACAATCAAAATTTGACGGTGTTCACCGATTGCGGGATTTGGTCTCGGCACGACGATTGCCTTATATCCGCTCTAGTTGAACGATGGAGGGGCGAGACGAACTCATTTCACTTCCGGTTTGGTGAAATGACTATTACATTAGAGGACGTTGGATTTATACTTGGAATCCCATGTCACGGTAGACCCATTACTTCGAGTAAAACGTCTGCATCCATAGCGAAGATGGCTAGGCAGTATTTTCCGGAAATTCCGAGGGAAGCTCTTACAACCAACGGCATAAAACTTAAATGGCTGAGAGAGCAGTACGGCGAGCTACCGGATGAATACACTCCTCATGATTTTTCGGTGTATACGAAGGCATTCCTTTTGTATATTATTGGATCTATATTACTTCCGACGCAAAAAAAAAAAAACACGGTGCATCCGAAGTATTTGGTGTTCTTGGAGGATCTTGAGGAGGTATACTCGTATTCGTGGGGTTCAGCTGTCCTTGCGCACCTATATCGAGCATTGCACAAAGCTACGAGAAAGGGTGCCAAGTCCATTGCCGCCTGCATCACTCTGTTACAGGTTTGAGCATTTATATTCTTCGTTGACGTGTCAATATATTCGTGATTAATAACTAATTCCATATTATGTTTGCATTCACAGGTTTGGTCTTACGAGAGGCTACCCACGGGTCGTCCACAGCCCGTAGCTGATTCCGATGAGACGTGGCCTAGGGTGTGGGCCTGGGGGCCTAGGCCCAAACGGAGTAGACGGGTAGACCCTCACCACAATCTAATGTTCTATCGGGGGGAACTAGATATGATGGATGCATCCCAGGTGACGTGGCAGCCATATGGGAAGGTGATGCATCGGTTGGATGAGACGTGTTGGCAACTGCCGGTGTCGTACGTGCTGGCAGGTTTGTGTCGGAGGCTACTTATTCATTTCGAAGGCTGTGAGTTTCAGTTGACCTATCGAGCTATGAAACAAGCTGGCTGTCTACAAGGAATACCAAAACCCGCTGTAGACATGCGGCCATACAGGAGCGGTCGAGGTCCGAATTTTGAGGTGCCTGATGCCTTGAATTTGCTGAGCGACGAGGTGCAACAGTGGAATACTTGGCAAGAAACGTATGGTAGCCTTGTATCGCTCAAGGACGACGGCACCAGTACTGAGGATTACCTGCAATGGTTTCTCAAGGTGACGCGCACGAGGGTGAATCGCCCTTCCCAAGTGAGGAAGACATCGTACGCACCACGTGAGGCTTCCATATGAGGCTTCCATGTAAGTTTTATTTAAGTTTTCTTTACAAGCTTTTTAGGAGGCTTCGGTCTCCATGAGCTCTCTTTATAAGCTAACTGAAGGCTTTCATGTACACGAGATAAGTCCTCCACAAGGCTTCTAAATATACTCTCTATGCAGGCTCTTTCATAAGCCATCCAGAAGGCTTCCATATACAGGGGTTTTCCTTATAGACCTCCAGAAGGCCTTCGTATATGCTTTCCCCTAGATCTTGTTATATGCCCTCCAAAAAGGTTCCATATATGCTATTTGTAATTTTTCTTTAGAAGCCCACCAGAAGGCTTTAATATATGATATTAGTAAGCTCACTCTACAAGCCCACCGGGAGGCTTCATATACTCTCTTAGTGAGCCCTCTTTGAAACAAAAATATGAGAATTATGATTCTGCAAGTCGATTGAACGTTACATCTATGATAAGACATGCGTATAAGTTGATAAATTTAGAGTCAAAGGTTTTTTTGTCTAAAAAGCGGACATAATGTCTACTTTTTGATAACTCCAAATTAACGGCCCATACAATATAATTTCATCCCATAAAATATTATAGAGAAAGTTTATTTCCTTTTTTTCACAGGTTATGTATCTTTACTACAATTGTTTTTCTTTTTTGAATAAAGAGTATTTCCATAGACATCAACCTATGGAATGCATATCTATAGTAGTGGATTGTCGGAGGGGCTAAAGTTTTGGTGTCTTTCACTTCGGTATACTTTCCCATGTAGATGCTGACAAAATTTTTTGGAAGTTCATCTTCTCTTTTTTTTTTTGGTAAGAAGGTTAAAGTATATTAGAATCAAGAAATTACAACCATGTTTCTAACTTCGTCCACGTTTACAAATAAACTGGATGAAGGTGGAACAAAACCAAAAAGATTGTAAACAAAGGCATTAGCTGCTAAATTATGGGGTGAAATGTTCGCCTCACGAGGTGTGTACACTCCCAACATGAGATTTTCTTCAAAAGAGCCTGTATATCTTGGATAGCATTCCTGCATCTCCAACTTGGACTTAACGTTGGGTCTTTGATAAACTTTATAATACTTTCAGCATCCCCTTCCAAAATGACATAATCCATTTTTTCCCTAAACTTTGGGACATTATCTATCCTTAATTCATTATTATCTCTAAAAATACATAAGAGATGCACCAGATTTCGAGAATTGTCTCCCATATTCATCTTAATCAAGGATATTTGAATGTATCAAGGATCTATCACAAGATATTTCTAAGTCTTTTAACCAAATTCAATCTCTTAACTGGACCTAGGTTAAACCTAACTAAATGGATGGTTTAACCAACTAGACTGGACTACATATTCGGCTGAAGTATATAGATTAGGCTTATTACGTTATTAGTCCTAAACCCATACTAGTAATAAACTTATTCAATAATAAAGCAATAAGACAAATAAGAAGATAAAATAAAACTAAAAAATTGAGGTGTCTATTGTAATGCCCCGAACCTTGAAAAAAATTTATAGCGCATCATTTTATTTCTTTAGCGACGGTTTTTATAAGTAAAATTTGACATTGATTAAATGAGAGAAATAATGGACAACCTTTAGCGACAATTTGTATATGCAATTTGTAACGTCGATTTACATAAACGATATTTTTATCAGCAGTATTTAGCAATAATTTTAGGAACCATAAGTTATAACTTAATAAAAGCAATTATAGGTGATATTGATTGAGGCTTTTAGTGACGATTAGCGTAAACAATATATTTTTTGAAATCTTTAGCGACGATTAGTGTTTGTTAATTTCTTTTAACTTAATTGGGATATTGAATAGGTGAAAATTTTCATATTTGATTTCTTTTGTCAACTCTTTAAATTTAGAAGGTCATTTAGTGAGGGAACAGGGGTGGGGAAGTGAAGGAAAATTGACGTGTGTTATATGAAATTTTGGCTATAAGTAGTTAGACAGAGAATTAGAGGAAGAGAAGGAGTAAATGGGGGAAATTGATTCGGTTTAAAAGAAAGAAAGGAATCATAAGAGAGAGAAATCAGGGAGAAATGGGTGCAATAACCCATTTACGGTTACACGCCAGAGAGAGAGTGTACAGAGAAGGTGTGTGGGTTCGTGAGAGCTAATAGAGCCACACGAAGAGAAATATTGTACACAGAAAGAGGAAGAGAGAAAAGGACGGCATATTGGAATTTCCGGCGAGGTGGTTCAATTTTTTGGTAAGTCGTCAACCTTTCTTCTCGATTTATTTCAGAGAATTTAGTATTGCGTCTATGCGGGGCTGAGGTTTGCGTGAGTTTGGATGTGTGCACTGTGAGAGTGGGTTAGTAATCTGTAGGTGAGTATGTGAAAGGAGCAGGAAAAGAGAAGAGGCAGTGCGTGTATTTGTGTGTGTTTTCTGTATAGTTGTATGTGTGTAGATGAAAGGGGAAGGGAAGAAACTGCCGTCAGGCAGCGTGTGTGCGTGTGTTTAGGGTTCGTTTATGCTGTATGTGTCACAGCCGAGTTTGGGGCTGTGAAAGAGGGGATGTGGCTGCTGGGTATCTACTGATGAGGGTGTGAATGGGTGTGGAAGATAGGGGCGCTGCCCAAGCAGCGTGATGGTGCATTAGGTATTTTCTTGTGCCGTGAATATGCGGTTGAGGCAGCGTTGAGGCAGGCCTGTACGTGCGCGCGAACTCTTTGGGGAGACAGCCACGGCTGTCCAGTGAGGGTGTGTTGTGGGTTATCAGTGAGTGAAGGGTGCATAACGAAGGGGCTGTGAACGGTGGAGCATGCGTGCGGGTGTGCGTACCCGGTGTGGCCGTGGAGTTGCAGCTGAGTCGTGAGTTGTGGGTTGTTGTGAGTGTGAGTAAACTGCGGTGCGTGTGTTTTTTTTTGGTCTGACCACCCGGTATCCGGACACTACATTGGGAGCCGACTAATCCGAGTTTGGGCCGGGTGGGACCACATGGGTGGTAAAGCTCTCCCTACCAAGTTTTTAACGCAGCTGCATTCCCAGGGCTCGAACTCGAGACCTCTGGTTAAGCTAGGACAACCCCCTACCAGCTGACCTACGCGCTTGGTGGTCTGCGGTGCGTGTGTACCCGACAACGAAGAGTAGACGTTAATGCAAGTGTGTATATAGAGGGTTAATTTTACGCTACACCCCGTACTTAGGGGTCAGTTGCACCCAGCACCTTATGGTTCTAATTTTGGCACCCAGCACCAAAATTTTAAAAATCTTGGCACCCAGCACCAGATGACGGTCAAGAAGCACTTTGACCACACGCACATTCCATCCCATCGACCCACCACCACCACCACCATTTGCCTAAATCTGACTCCGATGGCAGAGACCCACCACCTCCATCGCCAGTACAGGAGGAGGAGACCGTGAAAGAAGGCCTCCCGGAAACCCCCACCCCAAAATCACCAACACCCGCAGCAGCAGACAGCACCAAACGACCCAGAGTCCAAGAACCCAAGGTTGAATCACTGGCTCCGCCAAATCCGACGGACGAGATCGTCTCTGAGGTCTCCGAGATCTGCAGCTTCTCGACTACGACGGTGACCGAGGTGAGGGACGACAACGGCGGAGAAGTAACCCAAAGGGTCCGTAAGTCTCCCGCGAAGATCCCGAGAAAACGGTCGTACTTCGGCGAACTCACCAAAACGACAGAGAGGGGCGCCCGGTCTCTGGTCAGAAGGTCGGCTCCATCGCCAGTCCCGGCGAGGACAGTGACGGGTCAGCGATGGAATGCGGGGCCGGCTAATGGCATCCGGCGGGATCCCGGCGAAAGATGAATCCAGGTAACGGTACTGCGATAAGCTCCGTTCGCTCCGGTAGATCTGGTGGTTGGATTAGTGGCTGCTCTGACGGCACAGTGGCAGATATGGTGGTTACAAAATATGGCGTCGGCGTCAACGGCACAGTGGCACGGCAGCATGACACCGTCCTTGGTGGTCGATTGGCTGTTGGTGCCCCTCGCCGGTGGCTATATGAACCTCCATTGCTCCATTTCGTTTCTCTTCTGCTTCATTTCTTTTTAGCTGTCAGAGAGCTGGTGACGTGGAGAGCCCAATTGGGCCATGTGTAGCTGATTGCATGACATGTATGCTTTAAGGGGCAATAAGACTATTTTGCCCCTGAAAAACTAACAGACATGTGGTCAAAGTGCCTCTTGACCGTCATCTAGTGCTGGGTGCCAAGATTTTTAAAATTTTGGTGCTGGGTGCCAAAATTAAAATCATAAGGTGCTGGGTGCAACTGACCCCTAAGTACGGGGTGTAGCGTAAAATTAACCCGTATATAGATCAGTGTATGTGAGTGTTAGTGTGTGCGTGAGAGAGTGCTGTGAGGTGTGTGTTGTGTATGTGATTATGTGAAAACAGGAATGCACCACTGCCGTGAGGCAGTGGGTGCAATGGCTAGAACTGATTTGTCCATGCACGTGTGAATATTGTATGTTGTGGGTGCTGTGCATGAGTAGAGAAGAGGGGGAGGCTGCCATGGGTGTAGTGTTTTGTGGTGTTTGTGAGAAGAAAAGAGAAAGGTAGTGTAGCAGGTATGTGAATGTGAGTCTAGTGTGTGCGGTAGTGTGTATATGTATGTGCAGAAGGTGTGCGTGAATATATATATATATATGTGTGTGTGTGTGTGTGTGTGTGTGTGTGGAAAGAATATACGTGGGTATTTGTTTTTGAGGTAATGGAGGGAATGTGGGTGTGGAATGCGAGTGTGTGTGTATGAGTGATGTAGGCATGCATGTGTGTATGAGTTTGTGAATAACTGAGTGTGTGATTTTGCTGGATACTTGAGAATGTGTGAGTGTGTGTTTGGGTGGGTAATATAGTATAATTAGTGTGTGCTTTGTATATGGGTGTAGGTGTGACAACTGTGAGTATGTGGGGTTCGTGGGGCTGTGAGTAGAGATGTCAAAGGGCCGGGCTTGGGCCGGCCCAGCCCAAGCCCATCGGGCCTGCTGTCGGGCCGGGCCAGTGGGGCTGCCAACCGGGCCGGGCCGGGCCGGGCCTGCCGAAGGGAAACCTAGGCCCAGTCCAGGCCCTGGCCCTAGGCCCAATATCTAGGGCCGGGCTTGGGCCGGGCCCAAATTTTTTTTTTCTTCTTGTTATTCAATTTTAAATTCCATCTCTAGCCTCTAGGCAATATTCACAATTTAACGAACCTAATCTTTATCCTTTTATTTCATTATAAGTAATATACATATGTATGTATGTATATAATAATAATATTTGTTAGCCATTATATTTTTTATTATATGTTAAACATTTTCATACTCTTCTTGGTGAGCTTTATTAATAAAATCTTAACACATAACAATTTATATAGAAAAATAATAAATGTGTTCATAGGCCCTCCTCCTTTTATCCGGGCTTGGGACCGGCTGCTTGTAAACAAACAGGCGAAGTTACCTATTTTTTTATATATACGAAAAAATATATATCTTGCTTGTAAAAAATTATTTTATATATATGGAAAAAAAGTATATTTTGTGAAAAAATTTATTCTTAAAACTTTAACAATCAAAATAATAATGCATGTCTATCCAAAATATCAGCAATCAAAGATCAAGAAATCTGCAACGTCAACCAAAAGGATCAAAGAGGAAAATAAAAACAAATTACCTAATCATCCGGAAGTATTTCAATATCCGAGTCACTGCTCTTCCTATCATCAATCGGTTTATCTTGCTCGCGGTAATTCGCATCAAGATAATCCTTCCAACATACACATAGCTCGAGCGACTCGGGGTTAAGACGACTCCTCCTGTCATCCAAAACCTTCCCAATTGCTGAAAATGCCGACTCTGAAGCAACCGTGGAGGCTTGCACTGGCAGTACATCCCGTGCAATTTGGGATAAAGTTTTATACATGTTTTGATTTTGTTTCCAAAAATTTAACAAATTAAAATTAACTTGTTCTTGCCTTGATAAATCAGAATAATGATAAGTATTTGAATATACACCAATCTCATTAAAAGAGGAAAAATTATACGAACCTCCCGAATTAGAAGTACCTTCACCTGGTAGTTGTCTTGCTACTAGATGTTCAAAGCCTTGAAGGTATGGCGCATAATACCTCTCAGCAGTGGATGATGATGTAGCTCGCCCGCGCACGTCAGCAGAATTACGATAGAGGTTGAACAAGTCCTCAAACCTCTTGCTCACTTTTGCTGTGAGCAAGGTTGTGTCCTCTGCTGTGTAGTGCATTAATTTCGATATCTCTTGTATCGAGGCGTTCACGCCATGCAACTTTAACCTAGGATCTAAACAAGTAGCCACAGTAAAAATAGCAGGCAGTTTACTCCAATATTTATTAAATTTTTGATCCATCACTTGTACTATTTCCCTAAAGGGTCCTATATATCTCCATTTTGTTAACATTGTAGCCATCTTCAGAATTTCTATTACAGCGAGAGGAGAGGTGGGATAGTACGTACCAGACAATAAATTGGTAGACGTGTAGAATACCTCCAAAAATTCTGCTAGGTATGTGGCCATCTGCCATTCCTCTTGAGTTGGCAAGCCGGCTGGGAACTGGGTTAGTAGAAAATGCGTGTAGACTTCTCGGTATGCCAGAATGTGTAAAAGCATGTGGTATGTAGAGTTCCACCTGTGGACCACATCTGTAACTGCTCTCCTGCGAGGCATATTATATTGAACACACAACGTTTTAAATTGTTGTGTTCTCAAACTCGAGCCATTAACATACGCTGTCATACCCCTCAGTTTGAGCAGAATATCTCCTGCAGCAGTTAAACCATCTTGAACAATTAAATTAATAATGTGACAAACACAACGAACATGAAATACTTCACCATGAAGTACAGGTTGAAGCGTCTCCTTTAAGCGTTTCCTTTAAAACTAACACTCATAATCTTATCCTTAATTTTAAATGTGTTGCATGCTTTTAATATAAGAGTAGCAATGTTCATTCCATCGTGCGGATAAGAGAAGTGCTCGAAAGCGATGATTCTCTTGTGCATAACCCAATCTGCATCAATCCAATGAGCGGTCACACAAGAATAACTAACAAAAGTATAAGGAGATTGCCAAATATCAGAAGTAAGACTAACTTTACCGTCAAATTTATCGAAATAATCGATAAGGCGTGCTTTAGCAGCCTTGTACTGTCGGAGTGCATCGGATCTAGTTGTGTTTCTAGTAACCTTTTTGTACAAAGGTTGGACATATGTGTTCATATATCTAGAGTACTTAGGATTATCGGCAAAAGAAAAAGGTTGTTCATCATGAATAACAAATTCAGCGAGACCGTCTCTTTGCTCTCGCTGATTATAAACAAATAACTTACCGTCAAAAGATAACTGCGTTTGGGTAGGTTCGACGTGGCCTTGTCGAGGTGCACACTGAGGGTAATGCCTGTTAAGATGTCCATTACCACTACCAGTCGAAAATAATTTAAGACAGTACTTACATCGAGCTTTTCGGGTGTCGTCCACCGTAACTACGTCGAAATGATTCCAACACTCGGCTTTCTTCTTTTTCCCCTTCTGGACTTCTGGCACGTTATCGGAGGCATTGCTCGGCCCTTCTTCATCATGACCAGGCATAGGGTTGAGATTATGCCACTGAGTAGTAGCTTCGCCAACCGAGCTGCGTCCTTGACTATAATGCGGGGGGTCTTCATCAGGCGTGTATTCAAAATCTGGAATGTTTTGATTGAACTCCCAATTGGCTTGAGTATCTATCATAGAGCCTGTACTCATTCGTCCACGAACGAATGGTTGTGTTGGTGCTTGGATTGGTGTTTGTGATGGCCGTGGCGCTGGCGCTTCTGCTGGTGGTGGTGCTTGCGATGATGATGATTTCTTTCGTGATGACGTTACACGCCTCATTTTCTTCAATATTCCAGCCATATTTCACGCTAAAATTTGTAAGAGTAACTAAATACACAAGTATAAGAGTAGTAATAAGAAATAACAATTAAAAGAATGAACGAGTAACAAATATTAGAGAGTTAGTAATTAAAAAGAATTTAGCAAGACTAGTAATTAAGAAACAAGAGTACTAATTAGTAAATACTAGTAGTAATTAAAAGAATGAACGAGTAACAAATATTAGAGAGTTAGTAATTAAAAAGAATTTAGCAAGACTAGTAATTAATAAACAAGAGTACTAATTAGTAAATACTAGTAGTAATTAGCAAGAGTAGTAATTGGAGAGGAAAATAGTAGCAAAGCTTGTTGTGAGAATAAGAAGAGAGTAAGAAGATTGGTGTGAAAAATTAGAGAGAAATGGTGTGAATTTATAGATTTTAGAAACTTCACAAAAGACCAAAATACCCCTACAAACTATCCGTTTATAGTTGTTGGGGAGGGTAAGAGTGTAAAGGAGTTGAAAAATATAGGTTAGACTAAAATACCCCCCAAACTAGCCGTTATATAGCTGTTGGGGGGGTAAAAGTGGAAGTTTGGAAAAGGGGGAGAAGAAAGGGGGGGAAAAGCAAAAGATTCAAAAAAGGTGGGGCCAAAACCGGGCCAAACCCGGGCCGCAG
Organism: Escallonia rubra; assembly: GCA_033065855.1. NCBI lineage: Eukaryota > Viridiplantae > Streptophyta > Magnoliopsida > Escalloniales > Escalloniaceae > Escallonia > Escallonia rubra. Next base: position 24,311 of record JAVXUO010000624.1, read on the forward strand.
ACCGGGCCAAAACCGGGCCGGGCCGTTTTCCAGATTCTTCAGGCCTGGTCCAGGCCCAGGCCCCAGGCCCTATGTGTGCGGGCCTCTACTGTTCATCAACGGGGCCGGGCCAACCCGGGCCAGAACCGGGCCGGGTCGGGCCAGCCCGCGGGCCGCCCGGCCCGTTTGACACCTCTAGCTGTGAGTGTACTATAGTCTGTGAGTGCACAAGAACAAGGAAGAAGAAAAGAAGTGGGTACCTGTGCAAGCACGGGTTTATTCTTGATTAGGGTTAGACACGACGTGAGCATTGAATACTATACGGTGATCGTTAGAATATGAAATTTAACAGGATTGTACGTTAGGTCATATTAGAATTTACGGCAAATATTCATAATTGTTTGAAATCACATGTATTTTTAGTATTTTCTGTAGTTTCAAATTCGTAAAAATTCTTTTGGAGCCTTTAAACCCTGAAAATGCTATGGGAAAAATTATAGTAATGTATTTATGGTATAAATAAGACTATGTTTGAATAAGATGATTTTTGGAGTTGATTTTCTATGGTTTCCATATTGCATTGGCTTTAGCAAAATGTATAATTTAAAAATAGTTTTAATGCCTTTTTATTTCTGATTTAAATTTCTATAATTTTTATACATATTTTAAATCTGTTACAAAAATTATGGGACTTTATTTTCATCTAGAAGCAATTTTGGCAATTTACGGGTTTTAATTCCATTTAAAGAAATTATTTAATTCAAAAATATTCAAAAATTTCTGAAAATTCATATTTGGACTTTTTATAATGTTTTAAGTTATTAAAGTGTTTTATTGTAAATTATAATGAATTTAGAATAATGTTGCGCATTAAGAGTGTACGGAATTTTCGGGGTAGGTTGGCCGTGTGGAAAATCGCTCCGAATTTCATCATTTTCGGGTAGAGAAATGGGTACGCTGTGGATAGTTATATTAAGATTTTAATATAATAGTATGAATAGTGTTCTGATAAATGACTTTGCCAACCTAGGTTAACTTCGAGGATTTGATCGAAAGCGTTTTTAGCTTCAGCGCTTGGATCGAGGTAAGGGATTTCTATCTGAAACCCATTTTCATCCATTTGTCCTCGTGAATATTTTTCTAAATTATTACCAAATTTTCTTGAACTCTGTTATAATTGTTATGAATTACATCGTTTGCCTTTAACACCCTGTCTTGAGCTTTTCACGTTTATTGAAAATCTCATTCGATGCTCAGTACTTATTTCTCTTTGAGTGTCGATTTATTCATTGTAATATCGCTTATTGCATTCTGCATATTGACATGAGTTATTGTATTGAGGAGTTATAAGGATGGTCTGTATCGGGGGCGTTATAAGGATGGTTTGTTATTATCGGGAGATGCTAGTACCTATAGGGTCTAGCTAGTATTCATATGCATATGTAACTACAGTGTTATTGAGCATCGCCTTTGCGGCTTTGCTAAATGATTACCCTGCACTACCTGTGTGGCTTTGCATATCACTCATGTTCAATATCATCTGTATTGTTTCAGTGTAATTGAAAGTGTATCTATCGATTTTTGATTTTGAGAAATTGAGATAAATTTGTCCATATTGCCATTGATATAATTTTTTTCCAAATCGTTTGTATTCTCTACTGAATTTTGAGCGACTTACTGAGCTCTCGAAAGCTCACTCCCTTTTTATGTTCCCTTCTGCAGGTATTTACCATCAATAGATTATTGGATTGGTTAGAGCCGGATAATGGAGTTGTTTAGTTTTTTTTTTTATTATTCTAGCTGTTCTTAAACCCCTGTGAGGGAATAAGTGTCTAACTCACTAAATTGAGTACTTTAATCTAGTCTTTGCACTCTGATATATGTATTGGGGTTTTGCTTATCGAATTGAGGTGATTGAATGATTAAGTATCAATCGAGTGAGTGTTAAGATTTTGGAAATTCCGGGATGTTACAATTGGTATCAGAGCTTAGGTATGTGATTCTGTAGACTCCTAAGCTTTAGAAAGTTTGTGATTGAGATGAGATTTTGAGCAGGTGTATTAGGTTTTGACAAGTTATTTTATGTTCTAATAAAAGACTGACATTTTGGAAGTAGATTGAGATTTGGGCTGATACACAATAGTGGAATGCATGATATTTCCCTCTAGAATCCATAGGTTTAACCAAAGAGGATGCTTGAAATATAAGGTTATGATCTTTTGATATCATTGAGTAGCTCTCGAGATATAAGTGATGCATAACTTAAGGACTTAAATTTGGTGGATGCGCAATATATGTGTGAAGAATTTGTTTTTGGTATTTTTAAGGTAATACTTTTTCTCTATGATGAATTTAATAATAGTTTGAACTAGTTACTTTTGAGGCATTAGAGTGTGCAGTAGAAGCATGGCGGTTATAGTTTCGGTCTTTGCTGTGAGGTATAAGTGCTCATCGAAATTAGTTAACCATATTGTCTAAGTCAAAGTGGTATGGTTTGAAGGTTATTCGATGGTACTAGTTTTGGTGTCACACAAATAAATAATGATGGAAAATATATGTATCTTTAGGAGATCTCGTGATTTTGATTGGTAAACTTCATAGATATTGCATCACTACAATTTTAATTGGGCCTCAGACATTAAATTTGTGGTCTTGGTAGTTAATAGAATACAGATAAGTAAATAAGGCTTGATACTGTTTTGAGTAACCATGTTTTTAAGATACTAATATGTTTGTGGGTGTGCGACTCTGGAATTTGATGTTGGCAATTTGAGCAGATATTATTATGTTGTTCTCAACCTACTTTGGTCGCACCCTATAGGCCCACTGGGGGTCCCAATTCTCATGACACGTCGGCACATTCCACGGTCAACTTTTCAATGCTCACAGGCCGGTCAAAGCGTCACATAATCAAATCACGTGCATTTTCCCTTTGTGAAGCAACCTTGGCGTGCCTTCCCCCTTAAGGGGGTCGGCCACCTTGGGGGGGTCGGCCACCTACCTTCACGACCGACGACCGTTGCTCACGGTCGTGCGCCGTAGTCTCACCGTCTTTCGCCGCCGCGCTCTATCGTCGCGACGACCGTCGCTTGCCGCCGTGCGCCGTCCTTACAAAGCTGGCCGTCCCCCGCACCACGTCTCTGCGACGCCCGTCGTCGTCCACTCATCGACTCTAAGACACCCATCACCTGTGGTCGCGCACCATTGCCCCAAAGCCCGTCGTCGCTCGCGTGCCTGCCTCACGGCAATCTTCGTCGTCACTTGTACGCCGGCTTCACTGCGCCCGTCGCCGTCGCCCGCGCGCCGACTCCACGGCGCCCGCGGCCCGCGCCCATGCGTCACGCCACTGATACAGTCACTCCCCCGGCTCTATGTCACACTACCACGCTCTTTGCAACGGTCCAACCTATCACCACACCATGCGCACCTTGCCTTGGTCGTGGAACATGCTTCGACCCACTCCCCGGAGTGTGCAGCATCCCGTAGGGATAGGCGACTCCTCCGGGACACTATCTCTGCCAGGGATCTTTTCAACTCTCCTTCTGCCAGGTAGACGGCTCCTTCGGGATGCTACCTTGGCTCGTTAGGTAGACGGCTCCTCCGGGATGCTACCTTGACGCACTCCGAGTGCTCTGGCACAAGGACTCACCTGTGGGGATAGGCGACTCCTCCGGGACACTATCTCTGCCAGGGATCTTTTCAACTCCCCTTTGGCCTGGTAGACAGCTCCTCCGAGATGCTACCTCGGCCCGTCAAGTAGACGGCTCCTCCGGGATGCTACCTTTGACACGCTCCGAGTGTTCCGACATAAGGACTCACCCGCGGGGATAGGCGACTCCTCTGGGACATTATCTCCTCCAGGGAGCTTTTCAACTCCCCTTCCGCCAGGTAGACGGCTCCTCCGGGATGCTACCTTGACGCGCTCCGAGTGCTCCGGCACAAGGACTCACCCGCGAGGATAAGCAATTCCTCCGGGACACTATCTTCGCCAGAGAGCTTTTCAACTCCCATACCGCCAGGTAGACGGCTCCTCCGAGATGCTACCTTGACGCGCTCTGAGTGCTCCGGCACAAGGACTCACAAGCGGGATAGGGGACCCCTCTGGGACACTATCTTCGACAGGGTGTCTTCGTTACTGGCCTACGTGCTCCGGCACTGGGGGCTTGCGTCGGCACCCCTATGGACTATGATACCCCCTCACTCCGAGACGGGAGCAGGTCTTCGAAGGGCATCACGCCTAGTCCGCCTAGCAGTTGGGCGTCGGGTCTTCCCCACCGCTGCCAGGCCTATGGGACTTTGTAAGGGCTTGGATTGGTGGCTAGACCAATGGGTGTTCTCTAGCAACACCGACGCTGTGGGAGCCAGTCTTTCGAGACAGACACAGCGACGTTGTGAGGAGCAGGCCAGGTGAATATGCGATCCGACAGTCTGTGGAGCACCGGTACCTGTGGACCCCTAGGTGATGTGTCACTCCAGGGGAGTGCCACGTGTCGTGTGATGACATCATTATCTCAACCTCTATAAATAGGGGTTTTGAGAATTCATTTGAAGAGAACTCTCTCATTCGACATTTTCACTTTCTCACTCTAGAATCCAAATCCTCTAAAATTTTAGAGAGAGAAACATACAAGACCTTGACTCTGGACCTAAGCATCAGACTGTGATTGTCGTCGTATATTCACCGTGTGCCATCGCCTTTGTAGCACTGCCACCTCCAGGCTCTGTTTGGGAAGCCCTTGGTCTCTGCCCTTGTTCCACCCTTGTTGTGTACCACTTCAACATACTTGGCATCTGACACAGACTGCATTCCTTGTGGCACCTCCACGTTGACTGCGAACCCACTTTCCTTGGCATCATTTTGGAGACCCTGCTAGGGAGGTGATCATCGTAGTGCAATTCATCCGTTGCCTGACACATCTAAGCAACCATGCCTCAGCAACGCAGGACTACCAGCCAAAGCCTCAACCCCACTATCCAGGAGGAGCATCACCTTGACGACCAGGAGGAGACCAGTGCTGCACGGCTCCAAGATCAAGCTTCCACCGCTGCACCCGATGTACAAGTGGTTGTCAGTGCAGCTATACAGCAGCTGACCCCAACTATTGCCAACCTACAAAACTCACAGACCGCTCTTATGACCGCCATCATCGAAATGCAAAAATCCATACAGTCGTTGGCTTCACAGTAAATCGTTCCACCGATCCAGCCTGCAGAACCTGGGCCGTTTCATGACACAGCCAAGGCCCCAGTGTCGTGACCACTGCTGCCTCGAACGTCTAGACCCTTGGCGGTAGGACTTGCTACATCTTCCCCACCTGTAGCTGACACACCGCATCTCGTGATGCCATCACACAGACCACAAACAGACTTTGGACCCGTGTTGCAATAGGTCCTCCATGTTGTTGCACCGCAACATGTACCAGCCCGAAACTCTTTCGAAACTCATGACTCCATTGAAACGGAGCCTAACCCCTACCCAACCGAGCAACATCAAACAACTGGTCAAGTTGTGGATACGTCTCGCCTACCCACCCGTGCCCCCGTACACTTGCCATTACCAACACCTGTCATATATCATCTTTCTGTTGCTCCTGCTCATCAAGTTGCCCCATCAGGGGGCTCGGGGGCTCGCAACGCCCCAGCTAGCCACCATCCCTTAGTTGTCCATGAAGAACCATCCCCCTACTACGTCTCCAAGTCAGACTTTGACGCCCTCCTCCACCGACTGTCACAGAATTTTGCACCTGACTAGCCCGACTGACAGGCCATGCGCTATATGCCACTGACATAACCATCACACCATACCCACTCAAATACAAGCAACCCACATTTGTGCTCTTTACCGGACGTGAGGGTAACGCCCGTGAGCACTTAACAAGATTCGTCGGCTCATTGGAGCAATATGGCCGGGGCGACACATTGAAGCTTCGGGAATTTCACAAGTCCCTGACTAGCCTTGCCTACTCTTGGTACCACTAGATCCCTGACGGCACTATCCACACTTGGTCTGACATGGTTCAGCTCTTCCTTGACAAGTTTCACTATGAGACGGAACATGTGACCATCGTTGACATTGCCAGAATCCGCCAAAACCCTGGGGAAGACCTCAATGCCTAAGTTACGTGATTTCATCACAAGTGCTTGGAGTGCACTGACTTTAGCAAGGATGAGACCCTTGTCCCCATTTGCATCAAGAACATGAAAGACACCTACATGGTCTTCCTTGAAAACCTTCAGCTTCGGTCTTCTTGGGGACATCTCAAGGAAGCTGCACGACGCACCTATGACTCGGTCGGCCTGTCAAAGACCCCAAAGCCCCAAACTCATATTACCCTGGCCGCGACGATAGAAGCAGCCAGTAACGACAACAACAACCGCAAGGGTCAGTCCCAAGGAAGGGATGGGCGCCCAGACAAGAGAAGGCAGCCGACGCCTGCCCCGGAATACCCGTGTGACTTCAAGACTGTCAGAGATCTCCTTGAGACATGGATCAACGACAATGCCATAACCCTGCCCAATGCCGACACTAAACCTACCCCGGAAGACTTAGCCTATCCCAACTACTGCCCCTATCATCGGAAGGTCGGTCACGACCTTAAGTGGTGTAGGGGACTCAAGTTAGCCTTCGCTGACAAGATTGCATCCGGCGAGCTCAAAATCTAAGTGCGGGACGTGTGACCCACCCGCCCAAGTCTTAGCCTGCCTAGTGCATTTTGCACATTTGTAATTTTTTCCTTCATTTCGCAAGTTTTTGTGTATTCAATCCCCATGTACCATGGCATGTCGCATACTGTTGTTATCAATGAAGTTGCATTTCCCACACTTAAAAAATTTTCAAGCTACATTGCTCTTGCACAAGTTTACTGATACCACCCTTGATGCCATCACACACTCCCTTGGGGGCGTCACCACTTCCCAATCCCTTCTACCTCACATTGCAGCGACTTGGTACCTGGTGCGCGGGTGGCTCGAGGCATGCTACTAAGTCTCGACACCAGCCGCCCTCTCTCTCATCTCAACCTCACATGGTTACGGTCGCGTCACCCCTCATCCATATTTTTGACACTTAGAAAAATTTCGTTTTTTTCTTCTTCGCGGCCGGTCATCGATGACCACCCTCAGTGCCCCCCGTGCGACGCCCTCATCCTCTTTCCAACCCTTAGAAAAATTTTCAACAAAAATTCCCCCCCTTCTATTCTATGCTCCTTTCAACACTTGAAAACATTTCTCAACACTTATAAGAAAAAAATTTCACAAATTTTCCCCCTTCGCCTTCCTCCCTCTCGCCCTGCCTGCTCGCGGTCGGGTCACCCCCCCTCATCCTCGTTCTATACTTAGAAAAAAATTTCATCAAAATTTTCACCCTCCAATGCTCTCTCCAACACTTAGAAATTTTCATCTTCCCTTTCACGTAAAAGTCTTTCTTCATCAATTTTTTTTCACACCTCTCATTCTCTTTATATACATCTTGAAAAGTTTCCTTGGGAGCCACGCAAAAAAAAAATATAAATATATATTTACCCCCACCCCACCCTGCGGCTGGGCAGGGGCAGCCCCTCCATGTGGGTCTCTCTCCCCCACTCTCTTCCCTCATTTAATTCCCTCTCCCCTTTTTCCCCACTCTCCCTTTTATCTCTCTTCCTTTTTCTTTCTACAATCACTCCCATCACTATCTCTTACACTTTCTTACACATTCTCTCTCTTCCTCATTAAACTCACCCATTCACTCATCCCTTTCACTCATGGGTTTCTCCCTTTCCCCTCATTTTCTTTCCTTTCCACTCATCATTACTCTTTCCCCCCCTCTCTCTCTAACATTAATTCCCTTTCACATACTCCATCAATTCCCCTCACCCAAGACCCTCCCTTTTTTTCCATACATGGCCGACCCCCTCCCTTTCTCTCCCTCATTTAATTCTAACAAGTATCTTCTCTCTCTCTCTCCCTCTTATTTTTTATTACTTTCTTCCTTCATAATAAAGACCCATCTCTTCCCCTCCCCCACCCCCATGGCCGACCCCCTTACCGACCCTCCTTTCTTTTCCCATTAATTCCTCTCCACGGTCCTCCCCCGGGGCATCATCCTCAGACCCTCACCATCCTCATCTGGATCCCTCTCCGAGCTCACATCAGCACTCCTCGACACTAACACCAGCATGTCAGTCTGTCTCGCAGCTGTCGCCGATATCAAGCTCAACACCTGGTCACATCAACCAGCAGACGTGTAGCCGACGGCTGTGCCAACCACTTCGCCTAACTAGCCCGCAGCCCCTCCCATCACTATGCATACACCATTGTCACTACCCATGCTACCGCTGTCCCCGACCGCCTCCACTCTGTCAACGGTGCCGACCACTCACAGACTCTGTCATACCATATGTACCCAAACGCGGTCGTCAAAAAATTATCTGCAGGCTTCCCGCCATCAACAGCCACCACCGGAAGATAACCCGCAAAATAGGCCACCAACAATACAACGTGCGCCAGCACCAAGTCCCCCTCCTGGTCAAGTCTATCGTCATCTCATGTCCATGTAATCAGGGGGGTACTCCATATGACGCATGCATATCTCTGTACGGCTGCGCCAAGCATGCCTCCAGCGAATCTATCAAATGTGACAACGGACAATTCGGCCTCTTGATGCCTGCCTATGCAAATGCCTGTGACCAGCTGCACCACAACGCCACCTCCCGCGACCTGCCTTCATGTGTCACCGTCCTCATCCTTGGTACCGAATGCTCGAGCGGATATTCTGAAGGCCGATAGTCTGGAAAGCACTCGTACAAATATCTCTGCAGGAACATCCAGTCCACGTATGTCACCACCTGATACTGCCCGTGCGACCGCTTCACATCATTCACAAACTGATCCAGCCGTGAATACATGGTGCCAAGATACACGGGAGCCAGCCCGACACGCTTCCCATGCGCCATCCGAATCGCCAGGGGAATCACCCTCGGAGAAATACCATCCTCTGGCGTCCCCTCAAACACAAATCTACAAACACACAGCAACTCATTATACATGGCATCAAATAACATATCACATATGCAAGCATACAATTAATTGACAGTACAATGCTCACCTCGATAAGAACATCGTCAAGAATGCCACCATCTCATACCGCTCATCCTTGTGATACGGCCCCATCACGAAATGGGCGGCATTGCCCAACCTCAGCCCCGACCTCGCCTGAGCCGTCCCATAGAACAATCAGAGCCACCCACCGTACGTCCCCTTTCGGTGCTGCCTCGTCCCCGACAAAATATCATGTAGCTGCATCTGCAACAACCGCTCTTCACCACTAAGCGGCGTCACATGCGCATCCAGCTCTCAATGCATCGGTAGCCCTGTCAACATCAGTACATCCAGCAGCGTCGGCCCAATCTCTCCAAACTCAGTCACAAAGGTATGTGACTGCGTGCTCCACCTCGACAGCAGAAGGGTTATCCCGGGCGTATCTCTATACAACTCCAGTCCCCTCCCGGTAATATCTATCGCCGACAGTAATCCCAACGTCTGCAATAGCGCCGACCATCACAGCGTCTCCACCATATGCTCGCACCAGAAGTCCCACCCAATCGGCATCGCACTATGGCCCTTGAAAACCACAGGCGACCAGGGTATATCCTCCCTCTCCACCAACAACCCCGCAACATATCTCGGCGACATCACGGGCGCCTCCTCCCAGCTCGAAGCCTGCACATATGGTGATGGTACCCGCAGCTCCTCTCCCATCGATGAACCACTCCACAAAACCGTGAAAGCACTATCGGCCACCCGGATGGCCAGCTCCTGGTCAGGTATGACCGATACTACTCCATTGACTCCCAGCAGCGTATTCATCTTGTCCAGATCTGGATCATATGTTCTCACCGACGCATCGTCAAAAGTCAATGGCACTTCTGTCTCCCCGCCTGGCACAGCTGTGGCCTCATCTGTCTGCAGCGCGGGCATCAGTTCCGTTGTTACGACCTGCGATGCGCTAGCTGCCGCACCTTGCAACTTCGCCCATATTTTCTGCTTCAACTTTTTCAAAACCGGCATCAGCTCGGTAGACGTGGCTCTAGCCCCGGCCCCTGGCCCCGTCAACCCCCCTACTGCCGCCGACCCCCCTTCCACCCTTCCTCTTCCCCCCGAGCCTGCAGCACCCGCCGATGTCCCCTGGCTGGCCGACCCCCCTGGGGTGGCCGACCCTCCCCGAGCGGCCGACCCCCCTCCCATTTCCTCCCTCTCTTCCCTTCCCCATCTTTCCCCGACGCTGGCCGACCCCCCAGGGGCGACCGACCCACTCCGTGAGGCCGACCCCCCTCCCCTGTCCCCTCTCTCCTCCCTCCTCCCTCCTTCCCCTTCCCCCTTCTTTCCCTCTCCCCACCAATGCCGACCCCATGGCCACGCCGCCCCTCTTCACCGGCCGAACCCTCGACCACTTGCTTTCCCTCTATTTTCTCTCATCTCTCTCTTGAATAAAGTTTACAAATGAGGGTTATTGCACAATTCCCCTCCCTCCTTCACTATTGGGGTGGGCCATCTTTCAATCTCAACCACCCATTCAAAATTCAAAACAAATATTTTTCCCGCCAAAACCCAACAGCTTTATTTTCAAACAGTTAAGCCTTTTCATGCTTAATTTCTTTTGGCGCGCTGTGTTTCCACTAAACAAAATCGTCACAACTTTTTTCCACATAATTCATAATTACCACTAGCCAAATTTGCATAACAAATTCTTATTTGCTATTTTACAAAGTGACGCGACCTGATCGCAAGTAACACCGTTTATACGTGCGACGCCCGCTCGAGCTGCCCCTCCGCGCACACCACACGCATGGGGCTTATGTTCCCAACCTTTTCGGATCGCACCCCAGGGCTCGTTAAGGGACCCATTTTGCGTGACACATCATCCATTCGCTAGTCAATTATTCAACGCCATCAGCCGGTCAAAGTATCTCCCTTCGAACATTCACAGACAATTAGGTTGTTTGTCGCTATCATTGCTTGGAAGAATGCAAATCCCCCGAGGGGGTCGGCCACTTCCCTAAGAAGGGTGTCGGCCACCTCCTTAAAGAAGGGGTCGACCACCTCCTTAAAGGGGGGGTCGGCCATCCTCTTTAAGGAGGCGTCGGCCACCCTCTTTAAGAGGGGGTCGGCCACCATCTTTAAGGAGGGGTCGGCCACCTCCTTAAAGAAGGGGTCATCCACCCTATTCAAAAGGGGGTCAGCCACCCTTGTCTTGGGGGGGGGGGAGGCTGCTGACCCCTTTGGCATCTCACTCAATGCACTCTCTACAGTGCTCACTCACCACCAGTGGTCGCATGACGCTCGTTGTCACCTGCGCGTCGTCGTCGCGACAACCGTCACTCGCGGCCATGCATTGTCATCTGGGTACCGTCTCCGCGACAACTATCACATGCGCGCTCTTTAACACTCGTCACCGGGCCCATGTGCCGTGCCACTTTCATGACGTGCCCTGGCACCAGGTATTGTCTCGCGACGGTAGCCGTCGCGCCCATGCACCACAATCGTGTTACATGTTTTCGGGGGACTCCGACACGAGGACCCCTCGTAGCGGAATGGACTCCTTACCCTAAAGTCACCGCCACCACGGGATGGGCTCATTACCTTAAAGCCATCGCCGTCGCAATCACGGGGGGCTCCTGCACGAGAACCCCTCACAACGGATGGACTCATTACCTTAAAGCCATCGTCGTCACAATCAGGGGGGGCTCCGGCACGAGGACCCCTCGTAGCAGGATGGACTCGTTACCACAAAGCTATCACCGCCTGGTTTGACTTGCGTGACTCTGAGCACTGAGCTGCGAGCATGTCCGTTCATGTTACCGTTGATCGTTGACACCACCAGGGAAATGACCCCCGGGTCACTCCGGGATGTGAGCATGTCCTTGGAAGGCATCGCGCCTAGTCTGCTTGACAGTTGGCTACAGGGGCAACCCTCACCGCTGTCAGGTTCTCTGCCCGTCTCTTGACGCACCTCATGGGATTCAGTAAGGGCTTGGACCGGTGGATGGGGCAACGGGCTTACTTTGATCATGCTACCGCGGTGTGGTCAGTCTTCTCAGACAGGCAAAGAGATGCTGAAAGGGCAGGGTAGCACGAATTTGGGGACCGGCAGTCCAACAGAGAATCGGTACTTCCCCCCCTGTGACGTGTCACTCCCTGGGGACGACACGTGTCGGCTGATGACACATGCACATCTTTGCCTATAAATAGTGGACTCTGGAGCTCATTAAAGGGACCTCTCTCTCATTTGACATTTTCACTTTCTCTCTCTAAAAACCTATTCTCTCTAAAATTCTAGTGAGAGAAACACATTTGGACTTCTGACATCGGACCCCTGACGTTGCACCCCTGACTTGGACCTCGACTTGGATTGTCGACTGCCGGCCCTATTCGTCGTCGCCCTGCCTGCGCAGCGCTGCCAGCCCTCGCGGCCTGTTTAGGGAGCCTTGCTCTCAGCCCTTACTCCGTCCTTGTTGTCTCTCACTTTGCATACGTGGAAGCTGAAACGGACGGCAGCCTTTGTGGCAGCTCCACATATATATTAACCCGCTTTCCTTGGCATCAGGGTGTAGGTGTGGCAACTGTGAGTATGTGGGGTTCGTGGGGCTGTGAGTGTACTCGAGTTTGTGAGTGCAAAATAACAAGGAAGAAGAAAAGAGGTGGGTCACTGATGCGTAGTGATACTTGTACAAGCACGAGTATATTTCGGATTAGCGTTAGACACGACATGAGCATTGAATAACATACGTTGATCGTTAGCATTCAAAATTTCACAGTGGAGTACATTAGGCCATATTAGAATTTACGGCAAAAGTTTATTATTTTCTGAAATCACATGTATTTTTAGTATTTTCTATAGTTTCAGATTCATAAAAAGTCTTTTGGAGCCTTTAAACCCTGAAAATGCTATGGGAAAAATTATAGTAATGTCTTTATGGTATAAATAAGACACATTTTGGATATGTTTATTTTTGGAGTTCATTTTTTATGGTTTCTGTATCGCATTGATTTTAGCAAAATGAATAATTTTAAAAAACATTTAATGCCTTTTTATTTCTGATTTAAATTTCTATACATATTTTTAATCTGTTACAAAAATTATGGGACTTTATTTTTAGCTAGAAGAAAGTTTGGCAATTTATGGGTTTTTATCGCATTTAAAGAAATTATCTTAATTCAAAAAATTCATATTTTGACTTTTTATAATGTTTTAAGCTATAAAAGTTTTTTATTTTTATTTATAATTAATTTAGAATAATGTTGCGCATTAAGTAGTGTACGAGATTTTCGGGGTAGGTTGGCCGTGTGAAAAATCGCTCCGAATTTCATCATTTTAGAGTAGAGAAATGGGTAGGCTGTGGATAGTTATATTAAGATTTTAATACGATAGCATGAATAGCGTTCTGAGAAATGACTTTGCCAACCTAGGTTAACCTCGAGGATTTGATCACAAAAATTATGGGACTTTATTTTTAGCTAGAAGAAAGTTTGGCAATTTATGGGTTTTTATCGCATTTAAAGAAATTATCTTAATTCAAAAAATTCATATTTTGACTTTTTATAATGTTTTAAGCTATAAAAGTGTTTTATTTTTATTTATAATTAATTTATAATAATGTTGCGCATTAAGGAGTGTACGAGATTTTCGGGGTAGGTTGGCCGCGTGAAAAACCGCTCTGAATTTCATCATTTTAGAGTAGAGAAATGGGTAGACTGTGGATAGTTATATTAAGATTTTAATATAATAGTATGAATAGTGTTATGATAAATGATTTTGCCAACCTAGATTAACCTCGAGGATTTGATCGAAATCGTTTTTAGCTTCAGCACTTGGATCGAGGTAAGACATATTGACATGAGTTATTGTATTAAGGAGTTTAAGGATGGTCTGTTGTTGTCGGGAGATGCTAGTACATTGAGGGTCTAGCTAGTATTCATATGCATATGTAACTACAGTGTTATTGAGCATCGCCTTTGTGGCTTTGCTATGTGATTACCTTGCACTGCCTGTGTGACTTTGCATATCACTCATGTTCAATATCATCTGTATTGTTTCAGTGTAATCGAAAGTGTATCTATCGATTTCTGATTTTGAGAAATTGAAATTTGTCCATATTGTCATTGATATAAATTTATCTATATCGTTTGTATTCTCTACTGAACTTTGAGCGACCTTATTGAGTTCTTGAAAGCTCACTCCCTTTTTATGTTCCCTTCTGCAGGTATTAACCATCAATAGATTATTGGATTGGTTAGAGCCGGATAATGGAGTTGGTTTATTTTTTTATTATGCTGTTCTTAAACACCCGTGAGGGAATCAATATGTAACTCACTAAATTGAGTACTTTAATCTAGTCTTTGCACTCTGATATATGTATTGGGGTTTTTCTTATCAAATTGAGGTGATTGAATGGTTAAGTATCAATCGAGTGAGTGTTAACATTCTGAAAATTCCGGGATGTTACATCTATAGGCCGGGTCCTTATTTATTGATTAGTTACTTTGTATATTTGTGAACCGTATATAATCTGAAAATTTTGCACCAATATATATATATATATATATATATATATATATATCTATATATATATGAAAACCAATTCTAAACATTATAAAACTCAACCTAGCTATTCAATGTACTAACTTATTAGGACTTGGTTCTAACTATTGTATGCTTGAAATGTCTCTCTAATATGAATTTAAAAAAAGGGCTAATTACAGCAGTATCCCTGAGCTTAGGGTGAAATTACAGTCAAGGACAATAAGTTTCAAAATGTAACACTCGGGTCCATTCGTTAGGGTTCCGTCCAAAAAGTGTATTTTTTTGATGATGTCATAATTACGTATTTTTAAAATGACAATACTGCCCTTGTACTGTATATTTTTAAATTAAGATTTTCAAACCCTAATTTGAAAATTAGGATTTTTTAAATTAGGGTTTACAAATACTAATTCCAAGATTATGGTTTCACACACACCCCGCCGCCGCCCCCCCCCTCCCCCCACCCCGCCGTGCACCACCTTCACATCATCCCAACACCACGACACCATCTCAACCAACAACCAAACCCACCACCAAATGTTACATCCATGTATATCGAGCTTTCCTCCTTTAATGCCGCAGATCTAAAAAATATCCAGGTGAACTCTGACTATCCACATCATCAAAGCGTACTGTACTCACGAGTTTTGCTGAGCCACCACAAAAGGACCGACAGTGAGATATGACCAGCTTACCCACCATTGTGGACAGATGAATGTTCTTTGAGTCAATTTCTCTTTGCATCAGTCAACGACATCAAACAGTGGGCCTTCAGCCGGCTTTGATCAACCCGTATCTTATTCCTTTCCTGGGGCTATCCCTCTACACACAGATGTTAATTGAATCAATTGATTGGTGGTTGTGGGTGTGGAAGTGGGGACGATGTCGGTGCTATGGAAATGGTATCGCATACGGTGCGGGTGAGGGACGAGCTACGGCGCTGCTACGGGTTTCGGCGACGGAGGGGGTTGAGACAGGATTGGGAGAAGAAGGGGGTTGATGGCGGTGTGGTCTAACGGAGGTGGCTGCCGAGGGGATGGGCATAGGGAACTCTTGGTGGCCTGTGGGTGAGGTGGGAGGAGTAACAACGGGTGGGGTGGGGGGGAGGGTGGCGACGAAGTCGGTCAGGAAGGGTGGGGGAAGAGAGAGAGAGAGAGTAAAGTTCTAATTTAAATTAGGGTTTTCTTTTCTGATTTTCTTTTTTAAAAAGAGGTAATGGCATTTGAAAAAAAATAACTTTCCAACATAAGGGCAATAAAGTCATTTTGTTAAAACCGTTAGGTTTTTTTAAGATTCCGTCTGGTCAACGGACATAAGTGTAATTTGTCCAAACTATTGTCCTTGCCTGTAATTATACCATAACCTCAGGGACATAAGTGTAATTAGCCCTTTAAAAAATTTATATCCAAAAAATGAAAATTACGTATTGGATTCAGTGGAGAAAATGGTGTTGCAATTGAAATATAAACAACCTATTAGATTTATGACAAAAAAGAATGATCGAACAATTGATATAAATTTGGATTCGGTCCTTACTTTAAATTGATCAATTTTGCAAGGATGATAAGTGTTATATTCATAATCCTATATAATTTAAAACTTAATTTTGATATTTAAAAAACTCAACCTAATCAATAAGATCAGTTATTAGGACTTACTTTTGATTATTGTATTCTTAAAATTACTCTCCAATATGAATATAATAATTAATATATTCAAATACAAAAGTATTAAATTTAGAGGAAAAAATGATAATACAATTGGGATAAAAATGTGTGCGGGCGCGCGTGCGCCTGTTTATGTATTTGGTACAAGTAGACAACACTACAACACAATCTACTCATTTTTCTTTAAAGTTACAGCTCAAAGAAATCAAAGAAAACATAACTGTGTAAATACTACATACGTATTGCATGACAATCTAATCACACCTCCAATTTTAGTCGTGTATGACATGATAAGATGTTTATATATTATTTACGTATGTCGATAAGTTAGTGATTCTTGAACTACTGATTCATGATGAAAATAAGAAAAGACTATGATCTTTGTGATTCCAAACATAAAGAACTCTTAATCTAACTTTTCTAGCTAAGGGAAGTAATCGTACCATAGCCTTGCTAGGTTACTTTTGTTGTTCTTCCAATAGATCGTAACCAAAATTTTGATATTTCATTTAAGTTACTTGGTTTTTAATTTGGCACTCATCTTATCTATTATAGCTCAAAACAAGTTTCTTATAGGCAAAACCTCTCTTACCGGCAAATGCAGTTTTAGCAAAAGTAGGTATACATTTTATAAGATGTTAATTTATTTTTTATTTAATGTTATGTGGTATGCATTACTACACCTTTTAGAGCTTTATAATATATTTTACGAACCAACATGAGTTTGACTCGGGTTTCAGGGCTATAATATAAGGATAGCCAAAGCAAGAAACGTAATGATAACTTCTTCATTCGACACGTCATCACATTATATTTTTAATGTAATATAAGATTTATAAAAACTATATGTTCAACATATTAGTGTCGTCTGAAGATATCCAGAAATTATTTTGGTTGGGGTTTTTTTATTCATAATTAATAGATTCAAGAATAGTAAACATCCAAATTAGTAAGTCTTATGCAATTAGGAAAACAATTCAAAATATTCTAAATTTGTAACTAACCAATACAGTAAAGCTCTATACCATGAAATAATTACCTATAAAAAATTACTTAAGTGATTTAATAAGAGAATTCATACTTAATAAACATGTAAATTAATGATATTAGTTAACGTATAGTCAATGATTTTGTTACGCTAAGGTTTTGCGCTTTTCTGTTAAGTCATGTTGCTTAGATGTGGAAACATCATGTATTTTGTCACGTTATCTTTAGCTGCATAATAAGGTGTGCACAAGCATGTGTCAATATAAGCACTTGCATAAGTCTAGTATAAGCCGATGTATTCATAAAAGATAGTGGATAACGCATGAGTTAAATGTAACTAATTTTATGTTGGAAAGATTTTAACAAATCCTTTTATATGGTGTTCTTATGCTTTGAGTATTTAAGCTCTTAAGCATTATTTATTCAACCTTAGGAATATATGAACATATTATGACTCTTTTTTTTTCTACTTATTCTCCTAAAGATACTCTCTAATACCAAAAAATAGTAACTAGATATCTAGAAAATAGAATTGAAACAACATCTTAAATGATATTAGTTATGTTGTAATTAAGTTACTCTTTAACTAGATTAAGAAGCTTACTATATTTTAAGATATATTTAACTTAGTAAGCATGTTCACTAAATTATTTATCAAATTTTGGTTAAATTTTAATCAACAAATTGCTTACTACGAGGGTCTGAGTATGTTTTAAAGTCATGTTGGTAAAACTTTTCAAACCATGTATAATTTCCTCAAGCAATACATTATTGCCTCGTGCAATAAGTATTGATCTTATTTTTTTGTTCAATGTGTTTGTCATATTACTAAATCTAATTTTTTTCAGATGGGTTAATTGTTGGAGCACCACTTATTTCCAACATAAGGGGTATTATTATGTATGTTAGTAATTCTTCCGGGGTAAGACAACACGAATTTAAAGTGTTGCTCCACACAATTTGCCTGCTAAGAGACCTTTTAAGATGTCCAGCATAGGTGAAACACCACATATTTTATGCTTTTACATGTTATAATATACAAGTAAGTTAATAATCACTACATACTAACCAAAGTCCCAAAAGGCTTACCAAGTCCTGATGAATGGGAGGTAGTTGGATACATGATTGAATTTTTGGAGATACTTCACTGATCTACCGTTCTATTTTTGGAAATGTTTAGTACTATGGTGAAAAAATGGACTTCATGTTTTCAAAGTTTTGTTCAGAATTGCCTACGGTATTTGTTGTTGCCATTGCTTTAGATCCTGATTCAAGTTATATAATGTAAATTTTGTAGTTACAGAAGTTTCAGGTAAAACAAGTTATTGGTCAATCTGCATCAAAAGAGCTTTCAGAATCGGTAAGTTCGCCGTTCCAACAAATTTAGAACTATTATCAAAGTTTATGGACATGCACGTGCCCGCTACATCATTGAGCGCTGAAATATAATATACGGCTCGTACCTTAAGGGTATAGAAGATTTAGTGCAAAAACAACCAAGATTGGAAGAACATTGTCCAAGGTTTATCTTCATTTCCTTCTTTTAATCACATTGGCTTATATGCAATTACTAAGCAAAAACGGTTGATTTATTAACTTTTTGAAAATAAAATGAAAAAACTTATCATGTTTCATCCCAAATTGCACATGATAATCCACCGGTGCTAGCCTCCACAATTACTCCAGACACGTGTTTTTTAGCGAGTGAGAGGGTATTGGATGACATGTGCATTCATCTTAACCCTAGGTCATTGGAGTTATGCATTTGTTGGAAGGATTATCTAGATGCTAACTACCGGGAGCAAGATAAACCAACAGATGATAGGTAAAGCATCAATTCAATCGCCGAAGATCTTAAAGGTGATAGGGTTATTTCTTCATCTTTTTCGTTTCTTAACTTTTTAAGATTTCTTTTCTCAACATGTAGTTTGCATTGTCCCCCTATATATTTAAAAAAAAAATCAAACATGTTTAAAATATGAAATGTTAATTAACCATAATGATTAGGTAACTTTACCTTTTTTCGGGCAATTAATGTTTTACACATACAAAAATATATGTAACATGAAAAGTTTGTTTACAAGTAGCCGGACCCAAGCCCAGATTAAAGGAGGAGGGCCTAATAATTATTTTTTCATAAAATCAAGTTTCTTGCAAAATCAAAAAGGGTCTGAACTAATCTAAATTATAGTTTTGGGCTGAGGGCTTGGATTAGGGCTGGGCCCTCATAATTAAGAGTGAGCCCAACCCAACTCACCCTCCGCCCAAGCCTGACTCGACTTGCTACTCTGCAAGAGCTCACGAGGCAAAAACTGGGCCGACCCGACCCATTTGACAACCATAGCTGCAGCCTGCAAGTTGGGTGTGGGAGATGAAGGTTTATGTGGGGCTCTTTCGGTGGACAAATTAGTGATCTTTTAGCCTTACCCTTCTCCTTTTGGTCAAATAGGACCCGCGTAACAATTTCCGTTCACGGAAGGTCTTGTAGGATGCATATTTTTTCGTAAAGACTTAATAGGTTCTAGAAAAAGAAAATGGATCGAGTGGGTTATGAATGCAAACTTAAGGGGCGTTGGATACCCTTGTCACATATAGGATTTGTTTGAAAGATCCATTTCATGTGATAGAGTTCTTTATCTGACCATGTTAGTCAATGTATGCTTTATTTTTGTGTCAGTTATCATGTCTTTGTTTTATGTGCTTGTTGTCATTCTAAAAAGGGAAACATTTGAAAGGCCCTAATTATACTGGCTAGAAATGGAACTTGGATGTTGTTCTCGTCTCTCAGGAATACATAGTTTGTGCTTGAATCTTGCCCCGAGGAACCTGCTCCTAGTACTCTGTGTGTTGTGTGAGCGGACCATGCTAAGTGGGTCGAGGCCAAATGTAGAATAAACTTTTGCTGCTACCCTCCTTACAGGAAGATAGCCGCAACACTTCCTATAATGGCAATTGATGGTCCCTAAATATAGTCAGTGACATTTCTGCTAACACTTTTAGCGATCAAATTTTTAACAGTAAATTTTTAGCGTCGTTAAATAAAGCACTAATAATATTTAATGGTAATTAATTGTCACTATACAGGGAATTATAGCTATCTTCTTACAATCCACGTAACAACCAAAATCTTTACTTTAAATGACCATTTCTAAGTCCTCATGTGCTTGTTTGTCTTGACCACGACTTATGCAGGCGGCAAAGCGGACAGTAAAAGAGATGGTTGGGCAGGGGAGGTGGAGTATAAGTTGAAGAGAGGTAACTTGTAAAAGGAAATGAACTTTGGTTTGTATGTTGAAGATATTACAAAGGGTTGAAATTCTAACAAGAATCTTTTATCACGAATAAAGTAACAAAATAATAAGAAATCGACATTAGTATAAACTGAATCAAATTGAGGATCACAAATATCTTATAAATTGATCTTCAAAATCAAATACTCCCTCCGTTCAACATGAATTGATCACATTATTTTGCATACAGATTAAGGATTTAAGTCATATATTATGTGTTTATTGATTCTACCCTTAGAGAGATGAGGGAAAAAAAGTGGGTCACAAGAAAATAAGTTAGTAGAGTGTTAAATGTGGAGAGAGAAATATAATAAAAAAGTGTAAGAAAGTGGGTCAGGACAAAGAAAATGAGTTGGTGAAAAGTTAAATGTGAATAAAGAAATAGAATAAAAGACGTGTAAAAAGAGTAATATGTAAAAATACCTGCAGAAATTTTCAAATTTTGGAAAGTGAGCAATTATTGTTGGACGACAAAAATAAAATAAAATATGATCAATTTTTGTGGAACGGATGGGGTATTTGATTTCTTTTCACACTTTCTCATACCTTTTCATACTGGTTAATGCCAAACTAGTTTTTCTAATATCACATATTGTATATTACAAGTAATTACTTTTTGATCAAGTTGTACCCCAAAAGATTCACAAAATGTTTACTGTCACCAAGCAAACAAGGTTATGGCTTTTTGATCGTAAGGAAAGTACATTACTTTTAGTATTTACTTTTCTTTTTTTGGTGCAAAGGAAAACTTTTAGTATTTACGTACACCTAACCCTAAGGGGTTGACATCGTGGTCAAGGAGGTTTGCTCGGTTCTTTGGTATTTAGGGTCATTTATACATATGAATGCATCAAGTAATGTGGAGGGTACGCCTTTTATATTGTCCAAAAAGGAAACTCGTCTTGATTGACCCGCCCCCAGAAATGCCCGTTATCATGAAAACAAAAAAAAAGCATTAAGGTATACACCTAGGGTTGGAGTTTTGACTTTTCTTTCTTAAGCGGAGCTCCCCACGTATTGTACAATTTTAAAATCAATTAAATGGCTTGACCAGGCGTGATAGGTCTGTCTAGGGAAAAATAACAGGGGCAGTCTCCACAATTGCACTGACATATTAACTAAACAAGAGTCTGATTTTACGAAAAAAACACATTGAGACTGGGAAGTTGAGTTTCCAAATGAATTCGCCCACCTCACCTTGTTTCTGCCTTCTACATGGTTGTTGCAGCAACTTCAACAAAATTACGACAATAATGGTAGCCGGTCAAGCTCTAATTCATTTGAACTATAATTAGCTTTTCGATCTTTTGAAAGATGATGGCAGAGAAAGAGAGAGGCTGAGAGGGGTTTGGGGGTGGGGGGGGTGGGTATGAACCGTGTCACGAGTATGCGTCGAATGCTTTAGTAAATTGGAGCATCAATATATATAAAAGATAAGACCAAATAATAAATGATTCGTCTCTGATCATAAATGACATTGTCACATTTTACGATCCAAAAGTATTTTTGATTCGATGCCTCGGGTAAGCACTCCACGTCAAAATTAGAGTGACTCTAACAACATCATGTTCTCCTTATTTTATTATAACAACAACAACGATTTGCTGGTAGCACGCATGTCCCGCTCTCGTACCCCTTGTCTTCGCAAGATATATTGCACAGACCATCACCAAAGCCCGCATTGCAACCCTTGCTGCAGTCTTGCTTTTCAGGATCATTTAGTTCTGCGAGAAGGAAAATAACTCATTGAAAAAAAAGTTTGTTAAAGCGAAAATGTAAATGGCACCATAAAGGTTTTTTCTAAAGTTTGGTCGGACAAAGCGATCTCTAGCCTGGAGTACATCTTTAAAATTTCAAAACTAAAGCAACAAACTCCAAGGACAAAAAAAAAGTGTCAGAAAAGAGAAGATAAAGAGTATATACACGCTTCACACATTACTTGTTACATTGATGAAGATGTTGGCGTGCACAAAAGCGATTTATCATAGCCAAGTAACATTGAAGAAAAATAGAGATAGGTGAGTTACCATAGCTATAAGCCATTGATGCAAGACAGGCAAAGACAATAAGAAAAGCAATGAGTAATTTTCCAGAACCCATTTCTACGTATGCTGCTCATTTGGTTGGACATGGTTTATATAGACCAGCAGAAGGAGGGACTGGAGGTTGGGGTAGTGTGTATCTCGTATAGGATTGTGAAAATCATACATATTTGATTTCTGGTTCAATCTTTGAATCTTTTTGCGTGGGTTTGTTCCTCTTTTGTTTTTGAGTTTCCACTGGGTGAGCACACTGAATCGGTATTTTGCTGCCAGAGGGTAGATAGTGTCGCTAATGTTTCTTGCCGTGAGAAATTTACCTAGATGCGGCCCCACTCTAACAGCCAAATAGGAAGAGACTACAGCCTCTTAGGTCGTATTGCCTAGGGGCATTTATATAGAAACTTTCGATGATATTTTATAGGAGTATTTTACGGTTACTTATTAGAATTGACTATTAACTGTCGTTATCTATGGGGGCTGTAGCATCTCCTAGAATGTGCGTTACAGCTAAGATTTTCTCAATTAAGAATGTGTATTTTTCCAAATCTTAAAATGCTTTCGCATCATTTTTTTCGCTAAAATGGTTTTTATGAAGATAGAAGATTGTTAGGAATTAATTCCGTTACAGTCAAACCTAATATAATCTAGATTAAATCAGGTTGATAGGTGTTTGACTTACATACAAAACTATTAAATCAACTTTCACAAGCTTAAAAATGATCTAATCATGTATATATACATATACTACACCATGAATAGCGACATGCAGTAAATGCCCCGTCCAAGCCAATCATTTTAAACGAAGTTTTACCATAACATGCCCCTAATTTGTAGTATTTACAAACATATATATTTGCGCGCGTGTGTATATATATATATATATATTTATATTTATATTTATATATATTAGACGAAGTGTTGTGAATTAGGGGAGCGACAATTTTCTTTTTTATCCCTTTAATTTTGCGACACCTCATCATGTTTCTTTTTGTTTCCTTTTCCTCTTCAGCCCAAACTTATTAAAGTCACACGTGCATATTGACTCTTTAATAAAATGTATTATTGATAAATTCATAAGTATTGTTGTCATAATTGTAATTTACCTTATAATAGTAGAAAGTCAATTCTACGTCTTCTAAAACTCTACCAAATCAATATATTAACATATAGGGCTTGATTTTGACTATGAGCACTTCAAAAACACTTTAAGCAAACAAATTAAGCACTCAAAACATATTAAAATGGAAATCACTTATGAAAATCAAAACTTAGCAGGTCAGAAGTTAAAAGCCTTCTTTTCTTTGAAGAGAAGCAACATACAAAATGAATATGACTTAATTGTTGAATTAAAAAATACCAAAATGATAGTATATCTCATAAATTGATTTCACTATACAACATTGAACTTTGAAGCACATAAGCCTTTTTAAATGTTCTTTTTCTTTTTTTACCGATCTTACTTATGCAACACGTCATCCTATTTGTTTTGGTATCCTTTTCTTCTTTTTACCCCAGTTTACTAACGCTTTACTATAATTTATTATTTACAAATTTGTAGGCATTATTCTCCTAATTATTGTAAACCCTTTAAAACTAGGAAACCAATTCCATAATTTTTATCATATAACGTTGAACTTTCAAACACATGCAGAATCTTTCAAAATTTGAAAACTGAGGAATTATTGTTGGACGACCCGAAAAAAGAAATAAGATCAATTTTTGTGGGACGGATGGGGTATTTGATTTCTTTTCACACTTTCTCATACATTTTCATACTGGTTAACGCCAAACTAGTTTTTCTAATATCACATATTGTATATTACAAGTAATTACTTTTCGATCAAGTTGTACCCCAAAAGATTCACAAAATGTTTACTGTCACCAAGCAAACAAGGTTATGGCTTTTTGATTGTTAGGAAAGTACACTACTTTTAGTATTTATGTACACCTAACCCTAAGGGGTTGACACCGTGGTCAAGAAGGTTTGCTCCGTTCTTCGGTATTTAGGGTCATTTATACATATGAATGCATCAAGTAATGTGGAGGGTACGCCTTTTATATTGTCCAAAAAGGAGACTTCGTCTTGATTGACCCGCCCCAGAAATGCCCGTTATCATGAAAACAAAAGAAAGCATTAAGGTATACTTAGGGTTGGAGTTTTGACTTTTCTTTCTTAAGCGGAGCTCCCCACGTATTGTACAATTTTAACATCAATTAAATGGCTTGACCAGGCGTGATAGGTCTGTCTAGGGAAAAATAACAGGGGCAGTCTCCACAATCGCACATACATATCAACTAAGCAAGAGTCTGATTTTACGAAAAAACACTTTGAGACGGGGAAGTTTGTTTCCGAATCAATTCGCCCACCTCACCTTGTTTCTCCCTTCTACATGGTTGTTGCAGATACTTCAACAAAATTACGACAATAATGGTAGTCGATCAAGCTCTAATTCATTTGAACTATAATTAGCTTTTCGATATTTTGAAAGATAATAGCAGAGAAAGAGAGAGGGATTTTTATTTATTTATTTATTTTTTTGGGGGTGGTGGGGGGTATGAACTATGAACCGTGTCGCGAGTATGCGTTGGATGATTTAGTAGATTGGAGCATCAATATAAAAGATAAGACCAAATAATAAATGATTCGTCTCTGATTAGAAATGACATTGTCACATTTTACAATCCAAAATTAAGTGTTTTATTAAATTCATCGGGTAGCACCCCATGTCGAAATTAGAGTGACTCTACTCTTACAACATCATGTTCTCCTTATTTTATTATAACAACAACAACGATTTGCTGGTAGCACGCATGTCCCGCGCTCGTACCCCTTTTCTTCGCAAGATATATTGCACAGACCATCACCAAAGCCCGCAATGCAACCCTTGCTGCAGTCTTGCTTTTCAGGATCATTTAGTTCTGCGAGAAGGAAAATAACTCATTGAAAAAAAAAATTGTTAAAGCAAAAACATTAATGGCACCATAAAGGTTTTTCTATTACATAAAAGATATGCATATAGCTAGAAGTAGAGAAACAGAAATGAAAGATGAACAATATTTACTCACACATCTACTTAGAACTTACAATCTATGCTCTTTATATAGAGCAAGGACTAACAGACAAATGCATAAAAATAGGAACCATAATCCACTAACTATTCAGCACTAACCCACTACTGCACTAAGAGTTTAGCACTAACCCACTACTACACTAACAGTTTAGCACTAACCCACTAATCCACTAACAGTTTAGCACTAACCCACTATTAACACATTTCTATTATTACTCCTATAAACTAGAAATGCAATCAACAAATAGGGACTTGATCAAATATAAGACCATCTGACTCAACAATCCCTCCCTTAAACTGAAAGTTCCCAAACATTCAGTTTAATTCCAACGTGCCAACACCAAGCAGCTTCCTTAGCTTCTGAAATGCAGCCTTCTTGAGGGGCTTAGTAAAGATGTCAGCAACTTGATCTTCATTTCTGCAATAGATGAGATCAATAACTCCTTCCTTTGTGAGATCTCTTAAGAAGTGAACCTTTACATCTATATGCTTGCTTCTTCCATGTAGAACAGGATTTTTTGAAAGCTTTATTGCTGAACTGTTGTCACAATAAATTGTAGTAGCTTCCTCTTGCTTGAAGTGCAGCTCTTCAAGAATCTTCCTCAGCCAAATAGCTTGGCATGCACATGAAGTTGCAGCAACAAATTCAGCCTCAGTGGTTGATAAAGTGACTATTGGTTGCTTCTTTGATGACCATGAAACAGCCCCAGAACCAAGCATAAAGGCATATCCTGATGTACTTTTCCGATCATCTATATCACCTGCATAATCACTGTCAGTAAAGCCAATCAAATATGATTTTTCTCCCTTCTTGTAGAGCAAACCAAAATCAATGGTTCCCTTCAAGTATCGAAATATCCTCTTGGCAGCTAGAAGATGCAACTCTGTAGGATTCTCCATGTATCTGCTAATGAGACTCACAGAATACATTATATCTGGCCTTGTTGTTGTTAAGTACATTAGACTTCCCACAATTTGCTTGTAGAGAGTGCTATTGACCTGCTTTCCTCCTTGATCTTTACTTAGCTTTAGTCCAAACTCAGTTGGTGTGCTCACAGAATTACAATTCTTCATCTGAAATCTGTCTAAAATTTCTTGCACATACTTCTTTTGAGATATAAAAATCCCAGCAGCAGATTGCTTTACTTCAATACCAAGAAAATAGTGCATCATCCCAAGATCAGACATATCAAATTCAACCATCATGGATCTCTTAAATTTGTCAAACATGGTACTATCATTTCCAGTGAAGATAAGATCATCTACGTATAAACACACAATGAGCATCTTTCCTCCATCACCAAGTTTAATGAAAAGTGTATGTTCATATGGACATTTTGTAAAACCTTCCTTTAGAAAATAAGCATCAATACGACTATACCAAGCCCTTGGAGCTTGTTTTAGTCCATATAATGCCTTTTTTAATTTATACACTTTATGCTCATCTCCAATCTTTACATAACCAGGAGGTTGATCAATAAATATATGTTCTTCCAAGTCTCCATGTAAGAAAGCCGATTTCACATCCAATTGGAAAATAGGCCATGAATTTTCGGTTGCAAATGCAATCACCAATCTAATTGTATCATGCCTTGCCACAGGAGCGAATACTTCTTTATAATCGACACCAAACTCTTGCTTATAGCCTTTAGCTACTAAGCGTGCCTTGTATTTTTCAACTTTTCCATTCTCCAGCAATTTTGTCTTGTACACCCACTTGACACCGATTGTTTTGTGACCTTCTGGAAGATTTGTCAACTCCCAAGTGTTGTTCCTTTTGATAGCTGCAATTTCATCATCCATTGCGTTTTGCCATTTTGATTCTTTGACAGCTTGTTCAAAAGTGGTAGGATCACAATCTAAAAATAGAGCAAAATGAGTAAGTGGATCCTCAGACTGGTCAATTCATGTTACCTCATAATCTGACATCCATGTGGGTCTTCTCCTAGCACGGCGTGGTCGTTGTACATCATCAGCTACATCCATAGGCATGGTTTCAGTGTCTTGGGAAACATTTGGAGTGATTGCTGGCTCTTGTTCATTCTCCATTTGTGTGTCTTCATCATCTTTGGCCAAGCCTATAGCTGGAACATGTTGTTTAACACCATTCTCATTCCATGGCCAGGTTTGATCTTCATCAAAAACAACATCACGACTAATGACAATTTTCTTGGTGCTAGGATTGTAGAGCTTATAGGCTTTTGACTGATCACTAACACCAATTTTTCTCCCTTGTCGTCTAGTTTTTTTTCTCTTCTTATCTGGAATATGGGCGTAAGGAATACACCCAAAATTTTTGAAGTAATCTACCGCCGGTCTTCGTCCACTCCAAGCTTCCTCTGGTGTCATATTTCGAATAGCAAAGGTAGGACTTATGTTCAATATATGAATACTCCATTTAACTGCTTCAGGCCAGAAGGTTTTCAGAATGCCACTCCTCGTCAAAAGACTTCGCACCATATGATAATAATAGTGCGGTTTTTCCTCTCGCAAACTCCATTTTGTTGAGGCATGTACGCTGCCTTTTGATTCCATGGATCTCACAAAAATTTATAAATTCATGTGAGTTGTATTCTCCACCATGATCAGTGCGAAGAATCTTTATCAGGCTTCCAACTTCTTTCTCAACATGCGCTTTATAGTTTTCGAAGGCTAAAAAAGCTTCAGACTTTTCTTGTAAAAAATAGACCCATGTTTTACGACTATAATCATCGATGAAGGTAATTATGTATCTTTTACCTCCATTAGAAGTTGGATTTATTTGCCGGCAAAGATCAGAATGCACAAGCTCTAAAGTTTTCTTTGCTCTCCATGCATTTCCTTTCGGAAAAGAGTTACGATGTTGTTTGCTCACAACACAATCTTCACATACGTCTATGGATGACACAAATTCTGGAAGGCGTTCCACCATATCTTTCTGTTGCAAGGTCTTCAATCCACCAAAACTAAGATGACCATAGCGAAAGTGCCATAACCATGCTGTATTTTTCTGTTTTGCAGCTAGACATGAATAGGTGATATGATGGAGATACAAATAGAACATCCTGTTTGCTGTCATCTTCACTTGAGCAATTAAGCCCAATTTTTCATCTTGAATTTGACAAACTCCATCCTTGATAGAAATCTCGTATCCCTTTTCTTGAAGCTGGCCAACACTAAGCAAGTTAGTTTTTAGATCTGGAACAAACAGAACATTAGAGATAGAGTGAGAGTTCCCTTTAGTTTGAACAGTAACCCTTCCTTTTCCCATAACAGATACCGTAGAGTTATCACCAAACTTTACAGTATTTCGAAAAGATTCATCCAAACTAGAAAAAACTGATTTGTCTCCACACGTGGTTACTACAACCAGTATCCAAGTACCATAAATTCCTATGAGTTTTCTCATTGTTTTGACACACCATAAGAAGAGAAATTTCTTCTTCTTCCTTTTCTGCAAAGTTAGATTTTTCACTGCGATTTTTGTTTAAATTCGTTCGACACTCGGAGCGATAATGCCCATACCTGTGGCAACGGTAATATTCAACCTTAGATTTGTCTACTGACCTTGGTTTGTGTCCGGTAGAATTCAGACCATCACATTTGTTCCAGTTTCCTTGAGAGGCAACACCTCTTGGATTTGTTGCTGCTGCTTGCAATGCTTGTTCTTCTGTCTTGTTGGGTTATTTTTTGCTCATGTACTAGCAACAAACTTTGCAATTCATCTATTGAAAGAGTATCAATATCTTTAGACTCTTCAATAGAACAAATCACAAGATTAAACTTTGATGTCATTGAACGGAGGATATTTTCAACGATAGTGACATCCTCAAGCTTGTCCCCATGGATTCGCATCTTGTTCGCAATTGTTGTTGCTCTCGAGAAATATTCTGAAACTTACTCTCCGAAAATCATTTGAAGAGCCTCAAATTCTCGACGAAGAGCTAGAAGCTGCACGTGCTTCGCCCTTGCGTTGCCTTGATACTTCTTTTTCATAGAGTCCCATATTTGCTTGGAAGTGTCCTTGCAAAGAATTGTTTCCAAGATTGAGCGATCAATTGCTTGAAAAAGGTAATTCTTTGCCTTCAAATCTTTGAGCTTGAGTGCATTTAGTTATGTCCTCTGTGTCTCCGTCAACATAGTACAGGCTGCTGGTTCTGCTACGCCAGAATTTACCACCTGCCAATACTCCTTGGATCTCAAAAAGTTCTCCATTAGCATGCTCCAATGGTCATAGTGACCATCAAAGCGAGGAATAGATGGTTGCACAAAGTTTTCAGAAGCCATGAATTAAATGCTTTCTGAAATGAAAGAAAGCAAAGAAAGTCTTGCTGCTACACTGTTTCTTTTTCACTTTTCCCTCTCGGTGGCTTTGGTACCACTATTACATAAAAGATATGCATATAGCTAGAAGTAGAGAAACAGAAATGAAAGATGAACAATATTTACTCACACATCTACTTAGAACTTACAATCTATGCTCTTTATATAGAGCAAGGACTAACAGAGAAATGCATGAAAACAGGAACCATAATCCACTAACTATTCAGCACTAACCCACTAATCCACTAATAGTTTAGCACTAACCCACTATTAACACATTTCTATTATTACTCCTATAAACTAGAAATGCAATCAACAAATAGGGACTTGATCAAATATAAGACCATCTGACTCAACAGTTTGGTCGGACAAAGCGATCTCTAGCCTGGAGTACATCTTTAAAATTTCAAAACTAAAGCAACAAACTCCAAGGACAAAAAAAAAGTGTCAGAAAATAGAAGATAAGAGTATATACACGCTTCACACATTACTTGTTACATTGATGAAGATGTGTGACCTGCGCAAAAGCGATTTATCATAGCCAAGTAACATTGAAGAAAAATAGAGATAGATGAGTTACCATAGCTATAAGCCATTGATGCAAGACAGGCAAAGACAATAAGAAAAGAAATGAGTAATTTTGCAGAACCCATTTCTACGTATACTGCGTTGGACATGGTTTATATAGGCCAGCAGAAGGAGGGACAGGAGGTTGGGGTAGTGCGTATCTCGTATATGATTGTGAAAATCATATATATTTGATTTGTGGTTCAATCTTTGAATCTTTTGGCATGGGTTTGTTCCTCTTTTGTTCTTGAGTTTCCACTGGGTGAGCACGCTGAATCGGTATTTTGCTGCCAGAGCGTAGATAGTGTCGCTAATGTTTCTTGCCGTGACAAATTTACCTAGATGCGGCCCCACTCTAACAGCCAAATAGGAAGAGACTACAACCTCCCCCAGTATGGCGATCATCTGTGGGTCGTATTGCCTAGGGGTATTTATATAAAAGCCTTGGACGATATTTTACAAGAGTATTTTACATTCACTAATTAGAATTGACTATTAATTGTCGTTATCTATGGGGGCTATAGCATCTTGAAGAATGTGCGTTAATGGGGATGTAGCACCTCCTAGAATGTGCGTTATAACTAAGATTTTCTCAATTGAGAATGTGTATTTTTCCACATCTTAAAATGCTTTCACATCATTTTTCGCTAAAATGGTTTATATGAAGATAGAAGATTGTTAGGAATTGATTCCGCTATAGTCAAACCTAATATAATATTGATTAAACCAAGTTGATAGGTGTTTGGCTTACTTACAAAACTATTAAATCAGCTTTCACAAGCTAAAAAATGATCTAATCACGGATATATACATATGTACTATACCAAGAATAGCGACATACAGTAAATGCCCCGTCCAAGCCAATCGCTTTAAACTAAGTTTTACCATAACATGCCCCTAATTTGGAGTATTTACAAACATATATACTTGCGCGTGTATATATATATATATATATATATATGGGGCCCGATCCACACCCACCGGTGGAGAAAAAAAATTTCTCCACCCAACCGCATGTAAGAGAAGCGGTTGGGTACGATTTCTTTTTCTCGGGGGCCCCACCACAAAAAGCACTCCTTTTTTTTTTTTTTGCCCAACCGCATGTAAGAGAAGCGGTTGGGTATAATTATTTTTTTGACGTGGGCCCACCACAAAAAACCACTCCACCCAACCGCTTCTCTTAGAAGCGGTTGGTAAGCACTTTTTTTTAAACAATTTTTTTTAAAAACCAACCGCATATAAGAGAAGCGGTTGGTGGCTTTTTTTTGGGTGGCACCAAAAAAAAAAATTTCAGATTTTTTGGTTGGCAAAAAAAAAAAAAAAAAAAAAATTGGAGACAAGCCTGCCACGTGGCCTCCCCCGCGACTGCCACGTGGCCCAACCGCGTGAAGGGGCGCCGGTTGGGCGATGGCCCTGCCACGTGGCCTCCCCCGCGCCTGCCACGTGGCCCAACCGCGTGAAGGGACACCGGTTGGTGCGATGCCCTGCCACGTGGCCTCCCCCGCGCCTGCCACGTGGCCCAACCGCGTGAAGGGGCGCCGGTTGGTGCGATGCCCTGCCACGTGGCATCCACGCGCCTGCCACGTGGCCTCCACGCGCCTGCCACATGGCCCAACGCGGGAAGGTGCGCCGGTTGGTGCGATGGCCCTGCCACGTGGCCTCCCCCGCGCCTGCCACGTGGCCCAACCGTGAAGGGGCCCGCGGCTTGCCCTCTCCCCCTGCCACGTGGCCCCCCCCGTGACGCGTGATGCTCCCCCGTGACTGTCCTTCCCAGTGCTTTTTTCTTTGTTTGCAGAGTCTTTTTTCTTTGTTTGCAGAGTCTGCCAAATTTTTTTTTTTTTGCAGAGACCACCACTCACGGGTATTTTTTCCCTCTTTTTTCTTCTCTCTTCCTTTTTCTTCTCTATTTATAATCCCCTCCCCCCAACCCTTCTTCTCCACACTTCTTCTCCGCACTTCTTCTCCACAAACCAAAAAATTTTAGCGCTAGAAGATCGGTGGATAATCGCTAGAAGATCGGTAGATTTTTCTTCAAATACATCAAGTCACAACAAGTAAGTATTTTGAATTTCCTTATAATTCAATGTTAGGTTTATACAAATCAGCGTATTACACTTAGCGTATTACATTTATAGCGATTCAAAATAGCGTATTACATTTATAGACAGTTTTTCACGGATTTATAAAAAATAGCTAGAGCGAGATTTTGCCAAAGTACAAAAAAGAGACCCTAGTTATTCTGAAAGGATCTGTATCAGGTAAAAATTTCAGATTTTTCCAAAGACTGTAAAGGGGCTAACTGATACGGGGAACCGTGTACCTTCGCAGTCTAATTTAAAATACCAAGCTAGCGCGATTTCGTGCGAAAATTTTAGGAGAACCCTAGGATGTTGGGAAGTTCCATTCCCCAGGATTTCGCGCCATTCCGGAGCCGTTAGCTATTTTTTTGCCCGAACGGCCCTTTCAGCGCTCGCCCTTTAATTAGACAGCTTTTTCACGGATTTATAAAAAATAGCTAGAGCATGATTTGGCCAAAGTACAAAACAGAGACCCTAGTTATTCTGAAAGGATCTGTATCAGGTAAAAATTTCAGATTTTTCCAAAGACTGTAAAGGGGCTAACTGGTACGGGGAACCGTGTACCTTCGCAGTCTAATTTAAAATACCAAGCTAGCGCGATTTCGCGCGAAACTTTTACGAGAACCCTAGGATGTTGGGAAGTTCCATTCCCCAGGATTTCGCGCCATTCCGGAGCCGTTAGCTATTTTTTTGCCCGAACGGCCCTTTCAGCGCTCGATCCGGACACCGGTTCGCGATTTTTGCGCGAAAAATCCGTAAAGTACTTTTTAGCCCATTGTTAAACTCACGAAGCGTAAAGTAGCATTTCGAGGCACCTTTGAGATTTTTCCTGATGCCAGGGGCATTTCGGTAATTTGCCACCCCGCGAGGGGTGTTTCGGTAATTTTCCCGCGCCAAGTTTTTAATTACACAGTTTTAGTCCAGGAATGTAATCACAGAACCTGAAATGTTTTTTTGAAGCTGGTTCGGGGCCGTTGGGGTGATAGTGAACCCCCGGGGGCATTTCGGTAATTTGCCGCTCATCGGGGACTATTTTGCTAGGAAGGATCCAGCTTAAAGGGCCATACCTTAAAATAACTTTTAGTTCAGCAAAGGGTGTCAGACACCCGAAAACTTTTATTGTTCCGGGTGAATTCAGGAACTTGTGACGCACCGGCGATGACTGCCAGGGGGTATTTTGCACAAGTAGCGGGTGTTTTGGTAACTTTCCCCCTTTAAAATTTTTCCTGATATATTTGGTATATAATTGACGTAATACATTTAAAAACTTGACTTCAAAGCGGTTTTGAGGTCTTGGGGTGTAGGGGCCATCGGGGGGTATATTGCTATATAACCACGTTGGCGCTAAATTCAGTGAGAACTAGCGTAATTAAGCGTTCGGAGTGGTGGGAAGTGAGGATTTGTTTTAATACATTGAAATAATGACTATTGCTAATGTGTTGGTAAGCTAGGTTAAAGATCCAGGAATGTAGTTTTGGAATGTAAATATTATGGACGCTAAGTTGGTTTACGATTATATTTTGTTCTTAGAGATATGGATTTCAACCCCGGACCTCATGATACATCAATCCTATACGATGACGATGACCACGTCGCGAGGCACGTATTTGACGGTGTCGATAGGGGTGTTTTGGAAACAATTCAAACCACAAGAGGAATTGAAGAGTGGGTACTAAACGAGGAACAAAAAGCCCTTATACACGGTCAAAATTTAAGCCTGTTCACCGATTGCGGGAAATGGTATCGCCACGACGATTGCCTTATATCCGCTCTAGTTGAACGATGGAGGAGCGAGACGAACTCATTTCATTTCCGGTTTGGTGAAATGACTGTTACGTTAGAGGACGTCGGATATATACTTGGAATCCCATGTCACGGCAGACCCGTTACTCTGAGCGTGCCGTCTGCATCCGTAGCGAATATGGCTAGGCATTATTTTCCGGGAATTCCAAGGGCAGCTCTTACAACAAACGGCGTCAAGCTTAAATGGCTGAGAGAGCAGTATGGCGTGCTACCGGATGAATACACTCGTCAGGATTTCGTGACGTATACGAGGGCATACCTTCTGTATATTATTGGAGCCATATTACTTCCGACGCATTCGAAAAACACGGTGCATCCGAAGTATATGGTGTTATTGGAGGATCTTGACGAGGTATACTCGTATTCGTGGGGTTCAGCTGTCCTTGCGCACCTATATCGAGCACTGCATAAGGCTACGAGATTCGGTGCCAAGTCCATTGCCGCCTGCCTGACTCTATTACAGGTATGAGCATTTATTTTCTTATCCGGATCCTTAGTCAATATATTCGGGATTCATTACTAATTCCATATAATGTTTGCGTTCACAGGTTTGGTCTTACGAGAGGCTACCCACGGGTCGTCCACAACCGTTGGCAGATTCCGATGAGACGTGGCCTAGGGTGTGGGCCTGGGGGCCTCCGACCAACCGGAGGAGGAGACGGGTAGACCCTCACAACCATCTACAGTTCTATCGGGGGGAACTAGAGATGCTGGATGCATACCAGGTGGCGTGGCAGCCATATGACAAGGTGATGCATCTGTTGGATGAGTTGTGTTGGCAACTTCCGGTGTCGTACGTGCTTGCAGGTTTGGTTCGGGTGCCGCTCATTCACTTCGAAGAATGTGAGTTTCAGATGCCCGATCGAGTTATGAAGCAAGCTGGCTGTCCACAAGGGATTCCGAAACCCGCTGTAGACATGCGGCCATACAGGGGTGGTCGAGGGCCGAACTTCGAGGTGGCTAATGCCTTGACTGTGTTTTGTGACGAGGTGCAACAATGGAATACCTGGCAGGAAACGTATGACAGCCTTGTATCGATGAAGCACGACGGCATCAGTACTGAGGACTACTTACAGTGGTTTCTCAGGGTGACGCGCACGAGGGTGACTCGCCCTGCCCAAGTGAGGACCAAATCGTATGCGCCACGTGAGGTCTATGACCAGTTCTGGGCATTGGCCATTGTAAGTCATGCTAGTGTTGTTTGATAATTTATTTGCGCACGCGTATCGACCATCAAATGAAATGATTAGCCATATTTTCTATGCATGTTTTTTAGGTTGACCAGGCCACTGACGTGTTCAAGCAGCTGGAGTCGTTTGACTGGTTTGTCGCGCAGGCTCCTGACGATATCAAGAGGTCCATTGAGAGGTACAAGACTGATGTTCAAAACTTTAGTCTTGCGTACCGGGGTTACCAAGGGGAGCCGTCTAGTCGCCCTCCTCCTGACGCTTACGACTATCAGCCCCAGAGTCAGGTGTGGGAGCCGTCTAGTCGCCCTCCTCCTGACGCGTACGACTACCGAACTTCGAGTCAGGTGTGGGAGCCGTCTAGTCGCCCTCCTACTGACGCGTACGACTACCGAACTTCGAGTCAGGTGTGGGAGCCGTCTAGTCGCCCTCCTACTGACGGGTACGACTACGGAACTTCGAGTCAGGTGTGGGAGCTGTATAGTCGCCCTCCTCCTGACGCATACGACTCTTATTGCCAGAGTCAGGTTCCCCAAGTAGGAATCCATGCCTCGCGCCCAAGATTCCGGTCTAACAAAGGACAAGCGACGAAGCCATTGAGGCCGGAGAAGATGGGTTGGATCGACCGGCACTACTTCGGGCATGAGCCTGTCAATTCAACAGACTTCCCTCTTGGGACACTCCTAGGTCATTCGGATATTAGAATGTTGGCGCCGGAGACAGATCTTTCAAATTTTGTCATCAACGCTTACGTAGATCTGCTCCGGAGTAGAGCGCATCAATTTAACCGTTCTGAATACTGTAAGCTTAACATGTATCCCACCCAGTTTGTGGAATTAGCGATCCGGGAATTCCATCAATGGAGGCAAACATGAGTAATTGGAAACCAGGTCAAAACGTGTTATCCATGATGAACGCAGAGTATCAATGTCCCGCTGCTGATGCGAACCTTATCATGATACCTTGTCTTCATGGGCACCACTGGTTCCTATTAGTTCTCCATCCAGCGTTCAGAACGGTTCACATATACGATAGCCTAAGGGAGGACGAGCCTGGACAGCTGCTGGCACAGATGTACAATGACTACATCACTTTAGTGGTTAGTTTTTATTTTTTGACCTTGGCTCATAGTATATTGTTGTTGTTTCATAGGCTTGATTCTCGATTTTTTTGTTGGATGCAGACTACTGTCCTCTCGATAGCGTGCGGACGGCCACGGGGGGAGCCTTGGACGGTCGTGATGATAAAGGACCGACAAAAGCAATTTAACGGTAACGATTGCGGGATTTACGTCCTCAAGTACATGGACTACATTGCTCGCTCGGAAGTGCTCAAACACTCCTCGTGGACTAGGAAGGATGCCTTGACGTTTAGGTGTAGGATAGCCTGGGAACTGAAAAAGAATGAAGCCAGACGACTTCATTACCATTATCCTGACGTGCGTGGCTAGCTGCTGTGATGTTACAAAAAACTGTACCAAAAAGAAATGTACATAATTTTTCGCATGCTATTTTTTTGGCGCTAAAATGTGCGCGAATATACAGTTCATCTGACGCATTCGAAAAAATAACGTGTCTCGTTTTTCGCCGAAATACATAAGAATGGGCTAACTAGCGCGCCTCATGTGCAATGAGCGAAAAAAAAGTGACTAAAAAATTTACAAGATTTTTCGAACGTTATGAATTGGCCCCTAAAGTGTGCCCGAATAGGCCCTTCATAGGAAAATCGAAAAAATAACGTGTCTCGTTTTTCGCCGAAATACATAAGAATGGGCTAACTAGCGCGCCTCATGTGCAATGAGCGAAAAAAAAGTCACAAAAAAATTTACAAGATTTTTCGAACGTTATGAATTGGCCCCTTTAGTGTGCCCGAATAGGCCCATCATAGGAAAACCGAAAAAATAACGTGTCTCGTTTTTCGCCGAAATACATAAGAATGGGCTAACTAGCGCGCCTCATGTGCAATGAGCGAAAAAAAGTGACTAAAAAATTTACAAGATTTTTCGAACGTTATGAATTGGCCCCTAAAGTGTGCCCGAATAGGCCCTTCATAGGAAAACCGAAAAAATAACCTGTCTCGTTTTTCGCCGAAATACATAAGAATGGGCTAACTAGCGCGCCTCATGTGCAATGAGCGAAAAAAAAGTCACAAAAAAATTTACAAGATTTTTCGAACGTTATGAATTGGCCCCTTTAGTGTGCCCGAATAGGCCCATCATAGGAAAACCGAAAAAATAACGTGTCTCGTTTTTCGCCGAAATACATAAGAATGGGCTAACTAGCGCGCCTCATGTGCAATGAGCGAAAAAAAAATGACTAAAAAATTTACAAGATTTTTCGAACGTTATGAATTGGCCCCTAAAGTGTGCCCGAATAAGCCCTTCATAGGAAAACCGAAAAAATAACCTGTCTCGTTTTTCGCCGAAATACATAAGAATGGTTAACTAGCGCGCCTCATGTGCAATGAGCGAAAAAAGCCGTCTAAAAAATTTACAAGATTTTTCGAACGTTACGAATTGGCCCCTAAAGCGTGCCTAAAGTGCAATGAACAAAACAAATTACAAGATTTCTCAGGAAGCTATGAATTGGGCGCTAAAGCGTGCGCGAATATGCCATTCAAAAAATTTCAATAATCCACAAACCAAATCACAAATTAAAGATTCAATAAATCAAATCACAAATTAAAGATTCAACAAATCAAATCACAAATTTAAACATTATAAAAGTTATTCGTTATACAACTGAAACATTAACCCTAACACTCTTCCTCCTCATCGTCCTCCTCGACCATACTGCCAGGTGCGAGACCTAACACTTTATAATGGTTTCTCTTGTCATGATCAGTCATCTTATTACACAACGCACACTTTCGCACTTTTTTTGGACCCGTTGCTTTTTCAATCGGATTCTTCATGCGCATTTCTCGTTTTTGCCCTTTTGTTTGAGAAATAATTGGATCAAAAACCTTGTCGTCCTCCTCACCTTGCATGCTAGTGCCGTCAATGACTGGCTGTTTGGCTCGATTGAATCTACCGGCTGGAGTCGGTCGAGGGTCCCGGCTTTCTGGTAATGCCATCCTAAACTGTGCATGCTTAGCATGATCCCGTGCGGCTGCTTCAACTTGATAAGTGTACCCATCAAATGTTGACGCTGCATCCATTGATAAACAGTGCATGATGTTACAAAGATGATTATATCGCAGCGCCTCAGATTGCCTGAAATCAACTGAAACACTGGGCACGTAAGGAATGTGACCGTGGACTCTATTGGCTTCCTTCGTCCACCGTTCCAAGATATACTGTGGAGGGATTTGAGTTGCATTCTTGGCGCTCAAAACCCTCAACGCATGTCGACAAAGTATACCTTTATGCTCAAACAGTTGACAGTTGCAATTTACCAACCCGGTGTCCATACATTTAGCTACGGTAAAATGTCTTCTGTTCCTCGGAGCCGACGAAGAGCACGGATTGGCATAATTCGTCACATTTTTCAAAGCATAAACCTTGAGATCTCTGGTGGAAAACTCGTGCAACTTTGTCATGCTATATTGATTCGACTTTAATAGTTCCTCTTGAAACTGTCGAAACATTTCCTTCGTATAGACTTGAGCCGCATGAGCCTCCAAAGGTGAACAAAGTAGTATGGCTCTTTCTCTGTAAACTGTAGCCGCGTCGGCTTCTCTCTCACGGTACAATTGCCTCTCAAGGGCTTTCTGCATCTCTAGTACAAACTCCGCTATACTTGAAGACTGGCCTACGTACCCATCAAAGAATGAATTCATAGCTTCGCTTCTCGATGTCGTAGTCATTCCGGCTGCAAAAAACTTCTTGGTGTAGGCACCGACCCACTGTGTCTTGAGCTCATACAACGATTGTAACCATCCATGATTGTGCAAACCGTAGTCATCCATTAATGTGGCCCACCTCTCCTCGAACACGTCTACCGTCAACGATTTCTTCACACATGTATTAAAGTCAGTCTTGAATGACGGATGGTTTGCATATACATTGTGAAGCCGTTCGGGATATTTGTTGCTTATGTGCCATGTGCACAGGCCATGGTGAGTATCTGGAAGGACCTTAGCAATTGCATTTTTCATTGCCAGATCTTGGTCGGTGATGATGGTCTTTGGAGGAATATGGTACATTGCTTTAAGCCACGTTTCAAATAACCACGTAAATGACTCCTCCGTCTCATCCCTAAGCAGGGCAAAGCCAAATGAGATTGACTGATAGTGGTGGTTCACCCCGGTGAACGGAGCAAAAGGCATAGAGTACTTATTGGTGCGGTATGTGGTGTCAAACGTCACAACATCCCCAAAATTTTGGTAAGCAGCTCTAGAACGGGGGTCCGCCCAAAATATAGTACTAATGCGGTCCTCATCATCCACTTGGAGACTGTAGAAAAATCCAGAATTCTCACTCTGAAGGCACCTGAAGATATCAAGTGTAGCTTGAGA
Organism: Escallonia rubra; assembly: GCA_033065855.1. Classification (NCBI taxonomy): domain Eukaryota; kingdom Viridiplantae; phylum Streptophyta; class Magnoliopsida; order Escalloniales; family Escalloniaceae; genus Escallonia; species Escallonia rubra. Next base: position 64,302 of record JAVXUO010000624.1, read on the forward strand.
ATCGATCTGACCGAAAGACTCTCTCCTCTGAGCACGGAGTTCATTTCGAAGGTCAACTTCGTTGAAAGTCAACTTGTCAATCCCCCCAGCCCGGCTTGAAAAAACCCCCATCATTTTATAAGATAGAATTTTAGCTTTTGCAATTCTCGAAATCAGTTTTCTGTGTGCCGCGCTTATTTCTCGGTGTTGATGAATTTGACCAATCATACTAGGGGTGCAAAACTGATGATTATGGCTCAACTCCACACCCGTCACAACCCAATGGTTTTCATTTTTCCGGTGTACTGCATACACATGGGCTTTGCAGCCGGTACCCGGAAATGTGTCCCGTTTTCTTTGTCTTGTTGTCCCTTCGTCACTGATCTGAACGACCGGGGGTACATACGGTGCTCCTCTATGACACTCAAATAACCTTGCACCAATTTGAACGGTATCCACCCGTTTTCTAGTCGTCTTAGTTCTAATACCGAAATCTATGGTTTTCGAATATGCTCTGTAGTATGCTTCGACTTCGTCCAGTGTTTGAAAAACTTGACCCAAGTAAGGTGGATCAGAACCTTCACAAAAAATATTTCCTCCAGTTGCATCCATATTTATACTGAAATCTAAAAAATAAAAACCAATACGATTATCAACAAGTCATAGAATTAAATAAAAGAAGAATAAAAATTATTTAAACGTAATTGCTGGAAAAATTCGTATAATGTAAAATTATCAAAATAGCCCCCGACGAGCGGCAAATTAGCAAAATGCCCCCGGGGAGTTCATTATCACCCTAACGTCCCAAATCAGCTTGAAAACAACCTTTCAGGTGCTTTGCTTACATTTCTGGACTAAGAAGTCCTTTAAAAAACTTAACGCTGCAAAATTACGAAAATACCCCCCTCGGGGCTGCGAATTACCAAAAAATGCCCCCTGGCATCAAAATAAGCTCCCTGAATTCATCTGGGACTAAATAAGTTTTCGGGTGTCTGACACCCTTTGCAGAGCGAGAAGTTATTTTAAGGTATGGCCCTTTAAGCTGGATCCTTCCTAACAAAATAGCCCCCGATGAGCGGCAAATTACCGAAATGCCCCAGGGGGTTCACTATCAGGTTATAATATTTACATTCCAAAACTACATTCCTGGATCTTTAACCTAGCTTACCAACACATTAGCAATAGTCATTATTTCAATGTATTAAAACAAATCCTCACTTCCCACCACTCCGAACGCTTAATTACGCTAGTTCTCACTGAATTTAGCGCCAACGTGGTTATATAGCAATATACCCCCCGATGGCCCCTACACCCCCAAGACCTCAAAACCGCTTTGAAGTCAAGTTTTTAAATGTATTACGTCAATTATATACCAAATATATCAGGAAAAATTTTAAAGGGGGAAAGTTACCAAAACACCCGCTACTTGTACAACATACGCCCTGGCAGTCATCGCCGGTGCGTCACAAGTTCCTGAATTCACCCGGAACAATAAAAGTTTTCGGGTGTCTGACACCCTTTGCTGAACTAAAAGTTATTTTAAGGTATGGCCCTTTAAGCTGGAGCCTTACCAGCAAAATAGTCCCCGACGAGCGCCAAATTACCGAAATGCCCCCGGGGGTTCACTATCACCCCAACGCCCCCGAACCAGCTTCAAAACAACATTTCAGGTTCTGTGATTACATTCCTGGACTAAAACTGTGTAATTAAAAACTGGCGCGGGAAAATTACCGAAACACCCCTCGCGGGGTGGCAAATTACCGAAATGCCCCTGGCATCAGGAAAAATCTCAAAGGTGCCTCGAAATGCTACTTTACGCTTCGTGAGTTCATCATTGGCCTAAAAAGTACTTTACGGATTTTTCGCGCAAAAATCGCGAACCGGTGTCCGGATCGAGCGCTGAAAGGGCCGTTCGGGCAAAAAAATAGCTAACGGCTCCGGAATGGCGCGAAATCCTGGGGAATGGAACTTCCCAACATCCTAGGGTTCTCGTAAAAGTTTCGCGCGAAATCGCGCTAGCTTGGTATTTTAAATTAGACTGCGAAGGTACACGGTTCCCCGTACCAGTTAGCCCATTTACAGTCTTTGGAAAAATCTGAAATTTTTACCTGATACAGATCCTTTCAGAATAACTAGGGTCTCTGTTTTGCACTTTGGCCAAATCACGCTCTAGCTATTTTTTATAAATCCGTGAAAAAGCTGTCTAATTAAAGGGCGAGCGCTGAAAGGGCCGTTCGGGCAAAAAAATAGCTAACGGCTCCGGAATGGCGCGAAATCCTGGGGAATGGAACTTCCCAACATCCTAGGTTTCTCGTTGAAGTTTCGCGCGAAATCGCGTTAGCTTGGTATTTTAAATTAGACTGCGAAGGTACACGGTTTCCCGTACCAGTTAGCCCCTTTACAGTCTTTGGAAAAATCTGAAATTTTTACCTGATACAGATCCTTTCAGAATAACTAGGGTCTATGTTTTGCACTTTGGCCAAATCACGCTCTAGCTATTATTTATAAATCCGTGAAAAAGCTGTCTAATTAAGGCGAGCGCTGAAAGTGCCGTTCGGGCAAAAAAATAGCTAACGGCTCCGGAATGGCGCGAATCCT